>CM076579.1:559234554-559658071 GCA_034641835.2 Pinus albicaulis | reverse complement strand
AAATCAAGGAGGATAAAGGAAAGCGCCCGGCACAAAAATTGAGGAAAGACACCTCAAGGCTCCAAATTTTGGCCTCAGCTTCACAACATGTTTCTGAAAACCCTTGAGGGTCATGCTCGCCAGGTTTGGGTGAAATTCGACAATTTTTGGTTTTTTGTCATTTTTGGGTTTTTGGCCAAAACTCATGGGCATTGCCATTTCAGTTTGGGGCATCCTCAAAGGATGAAAATGGTATTATTGGATGCCATAATTTTAGGGGCACATACTCAGCGATTTTCAGATCAATTGAAGATCATTTTCTCCCCCAAAATGGTGAAAAACACTCGTTTTTTCTACACTCTGCCCCGTTTATCAACAAGGCCTATTTTTTTGGTTTTTTACACACATGTCTGTTTTTGGAGGACTTATAGTGGTTAGTTGGGAGAAAAATAAACATTTTCAGAAAGTAGACACTTAGATATTTCCAACAAGCCATCATGAGCCTCGTTTCAACATCGAAAAGGCCTCCAAACATTGCCGGCAATTCAGGGGACCTTTTGCTGATGTATTTTTTGAGAATTTTTGTAAAAATTGAACCTTTCAAAAGTGACTTTTCTTCATGTGCGTTTAGCTATTTTTGTACATGATAAGTTATGAAAAGTCAATATATTTCCTTTTTTTAGCATTTTTGAGATATTTTATTAGATATTTTGTGCCTTGGGCTTTGCAAAGCCTCAAGGACAAAATCAGATATTTTGGATAGGCCAATGAGATTGCAAGTTGAACTAAGAGGTTTTCCCAACTTTGTAATTTTATATATTCATGCGCTTTATTGTAAAAAAGTAAGGCTGGAACTTGAAGAATAGAAGCAATATAGTCAAATAAGCTTTGGAAGAAATATTTGTCTCATGCTTTGGATAGTTTCTGATGTTCTTTGGATGATGAAAGAGGATTGTTGTTGGGATTCCATGACTTGGTAGAATGGTATATGTTATGCTTTCTTGTTTTGTTTCAGTTTATTCATAAATCCATGTTCTTGATTTCTATAAGACATTAGAGAAAACAGTAGAGAACAAGTTTGAGACATGCCCTTGGAGGCACCTCAAATTTCTTGTTTCTTTATAGCTTCCATGTTTTCTTCATTTTTAGTCACATTAAATAATTCTTGATTGCTCTTTAATAACTTAAGAATATTTTTTTCTTGTTTCATTTATGGTTTTATCCATGCTAAGTATGATTTACGGTATGCCCTGCTTACTCATGGCTAGCCATAGCTCCACCTATGAAATCTCTCTTTGACTGATTAGATTTTCATTTGTTGAACCAAGGAGGTCTTGTATTGATCTTGCCCTTTGCCTAAAACTATGAAATCTTGTTTTCAAAGTGCCCAATAGCTTTAAATACTATGTTTAGGCGTTCCTAGATAGTGATTCGAGCTGTTTTTCTATCTTAAATGTATTTCCCCAAATTCTGATAGCCATTTCCTAAAGTTAGAGAGTCATATATCTCTATGCATGGCCGGAATGTTTGTCTGCATTTATCAACTTATAGTTACATTTCTCATGATTAATGGTTTCCATTCTACCATAATGAGGTCACCATTAAACTATTTGTGCTTTGAAATCATTTTTTATTCACAAACTTGATGTCCAACTTACCCCACTTTACCCAAAGCATCCATTTTATCTCGACTTCAACTGCCATTTTCAACAACCTTTATCACCATCTAATAGCTTAATTCTTCAATTCTACAGCCTGTGCTTGATCCGATATCTACTCTATCTGCATGTCTTGTCAGTTAGTCCCTCACAACCTAAAAACCAAAAACCAAAAACCTACTTCATAACTAGCCCATAAAATCAAGAACACAATAAGCAAAACACATGTATATCCTCACACAAATAGAGAGCTCATCTCTCACCCGTGAAGGCTTAACATCCTAGGCTCCAAAAGACTCAGCCGTGATGTTAATCGTCATCATGACAATCAGCTAAAGAACGGGACCCTAACATAATGGTGATCACGGTGGGACTTTGAGTCAAAACATCCTCGGTATCCCTTAGGATCTCTCAAAATCTCAGTCAAAATTAGAAAACTTAGGTATTGTCTGAAGATTAGAAACTAACTCCTTCACCATATTAGCAAAATGATGATTTAGTTATAGGAAACTCTTCCAAACCTTAGGGCTACATATAGGAAACTCAGAAAACCCCAAAATATCTTTAGATTGGTGTTTATCAATATTGTTGGTGGACCATACACAAATACTCTCAAAACAACTAAAAATCCACCTGGCGACTCCACTAGCCTGCAATAGGCCTTACTACTTTGCTAAATTTTAGAATACTATCCGATCAGCCACCTCATCACCACCCTAACATAATGGCGATCACGGTGGGACTCTGAGTGATAAACAAACTTAGATCCCCTAAACATTCCAGCAACCTTAAGAATATTATCTGATTGACTTATCCCACCGCTCACTAACATAATGGCATTCACGGTGGGACTTTGAGTCAAAACATCCTCGGTATCCCTTAGCATCTCTCAAAATCTCAGTCAAAATTAGAAAACTTAGGTATTTTCTAAAGAGAAGAAACTAGCTCCTTCACCATCTTAGCAAAATGATGATTCAGTTATAGGAAACTCTTCCAAACCTCAGGGCTACATATAGGAAACTCAGAAAACCCCAAAATATCTTTAGATTGGTGTTTATCAATATTGGTGGTGGACCATACACAAATACTCTCAAAACAACTAAAAATCCACCTGGAAACTCCACTAGCCTCCAGTAGGCCTTACTACTTTGCTAAATTTTAGAATACTATCCGATCAACCACCTCATCGCCACCCTAACATAATGGCGATCATGGTGGGACTCTGAGTGGTAAACAAACTTAGTTTCCCTAAACCTTTAGAGACCTTTGAAAATACTATCTGATTGACTTATTCCACCGCTCCCTAACATAATGGCGATCACGGTGGGACCAACTGAGTACATAACAGTCTAGCAAACTCTTGTAGATTCATTAGTCTTTAAACATTTAAACAGGCAAGCAGTCCATAGAATCATTTAGAGTAAACTCTTTTTGTTTTCACCACCCTAGAAAAGTGATGAAACAGGTTTAGAATACTCTAATAAACCATAGTCTGTACAGAAAACTCAAAAAACCCCAAAACATTCCTAGATTGGCTTTTCCATAGTTACTAGTGGTGGAACATAGCTACATCTTTACAAAAACAACCAAGTTCCACCTAGCGACTCCACTAGCCTCCAGTAGGCCTAAAAAACTCCATAAAAAGACCAAAAAATTCATAAAACATACCTTTTCTGTTTACTCATCCTTTCCAAAACTGAAAACTAATGGTGCAAACTCTGTAATCGTGATAAACTAAGTATAACTTAGCAATTCAGAAGACTTCACCTAAACATAAGAGATAAATAGAAACAATCTTGAAAGTAGAACCATTAGCTTGTCCAAACAGCCTAGCAAACTGTTCAAACCAAGTGAATCACTCTTCCTTGCAAGTCTTCATCTCAAAGTTTGCTGGAAATTTTTTTCCCAAAAGCATATTTGTTAGTGTTGGTGGTGGACCATAGTTCTCACAGAAATCCACCTGGCGACTCCACTAACCCTCATTTTTGTTTTGACCATCCTTCACATTAGTAAACCCCTAGAGAGGCCATCCATCTGAAACAATCACAATATCATCCTCTCTAAACTCTAGATTCGAAATCTGGCTTCACGAAGAATCAACACCAGATCTCATCCAGACCCAAATCCCCCTATCATAGTAGATAACCCAGAGAAGATTCTGTGGTAAGCTTCCAAAACTGGAAATTTAGCTACCGATAGGTCCATCCGTAAAGAAATATCAGTACCTGAACACCTCACAGCCTTGCAATATTCCCCCTTTGACTTAAAATCAGTAAAAACCCTTTTTAGAAGCAAGTCACAAATTAAGATAGACTTTGACGATCTTGAGCCCCTATATCTGCCAGAGAGTCCTAGTAGAGAAGCCTCACCTACTACACCTCCAGACTTTCAGCTTTTGCATCACTTTGGCTCCTACCACCCGAGATCTGCTCAAAATCATATCACTATCCCAAGTACATCTGCCACACCCATCCAAACCACTATTGTTCAAACCACCTCAGCTCATCCTACAAGCCCTCATTTTGTACATCATCCATTAGTTGCCGCCATGGCAACCTGGTATGCACCCTTGGTGTTGCCACAGCCTTTGGCTCCCTCACAAAATGACTATCAATCCAAAATCCCGCACTTTACCAGAGTTGAGACTACCACAGCTCAACAACATGTATATAGGATTAGCGATGCCTTTGAATACATGTAAATAGAGGACGAGACCATCAGAATGAGGATGTTTGCCCAAAGCCTGGGTGGAGAACCCAAAAAATGGTTTCAGAGCTTAACTCCAAACAGCATCCACAATCTCCCAGAACTCTACCAAACCTTCATAAACAAGTGGGAAATCCGAAAGAACCCCATGCAAATCCTGTCAAAGTATAACAATCTAAAACCGGAAAATGGGGAAAGTGTCTAGGGATACTGCACTAGGTTCAACAGTGTGTATAATGCCCTCCCTCCTCACTTCAAAACTCCACTTGGCTCAGCCTTGGTAAAGTTCCCTGAAGGCTTTGACCCAGACATGACTTCTCAACTAAGAGACAAGGACCCCCCTACCTTCAAGGAAATGCAAAAAGTGGCCATAAGTGCAGAAGCCAACTTAGCAGAAAAGAGAGCTAGGACCAGATCAGAAAGGAAAGTCACATATCAGGATGAGGTCTCCACTTAATACCCTCCCTTAGATCCTAGAATAGATGACTTGGTTAGGTCCATGGCCAAAATGTGGGAAAAGATAAGTGAAAAGACCCCTCTTAGGGAAAACCAGCTGAACCCTCCAAACAGAAACCGAACCAAAATTTTAGGAGGGAACAGCCTCAAAACAAACCAAGGGAAAATGACCAACAAATTAGGCCACCCTTTAATGAAAATTATGTGGAAGAAGATGATAAGGATACATAAACCATTGATGAAAATCATTTTAACCTCATAGGGTCTGATAACAAGAGTGAGGTTTACCTCACAGAAGAAGAACAAGCATTCTTCTCTCCGAATCAGGATGAAACCAACTATGAATATCCCAAAGATCTTACCATATATTTTCAAAATGCCATCATAGAAGCTCACAGGAAGTATGACCTTAGAAGCAGAAAAAACCAGGACAACTCCAAGAAAGGTAGCTCAGACACTGCTAAAATCTCTGATAGCATCCTTAAAAAGCAGTGGACAACAACAAAATCATGGTCAAGAAAACTGACCAAAAAAAAGATAAAGCTATTCAAACAAATCTTGGCTCAGATGTTCCTAGTACCCCCACAAATATTCCCGAGGTGGTTGTGTCAAAAAAAATCTCAAAACAAAGTCAGCAAAGTCAGAACATAGAGAAAGTCATGGCTGAAAAAACTGAAGCAAACCTATCTAAACTACAAACACCTTTCAGTTTTGAGGGAGAAATCGCAAAAATAAAGATTACCATGCCCCTCACTAAAATTATCACCCAAGGCTCTTATAAGTCTCAAGTGTTAAAGGTCCTAAATATAGGAAATGATGCAAACACCTTAAATCTAGCTGATGACACTCCTGAAGTATTGTTTGGTTCGAAAATAGAAGGGAAATTCCAAGAAGGAACCACTCTTCCCTTTTACATCAGTCTGAATATCCATGACCAAATCTTACACAATGCCATGCTAGATTCCGGGGCCTCGCATAATCTTATGCCAAAGGTGGTAATGGAAAGACTAGGCCTAGAAATAACAAGACCCTATAAAGACTTATATTCCTTTGATTCAAGTAGAGTCAAATGTCTAGGTTTAATCAAAGATATTTGTTTCAGTTTCGCCCAAGTACCTACAAAACACCTGATCATGGAAATAGTGGTAGCAGACATCCCTCCCAAGTATGGAATTCTTTTATCCAGATCTTGGAGAGCCAAGCTTCAGGGAAATATTCAACTTGATATGTCCTACGCCACTATTCCTGTGTTTGACCAAACTAGAATACTCTATCAGGAGTCACACATGAAATATATGATCAGCAGCCAGGAAAAGCCAGATAACATCCCAATGTACTCCTTGCATTCTGATCTAAACTCTTTCATTTTACACACTGATGAGGACATTGAAGAACATTTAGAAGGATTTGAAACAAACTTAGACCCACCACATCAGCTGCCCCAAGTTCTCTATGATGAACTAGACACTCAAAACTATCATGATCATGAGTAGCTACGTCTTGAGGAAAGAGAATGTGTTCCTTTTGAAACAGGGATAGAGCAAGAAGCACAAACCATTAGGTACTATCAAGCAAATTGCTCAAATCTTTGGCAAACATCAGCAGTAACATCAGGAAATGTTTTCAGAACAGAGGCATTAGAAGACTTACATATCACAAACCTCTTTGGAACTCAGGGGTAGGGAAGCTTAATGTTCTTACCATACCTTAAGGATTTGCCATCACTTAACTCTACCCTTTCAAATGAAGCTTTGAATGTAGCCATAATACCTCAAAATTGAGAAAAAATGTCGGATAAACTTCTTATGAAAGGATATGATCACTGCAGTCCAAATATACCTAAGTTACTTGAATTGGCTAACATTTTTTCACTCCACCAAAGACTTAGAACTGCTAGAGTTGGCAATCTTATTTAAAATACTACTTCATATAGAGAAAACAATGAGAAAAGCTATGCCACTACCATCACTCCTAGAAACAACTTCGATAAAAGAAAATACAAAAATCTAACCCAAACAGTAATAGTCAAAGATATAAAGGCTGGTCATAGGATCTGTTTTGATTTTAGAAGCACTAATACACACCCTTGTGACAAAAATTTTATCCTTCCTGCCCAAGACCATGATATACCAATGATAAGTGCTTTTAATCATATGTATTTGCAAGATGATGTTTCAGGTTACAACCAAATAATTCCTTTACAAAGTGAACAACTCAAAGATTTCTTCAAATATGCTGGAAGTAGTCCCATTTTCAAACCCATATTTTTAAAACCACTGGATATCAAAAATATGCTCCTAAAAGCCATGTTTTCGGTCCTAAATTTCTGCATTTTTATGTACCTTGATGATGTCATCATATACTTCAAAAATGACAAAGAATATCTGCATTATTTGAAAAATATGTACAGCAAAAGAAGGAGTGGAAATTAGAGGTATAAGGAAGTACAACGGGAAGATACACGGTTGTTTAGAGATTCATGCATGAATCCTTATGTCATGCTTGAAAGAGAAAATTTTCCAAAATTTTCTTTTCAAGAGCTGAGTGGACCAAGAGTGGTAGGAGATCCTTATGAGGATAAGATGCTTAAGTTTCACCATTTCCAAGATTTCTAGGTCAAGCTTTTTCAATCATTGTATATACCATAGTTTGAAAAATAAAACAAAAACAGAAAATTCAAAACAATAGAAAAATAGAAAAGAGGGTGATTTGAAAAATAGAAAGAAGGCCCCATGTTCAAAAAATAGTCATTCAGAAAGCGCGCAAGTCTAAATGCCGCTACTAGTGCTCAAATGTCTTGTTCAGTTATCTAGCCTACTCATAACTGAACATGTTTAAATTTATTTGCTGATAAGTTACTGAGTGGAAAAGATGGTCAACATTGTGTAAGCTGGACTGATCAAAGAGAGTAGATTAGGAAAAGATACTGGTTCCACATGCTGAAAACGGAACCAAAGAGGAAAGCAGAGACGAAAAACAAATTGTGTATCTTAGCCTTGTTTTTCAATATTTCATTTTATGCAAAATAATATTTGTGTGCAGCTTGTCTTTCATGCCACAAGTAGATGACAAATCAGACTGTCTAATCCTAGTTTGGTCATTTCTCAATTTCATGTTTTAGATTAGAGAATAAAATCCTGTCAAACAGCTTAACCTTGACAGTTGATCTAGAATAGGTAGAGAAAAAAAGGAGTTCATCAGCTTAATCTGAACTCTCGACAGATATAAGTGTAGAACTAGATAGTGTCATTTTTCAAAAATACTATTTCAAAGGGTTGCTAGTCCAAATGCACCCAAAAGAAGAAAAAATGTTAGGAAAGATAGCGGGGTAGGTAGAAATATCGTTGATGCTAATCATGCTGTCAATTTTCAGAAATGGCATCAAGAAAGAATGAAATTTGTGCCAATGGATTAGGCACTGGTCTTCATAAGCCAAAGATCTACAATTTTGGACACCTTCTGAAAAGGAGCTGCCCTCCCCAAATGGAGCCACTATTATTCACCTGTTGTTGATGACTAGATTCCTAGCTGAGTTTTCTAGCAGTTGATCTCAATATTTGTCAAATTTTCCAGCTGGAAAAACACCCATAAGAATTTTTTCACTCCTACCTTTTCAATCAGCCCATGCCAAGATAAAACCTCATTGTCAAACCCTATCTAACCTCAGCCATACTAGCTTTTCCATTAGTTCCAAAGAAAACAATCCAAATCTATCCAAGAAGTCTCCCCTAAGTTAGGTAGTGGCGCTTTAGGAATTTCTCCCTTGGAAAACTATCTTAAAGCCAAAGAACCTCTATCTATTATCAACCAGTCCTAACAGACCTTACTATTCTGCAAATAAAGTGTGGTTACACCCTTAAGTTGTGCCACTAGCAAACCTTGAAGTCTCAGCAATACATATGCCACAGGTAAAGTTGTTATTAGATAGATGTACAAGTGTTTCAATGTCTTTTTCAAAAATCATAAGTATACTAAGTGTTCCAGAAGACAGTATTAAACTCAGCATTAGAAGACAGTTACTTCTCATGTGGTTTTAAGCCTGTGATGCAAATGTCGGACAGAGAGTTATCTCATTAAGCTCTTGCAGTCACAGTCAAAGGTTAGTGAATTATAAATGAAAAGAAATTCTTTGCAAATACTAGCCAAATTGCTTGTGAGGTCTAAAGAGGCACAAAGGTATTTGAAAATCAGAATTACATGTCTCAGAAAAATTCCCATCATGACTTATTATCAATTTTTCATCTTCATTTTCTTAAGCATGAATAGGCAGTGAAACGAAAGATAACACTGTTTAAAAGCTGATGAAATGGCATCACTGAGAAAACCTCCTCCATACATGAGTAGAAGGTTGAAAGACCGAGAAAACCTCCATTTTATGAGCAGAGGGTTGAAAGACTGAGAAAACCTCCTTCATTTTACAAGCATTGGGTTTAGCACTGTGATAAAGGCCTCCTTCATCTAATAAGCAGAGGATCAGGGACAGAGATTGATTTTAGGGTTTTCACTGACTGAAAAGAAAATTTTAAGAGCAGTGGGAGACAATTGAAAGCTTCTTAACAGAAAATGGTGTTAAAAGAAGAGGCAAAGCAGTGGTGCTTTTCAAGGTGTTTACATGAGTTTCACTTTTAAAACACATAATTGAAATACAGTGTGAAGCTAATGGGGTACTTATCAATGAAGAAATATTGTTAAGAAATTTTCCAAGGAATTAAAACAATATTGGTCTCAAACTGACTTCTGCTATCAAATACAAAGAAAACCACTAACAGTGTGTTCATAAAACATTCTTCACTTGGTTAAAACATGGTTTGAAAAGAACCCAGGCATTTGTCAAAAATAGCCCTCCTTCATGACAAGTAGAAAGCTCACCATTGTGTAAAGGTAAAGAGCATTCATTTTCAGTATGGCTTAGATTTCAAAGGGACTGCTGTCAAAATGGTAAAATGAATGAGAAATTCATTATTATTGCAGACCTTCTTCACTAAGGAACCAAGGGACATTTTTCCAATTTTACATTTTAAACTTCAGCTCAACATCCCCTACTATATCTCCGTAAAAGTTGAAGACTGGATTGCTTTGTCAATCTAAGGTTAGTCAGTTGCCTTGATGGTGGAGACTTTTTGTAGCAGAGTTTTTCACTTACAATTTCAAATGAGTTTCTTCACCCATAGTCAAAAGAAAGGCTCAAAGAGCACCTAACAGTTCAATCAACTTCACAGTGGGCATGATCATTTTCAAAACATCAGGAGCAGAGATTGTCAAAATAAGTTTCAAGGTGGTGATTTATCTCCTTGCAAGAATGGCAAAGAAAGCCTCACATATCATTGATATGTCTTTCAACAGAGTTTCTTTTTCACTGAGAAACAGTGAAGAGGTAGTAGAAGGGTATTGCCTTAATGAGGAAAACACTGAGAGAGATGTTGTCCTTCAAAATGGCTTTTTCACTTTGAAAAGGGGTCATATGTATCAGGATCTCCAAAAATGTCATCCACAGCACTTTAACGAGTCCTGGTCAAATTATTGGGTTTGTTATGTTTTGAAGATTATAAATGATAAATATGTGCTTCATTTTTGTTTTACAACCAATACCTCTTTCAAAAAAGCTTCAAAACCCTCATAAAGCATTTCAAAGCCTATTGGCCTTTTCACCTTCAAAAGGGAATAAGAGACTGTTGCAAGACCATTTTCAAAGTTTCAAAAGTGCAAACAAACATTCAAAATCGCTCCTAGCCATCCAATGAAGAGATAAGAGAGATTTTGAGTGAAACTGCAGAGTTTTTTGAGGGTTAAGACTGCGCAACACGCCTAGAAAAGCGTGCGGCGCGTTCAGGCGAAGATTTACAAAGGCTTTACACTACTGCGCAGCGCGCCTGTAGCGCCGGTCATCACCGCCCGAAGGCCGACCCGACGTCCTTTTTAACTGTGCAATGCTCTTCCTTTTGAACGTGCCGCCCCTATTGAATGACCGAAACACCTTAAAAAGCATCTCTGAAGCTACTCAACTAATCAAGCAAAGGCCACAAACCATCCTCAAGGTATTTTTATTTGCCTCCTTGGTGCTTTCAAATTTCTAAAGGGCGTTTGATACCATGATTATCAAGACTAAAACAGTGGTAGGAGAGCAAACCTTTTGAGCAAAATCTGAGGTTTATGTTGCCATAATTTCCCAATATTAGTATAGTAAAAGGGGTGTGTTTTCATTATTTTCAAAAGACCTAAAACTGCCCTAAAAAACAGTGATAAGCCTTAACACTGATTACAAGGAAAAAACACAGTGGTAGAAGGTTTTCAAGTTGCTGAAGGTGTCCTAGCAGTGGTGAAAAAGAAATTAATCTCTGTTGGAAAATCTAAGGTCAAAACAGTGTTTGAAGGGGTGAGGATTTTGGTCCAAAATCAAAAGGTGTTATTGCTATAAATTCCAAGAGAGAGAGATTGATTAGAGGGCAGTGTTTCTGAGAAAACTCAGAGCGTTCTGTTGCTATGATTGTTACACTTTTTTACATTGTTGGGTGTATGTTTTAACCATCTAAAAAGACCCTAACTTCCTTTAAAAAACATTGGTGTCCTAGTAGTGGTGAAAACAGTGCTTGTGAAGGGAAAATAGTGATCCTAAGGTAAAAACAGTGTTCGTAAAGTGAGGCAGTAGTCCTAAGGTGAACACAATTTTTATAAGGTGGAAGTTTGATCATTATAAAATGCCTCCTCTGTGTTATGAAATAGCAAAATAGTGCTGCTTCCATTGTCCCATAAAACATAGTGTGGTGAAAGATATTTTAACTAAATTTGAAGATGTTTGGCTTACCGTTGTGTAGAAACCAGTGAGCAGCAGAAGAAGCACTGTTTGAGGAAGGGTGTTTTTGTTTTTTTCTAAATACAAGGCTGGTTTGTTTCTGTCATAACACAAGGAGATCTCTATTCTACAAAAAGCCACCATTACCTATATTTTCAAATTACCTTGCCCAAACACAGTAATCTTTTGACTATGTGCTTTTTATTTGATAACTATTTGTTGATTGGCATAAAAAGGGACAAAACAGTGATTTGTAAGGAGCAGAAAGTTGGTGTTAAAGAACCATTTCACACAGCATTTGAAGCATTTTTCCTTGGTCAAATAGTGGCTAACAACGAGGACAAAGGTGTTTTCTTGAGAAAGACATTCCAAAGGCCATTTGAGACAGCTGGGTGTTGCAAAGAACATTCAAAACAAGATGCCTCCTAGGCAAGACAGTAGGAGTGGCCTTCACAAGAGATTTGAGCCTGTTTCCACTGAAGAAGTGAATGCCCATCCATCAGTCTTGTTTAACTTCCATGAGGTTGGGTGTTTATATTTTTGTCAAAGAGTGCAAGAGGTGAAGAGCTATTCCCCTTTGACACATCTTTGTGCCTTGAGGTTCCAAGATAAGCACTTTTAGCTAGAAGGCCTAGATTTCAAATTCTCTCCAAGGTCCATTTCCAAGGCCACCCAAATCCCCTATGTCAGAGATAAGTGGTTTAAATAAAGCCACCTGGAATCAGAAGAATACAAGCCTTTTCTGAAGCCTGAGCATAGAGATTCATGTCCATCCATTTTCCTTTTCTCATATCTTTTGACTAGCTATGCCCCCCTCATGAAGATCATCATGAAATACTTCACTTGCGAGGGAAGATT
Organism: Pinus albicaulis; assembly: GCA_034641835.2. Lineage (NCBI taxonomy): Eukaryota > Viridiplantae > Streptophyta > Pinopsida > Pinales > Pinaceae > Pinus > Pinus albicaulis. The sequence goes on along the minus strand of CM076579.1, from coordinate 559,645,624 downwards.
CTCCCGAGTCTATGCCTATCATATCCGATTTCTCATGCATTTCATGAGGGCCAAATTGCTAAATATCTCTTTCTTCCTACATAGAAGTATTGAGAAAATGGCCTCCACTGTTCAGAAAAAGCTTCCTTCTCAGCAGGCAGCCTGCCTCTTCCATCACTCCCTCATCAAAGTCATCATTCTTCATCAGCTTGAGAAGAAGGAGGTCTCTTGGGATACTTTCATCACACATCTGGATTTTGCCACTGTCCCTTCATTTCATACATCTCCTTCACCTTCTACTCACCATCCTTCTCCTTCTTCTAGAAAACCTATTCCCAAGAAGCTCAATTTTACCATTGAACAAGTAAAAGAGCATGATGAGGAAGAAGAGCAAGAGCATGATGAGGAAGAAGAGCATGAGCAAGAAGAAGAAGAAGATGATGAGCAGCATCATAGTGAAACAAGGCAGCAAGGGGAAGAAGGGCATGAGGAAAAAGGACATGATGATGATGAGCAGCATGATGATGAGCAGCATCACAGTGAGGCAGAACAATAGCATGATGATGAACAAGTGCAACAATATGATGATGAGTAGCATGATGAACAGAGGCAGCCACAACGTGATGAACAACAGCCTCATGAAAAGGAACAACAGCCTCATGAAGAAGAAGGGCAGCATGATAAATATGTGCAACATAGTGAGGAGGACAACCCTCAAAAGAAAATGAAAAAGGACAGCCAAGGAATCCATGAAGAAATCCAAGACAGTGGCAAGAATGATGAGCAAAGTAGCAAGGGTAAAGAGCCAATGGAGCATGTGCTGACTGTCTCTCATAGGCAAGAGGCCATACTCTCTTCTCCGAAAGTGGCCAAGCCCTGGACATCAAGGAAAAGGGTGCCTAGAGTTGTAACTCCAAATGTGACTAGGGCCCTCCGAAGCAAGGGAAAATTGTCCAAGAAGCCCATTGTCGAGCTGCCCAAGAGGAGGAAGACTAAAAGAGCCACCCAAAGAAAAGGAAATGAAAAATAAGAGAGCAGCCATGAAAAGGAAAGGGAATTTGACATCATTCAAATCCAAAGTGATGATAGTGACAACGAAGCCCGGATCCTAGAAAATCTCTTGATCAATAGAGAAAACCAAATTGATCCTTTGAGGACTGATCTTGATAGGGATAGGAACCTCAATCACTTTTTGCAAGTTCAAAACAAATAGATGAGTGTCCATATGGCTGTATATGAGACATGGGAAATCAAATACAAAAAAGAGGTCTCCAAAGCATAAATGAGATTGGAAGAACTCATGGGTGAGTTCGATGAGAGCGAAGGTGAATATCAGCCCAGGCGAAAGAGGCCAAGAACCATGGGGCTCAAAAAGGCCCTTGAGAAACAAAAGGAAGAAGAAGATGTCCTTCTCCAATCTACCCCTCTCACTACATTGTTCGAACAAGAGATAGAGAAGAATCGGGAAGCATGGCTTTAGAGAGTTAATTATCACTTGGAGAATAAATTGGAGAAGGCAAATAGAGACTTGGACCTTCAACGGAGGATGACCGGGCATTATAAAAAGCTCAATCAGTTTGCCCGACGGAAATTGAAGGTTGCTCAGGAAAAACTCAAGGAGGCTAAAGGGAAGCGCCCAGCACCAAAATTGAGGAAATACACCTCAAAGCTCCAAATTTTTGGCTTCAGCTTCATAGCATGTTTCTGAGAACCCTTGAGGATCAGGCTCGCCAAATTTGGGCGAAATTTGACAAATTTTGGTTTTTTGTCATTTTTGGGTTTTTGGCTAAAACTCATGGGCATCGCCATTTCAGTTTGGGGCATCCTCAAAGGATGAAAATGGTATCATTGGATTCCATATTTTCAGGGGCATATACTCAGTGATTTTTAGATCAATTGAAGATCATTTTCTCCCCCAAAATGGAAAAAAACGCTCGCTTTTTCTACAATCTGCCCCATTTATCAGCAAGGGCTATTTTTTGGTTTTTTACACATAGGTCTGTTTTGGAGGACTTCTAGTGGTCCTTTGGGAGAAAAATAAACATTTTCAGAAAGTAGACACTTATAGATTTCTAACGAGCCATCATGGGCATCATTTTGACATCGGGAAGGCCTCCAAAAGTTGACGACAAGTCAGGGGACCTTTTGCTGATGTATTTTTTGAGTATTTTTGTAAAAGTTGAACCTTTCAAAAGTGACTTTTCTTCATGTGCGTTTAGCTATTTTTGTACATGATAAGTTATGAAAAGTCAATATATTTCAATTTTTTAGCATTTTTGAGATATTTTATTAGATATTTTGTGCCTTGGGTTTTGCAAAGCCTCAATGACAAAATCAGATATTTTGGATAGGCCAATGAGATTGCAAGTTGAACTAAGAGGTTTTCCTCACTTTGGCCTATATATTCCAAAGGATTTCATTATAAACAAGGCTGAACTTGATGAATAGAAGCAATATATGGTAATAGAAGCTTTGGAAGAAACACTTGTCTCATGATTTTGGATAGTTTCTTGGATGTTCTTGGATGATGAAAAAATATTGTTGTTGGATTCCATGACTTGGTAGAATGGTATAGTGTCTCTCTCTCTCTATTTTGTTTCCTATTTTTCATTCATAAATCCATGTTCTTGCTTGCTATAAGACAATATATAATATATTTGAGACATGCCCTTGGAGGCACCTCAAATTTCCTGTTTCTTTATAGCTTCCATGATTTCTTCATTCTTAGTAACATTAAAGAATTCTTGATTTCTCTTTAATAACTTAAGAATATTGTTTTCTTGTTTCATTGATGGTTTTATGCATGCTAAGTATGATTTACGGTATGCCCTGATTACTCATGGCTAGCCATAGCTCCACCTATGAAACTTTTCTTTGATTGGTTAGATTATCATTTGTTGAACTTGTTGACACCTAATCCTATGGGATGGGTGTGCACATTTAATATTGTATATTATTTAATATTAGGAAATAAGGAAGGCCAAGAGTCATTGGGAGATGAATCCCAATAGCCTCACCTCCATGTATAAATCCATATGCATTCTTCAGCTAAAACACATTCTGATTTGAGGAGTTACCTCCTGGTTTGACATGGTATCAGAGCTAGTCCCACTATTGGCATTTCTGCCTGTGGTGTAACTCCCTCTCCTTTGCTTAGTCAATTTTTATTAATATTTTTTGCTACTTCTTATTGCTAGACTGAAATTCTGCATTTTTTTTCTATTTCTGCAAATTCTACAGTCTCTGACTTCTGCAGGTTCAGCTCCTACAATATCTGAGTATTTTGCAGCCCCTGCAATTTCTGCAGTTCTTGCAACTCAGCACCTGCAACTGCCATTTCAGTTTTATTTGTAACATTATAACGCGTTGTAATACACAGTCATATATCGGTGTTTGCAAACGTTGTTCCAAACTCCACGACGCTCTCTCCTTTGCATTATAGCTCTGCAATACTATCATATAATACCACTGCATATTCAATACTACGCGTGGTGTACATCGCCTCAACGTCTACACTTTGCGTTAACGTATACATTCATCGTTGTCATACATATTATACGCTATCCATACAGTATTCCTCCACAGTCATATACCCGCAGCGAATGACCCTTGGCCTTGTAATGCAACGCTCGCCCTTCCATTTTTTAATAGTCAATACCACAACCATATATTACCGCCCTCACAATTCACTATTTCCGCCCCACCTCTCTGCATACAATAACACTGTGGTGTAATACGCTGTTTTAATATCATTGTTTCCCATATGTAATACTACCCATATGCTCCATTTATAATAACGCCTCTCTTCCACTCTGTTTACATCACTCCACTATTTTCAATTCACATCTCCTCCATATTACCGCCCCCTCCCACTGTCATATTTAACACCACTTCTTACTTTCATAATACCGCCCTTCCATTTCATAATATCGCCCTCCCATTTCATAATACTATGTCCCATATAAATTTTTTCTCCAAACAAAAAAAAAATACATACATATATATATATATATATATATATATATATATATATATATATATATATATATATATATATATATATATATATATATATATACATATATATTTTTTTGTGCAGAATTCAGTTTTTAGCAAAGAGTTTGTGTCTTTTTAAATTCAGTCTTCATATTTTTAGCAATCTTTATGTCCTTTTAAACTAAGTATATTTTCCATCAAAGAGTGTTCTTGTTTTCTCTCCTTCAAAAGAGATTCTCCGGCAAAGTTTTTTTTTCTCCTCCTTCAAAAGAAGATGACAGTCCCTTCATCTTCTAAAGAGGCTGCATACTTGGCACAGAGAGAAAAGAGACATGCTTCAGATTCATCCAGAGGAAGAGATGGCAGAAGACGAAGAAGAAACTTCAGAGAAAAGGGGGCAGACAATCTAAAACTCAGCAGCAAAGAAATCAAGACAAAGGTAAAACTAATGACAAAGACAAAGGTAAAGCACCTGAATCAGCTCATTCTATTCTAGCACATTGTAACAATGGAGTAACTAAAAACCTATTTGATGTTTCATTTACTTCATGGAGAGATGATTGGTTGCTAGATTCAGGAGCAACATGTCACATGACATTTAGAAGAGATTTTTTTGAAGAATTCACTGACAAAGTTGATGGAGCAGTATATTTCGCAGATAAATCCAAACTCAAGCCATCAGGGCTTGGCACAGTCAGGCTTAAGTTGCCTGGTCTTCCAGATCATATTCTACATGAGGTTCTATACCTCCTTGAGTTGAGGAGAAACTTGTTGTCCCTGGTCCAAATCCGCCAGCAAGGACACTCCATTCACTTGTTTGATGGCAAGGCAGAGGTCAGAAAAGCATCAGATCACTCACTTGTCATGGAGGGAATAAAAGAAGGGAGACTCTTGAAGCTGAAAGGTTCATCTGCTCATGCTCAAAACTTTGCATTCAGTTCACATCATGATGAAGGTACATTCCCATCAAGTATTTTATGGCATGCTAGATTTGGACACTTAAACTATGAAATCCTTCGTTTGCTGAAGAAAAATGGTGTTAATGGACTGCCTACAATTCCTAGAAAACCTAAGGAATGTGATGCTTGTATTCTAGGAAAGCATAGAAAACAACCATTTCATGATTCACACTCCAAAGCACATAGAAAACTTGAGCTTGTTCATTCAGATTTATGTGGCCCTATGCCTATTGCTTCTGCAAATGGAAACAAATACATGATGAAATTTATTGATGAATACACCAGAATGTGTTGGATTTACTTACTGAAGAATAAGTCTGATGCTTTTCAAACTTTCAAGAATTTTCATGCATGGATTGAAAATGATGCACAAACACATATTGGCTCTCTACGTACTGATAATGGAAAAGAATACACTTCAAAAGAATTTGAAAATTATCTTCGTCAACATGGAATCAAACATCAAACCACTGTGCCATATAATCCACAACAGAACGGTGTAGCTGAAAGAATGAACAGAACCATTTTAAATATGGTCCGCTCCACGTTATTTTTCAAGAATGTAAAATTGATGTTTTGGGCTGATGCAGTTCTATGTGCTGTTTACATAAAGAATAGGTGTCCTTCAAGTTCAATTAGAAACAAAACTCCTTTTGAAATGTGGCATGGCCACATTCCTTCGGTAAAGCATTTCAGGGTCTTTGGGTCCACCTGTTATGCCTTGATACCCAAGGGTCAAAGGAACAAACTTAGTGCTAGAAGTAGAAAATGTATCTTCTTGGGGTACTCCAATACCTCCAAAGGATATCATCTCTATGATGAAGCAAATAAGAAATTTGTAATAGCAAGAGATGTCATATTTCTTGAATCTTCCAAGAGTGACAAGGTTGTTGAGCGGCAACTTGATCGCCTAGATAGATTCACACATGCAAAGTCCTTCCAAGAATTTGATAATGTGATTCCACATCTTGAAGGGGGGATTCCGATATTGAATCAAACTGTGGAATCATGTCCCGAAGCACTCTCTCCCCCACATGAAGAAACAACCACGGATGACACATTGGATGATGTGATTGATAGAATTGGGAGATTGAATCTTGAATCAATCCCAACTCAGTCAAATGAGCAGCCTGGGCCATCTTAGAAAGGTCCTCCCAAATGGCTGACAAAGACACTGGAGAATGTTCATCCCGATGAGGTTGGAAAAACAGGAACAAGAAGTTCCACTAAACAAAACGAAGGTGATGTAGATAATTCTGATTCTCCTGTTGATATGGATATTGCTTATAACTGTGAATTGAGTTTGTCTACAGATCATGAACCAACTTCCTTCAAAGAAGCCGCTTCTCAAGATGAATGGAAAGAAGCGATGCAGAAGGAGTATGATGCCTTGATAAAGAATGGCACTTGGAAGCTGGTTGATCCGCCTTTGGGAACGAAACCAATTGGCTGTAAGTGGGTCTACAAGAACAAGTACAAAGCAGACGGCTCACTTGACAAGCACAAGGCCGGGCTTGTGGCAAAAGGATTCGCACAGAAAGAAGGAGTCGATTATGAAGAAACTTTTTCTCCCATAGCAAAATGGACCACCATCCGGACTCTCTTTGCCTTAGTAGCTCAGAATGGATGGAAAGTCCATCAGATGGATGTAAAAACAACCTTCTTGAATGGAGATCTAAAGGAGAAAGTTTATATGTCCCAGCCAGAAGGATTTGTTGTAAAGGGTCAAGAAAACAAAGTTTGCAAACTTGTAAAATCCTTGTATGGCCTCAAGCAAGCACCACGAGCCTGGTATGAGAAATTAACCGAGCATCTTCTGAAACTTGACTTCAAACATTTTGATCTTGATGATGCAACTTTGCTTGTTAAGAAAGTTGGAAAAACAGTTGTATATCTTGTGGTATATGTAGATGATCTTTTGATAACAGGAAACAATGAGAGCTATATTGCATCCATGAAGAAAGAGTTGAAGAAAGGTTTTGAAATGACTGATTTGGGTCATGTTCATTACTATTTTGGTATTGAAGTAATTCAACATCCTAAATTCATATTTCTTTCTCAAAAGAAGTACATTGGAGATCTCTTGAACAAATTTGGCATGGATGACTGTAAACCCTTAAGCACTCCAATGGAACAAAACTTGAAGCTCACATCTATTGAAGGGAAGGAATTTGAGGATGCAACTACGTATAGACAGCTTGTAGGAAGTCTTATCTATCTGACCACCACCAGACCTGACATTTCATTTGCTGTTGGAATCCTCTCAAGGTTCATGCAAAAACCTTGTGAAGGACATTGGTCTGCTGCAAAAAGAGTGTTAAGGTACTTGAAGGGGACTCAAGACTTTGGACTCAAATACACACAGGTAGGCGACTTCAGCTTGATCGGATACTCTGATTCAGAATTTGATGGCGACAAAGAAACAGGGGTGTCTACTACAGGTTACACCATGAGTCTTGGATCAGGAGCTGTCTCATGGAGATCACGCAAACAGTCAATTCCAACAGATTCCACGACCGAGGCAGAATATGTGACAGCAGCTGAAGCAACAAAGGAAATTGTGTGGCTCCAGAAAATCCTGGAAGATTTGCAGATGAAACAAATGTACTCCACACCACTCATGATTGACAACACTTCTGCAATAAAGTTGGCCAAGAACCCAAAGTTCCATGATCGAACAAAGCACATCAATACAAAGTACCATCTAATTCGACATCATGTTCAGGCCAAAACCATCCATCTACATCATTGCTCCACAAATGAGCAAACTGCTGACATCTTCACCAAAGCACTTGGAAGAGAAAAGTTTGAAAAGTTCAGATCGATGCTTGGACTCACCAACATCCCTTCGGATTAAAGGGGGAATGTTGACACTAATCCTATGGGATGGGTGTGCACATTTAATATTGTATATTATTTAATATTAGGAAATAAGGAAGGCCAAGAGTCATTGGGAGATGAATCCCAACAGCCTCACCTCCATGTATAAATCCATATGCATTCTTCAGCTAAAACACATCCTAATTTGAGGAGTTACCTCCTGGTTTGACAGAACCAAAGAGGTCTTGTACTGATCTTTCCCTTTGCCTAAAACTATGCAATATTGTTTTCAAAGTGCCCAATAGCTTGAAGTACTATGTTTAGGTGTTCCTACATAGTGATTTGAGTTTTTCTTCTGTCTTAAATGTATTTCCCCAAAGTCTGATAGCCATTTCCTAAAGTTAGAGAGTCATATATCTCTATGCATGGCTTGAATGTTTATTTCTACACATTGATCAATTTATAGTTACATTTCTCATGATTAATGGTTTGCCCTACCATGTTTATGTCAGCTATTAAACTAGTTATGTTTGAAATCCTTTGTTCTTCACAAGTTTAATGTCCATCTCACTCCATGTTTCCCAAAGATCCATTTTACCTCGAATCAAATCGGCCCTTCAAAAACCTTGTATCACCATTTGAAATCTCTCTTGACCTTTTCGACCCCATAGCCCAGTTGATCTAACATCTGTTTACCTATCTTATGTCTTTGATAGGTTCATCCCTCACAACCTAAAAACCAAAACCAAAAAGCTACTTCATAACTAGCCTAAAATCATAACACAATAAGCAAACACACAGATATCCCTTACACAAATAGAGAGAGCCCTCTCTGAGTCCAGGAAGGCTAGGTCCTTGGGCTCCAAAGATTGGTTGGATGTTACACTATCATTTGGCTTGCTAATCAGCCAAATCACGGGACCCTAACAGGGAAACCACTTGAAGATCTATGATACTGGATAGCAGGATGCAAGACTGCATTGGTTACTCTTGAAAGTGTTTGTTCATCATATGACACATTCTATTTCAAAGAGTAGGATGGTGGATGGAACTTGGCATGGAACTTACATCATATGGCAGCAAGGATTTTGGGCATATTGGAGTGATGAGATCTCTTTCATCCCAATTATAATGTTGTTGCTCCATGATCTATATGGTGATGGTGTGGGGAGGAAACTAGAGATATTTTTGCTTTGGTTGTTATTGAGAGAGTATGGGCTGATATTATCCCATGGTTTGCATGATGTTGCAAGCGTAGGAGATGGCACTATCATGGTGCAAGGGGGCTACTCTTAGACCTTTGAGAATGAGGAGGTGCTTCCACTTGGGAGAGGATCTCTCACATATAAAAACATTATTTTTTATGATGACTTTGACATGAGGGTTTTCAAAGGAGGAAGCGATGAGTTGGCAGGATCCTATTTACATAGGCCAACAGCGTTGTCACTTGGGAGCTTGGGTTGTTTGATGGAGTGTTCCCAGGATCACTTCATATATAATACACTTGATGTGCATGTAGGAGATAAGAATGATGGAGTAGTGGATGGAGACATCTATTACCATGATATGACCTTCTTGACTTGGATTTTCAAGCATAAGAAGAGAGATCTACATGCAACACTTGTGGGCTTTCTTTCCATGCACCTTGATGCATATCATTCCTTATTGGAGGAGTCCACTTGGGAGGGCATCCAACAGGATGTATATTAGTATATGGGGAGATGCATAGCCCAGATGATGATGGAGAGGTTGGCACAACCACTTCCCTACTCATTTGGAGTGAGGGAGAATTTCCAGTTGAGCCATTTCAGCTCAATGACCAAAGTACATGATAGAGGATGTATATTTATGCTTTATGATTTGTAATCCTTTATTTATTATGATCAGCATATTGTACCAAGGAGGGTCCTTCCTTCTTGTATTTTTTATTGTGATGTACTTGAGGCCATTTGCAGCATTGATTTTGGCCATTTTATTTGTGGTTTGTGGAGGATGCCACATGATTTTTGGTGTGCACCATTGACACCAAGTTTTACTTTCATGATTTCTTCTTGTAGGATGATTATGGCAGCAAAAAAGTGGCTGAAAAGACACTTGTTACACTTGGTTTTGAGGCAGGAAAAATATGCACTGTGCTAGTTCCACATATGGAACTATGATCCACCTCCTGGTTGTCACATGACAACTTGCTTTTATTTGTTTATGCTTCCATACATTGATAATTGTCTTATGTTTGTGGGAAGCTTTTTTGGGAGGATGGCACAAGATTTGGAGATGCCAATTGGGAGCACAATTTTCCATGCTTCATATGTTACATGTTTCAAGGGAAACAATGGGAAAACCATGATTTCCACACTACACCTCTTGTCTTCATATGGGAGGAGCCATTTGGAGGACTTGAGTTCTTGGGAGAGGCACTTCATGGATGTTTTGATTGATGGGATGACTTGGATCATTCTTGGAGGCTGCGATATTTCAGCCCAAGATCAACAACAACCCCATACATATCATAAGTGGAGAGAGAAGCAACACGGGATGGACATTATAGTCCCACATATTCATCCATGCCACCCTCCTTTGCAGGAGCCTAAGGTGGAGGAGATGTTTCATGAGTTGCCATGTTGGAGGGTGACTCACTTCTTGTGGATGATAGATTGGGGATGGAGGCTTCAAATGGGGATGATGATTCCAAATATATTTCTGAGTCCATGCCTCAATAAGGCCTCTATATCACATATTGTTGTTTCCATGTATGTCCTACCTTTTCATGATGAGAGCCATTTGGAATTTCTACCAAAGGCCTGCTTTTACACATGGGAGGAACAACTTGAGGGCATATTGTTGAAACAGAATCTTATTCTTTGGAAGAGCATATCACTTGAGGATGCTTCAGGAAGAAGAGGGGAGGCTCTTCAGTTATATCCTTGCAGTTGCTTGCGGACAAGCAACATTTAGGACGGGAGGACTGTAATATTCCTAAATTTTCATACAACTAAGGGAATATTAAAATTGTGTTTTTCTCTTTGATAGAGGAATAAAAGGGGTAGGGAGACCCATAAATCTCTTTAATAGCAATAAAGTCCCTCTTAAATGGGAAAGGGATCATATTCAAACTGGATAAAACACATTCATCTCTGAACAAGAGCCTAATGCATGTGGAAAAAGTCAAAGTTGACCAAGTCAACTGAGCTAATGTGGAGGATGTGAAACACTAATGAAGATAACCTAGTGGGAATATGGATCTACTTAGACAGTTGGAATAAAGACACCTTATGTGTGGAAGGAGACATTGCATGGAGATCTAGTCAATATTGACCAATATTATTAGCGTTGTAGGGAGGAGTGGTATTGATGAAGGGATATCGCAGTTTTGGAGGGAGATTCATTACATGAAGATGGAAACCCTAATGAGGGGCATCAAAGGTGAGAAGGCTCACATTTTTTATAAGGAGGAAGATGGAAGCCATATGAGGTTAGCTGATGATTATGATTTTCTAATTGTATGGTCTGCTTAGACATACTTCTTTCTCTAGTTTTTTAGCTGAGATAGAGTGCTATTCAGTGCACCATTTTGACAGATGATTTGATGAGTGTTGGAGATCTGCCATTCATTTTGGAGATATGTTGGAGGACATCCTTTATCTTGATATATAATATTAGATCCACTTTCTAGATCTGAATATTTCCATAGATCTGCCGTCTTAAAACTCAATTCTACATTTTGTACATGGCGTATTGTTGAAAACCCTGAGGGGGATTGATAAAAGAGCTTGTATAGTGCATGGATCTGTTGTACATCTAACCTTTTGTAGACATACTTGCTCTAGATCTGGTGTAAAACCTACTACTGTTGCAGAGGTAATAAAATAATTCTGTCATGGTATTCCATCTTTCCTACATGGTTGCAGTCTCTATTTTTCCATGATTTACAGCTATTTATGGCATGGGAGGCCTGTTTAACTCTGCAATAGTGATTTGTTTCTGAATTCCTTTCATATCTAGTTTCTATAATATCAAATATAAGGGATCCATGAGCTTCATTTACATTTCATTGCACATATTTCTAAAAATTGTATTATTTTAGCATCCATTGCTAAGCAGCCCCATTTTAGGATATTACAATTTATTCAGTATTGTATGTGGATGATATGTTGTTGATTGGAAATGAAAAAGAAATTATCCAAGATTTGAAGACCCAATTGTTCTCCAAATTCGACATGAAGGATATTGGTGCTGCAAAATATATTTTGGGTATGGAAATTAAGAGAGATTGGGCAAAGAGGAAGCTCTGGTTAAACTAGAGGAATTATGTTGAGACTATATTGCAGCGATTCCATATGCAGGATAGTAAATCGATGAAGGTTACTATTCATGTAGGTGTAAATATTTTTGTTGAATAATGTCACAAGTTACAAGAAGAAGAGGAGGATATGTCTCGTGTTCCATATGCAAGTGCAGTGGGTAGCTTGATGTATGAAATGGTATGTACTAGACCAAACATTGCACATGCAATGGGAGTATAGACCAGGTTTATGTAAAAACCAGGGAAATATCATTGGATAGTAATGAAGCGGGTTTTTAGATATTTGCATGGCACTAGTGATTATGGTTTGTGCTACCAGGGAAGACCAAGATTGGATAGAGTTTTGGACATCCGTGGTTTTGTTGATGTAGATTGGGCTAGAGATCTAGACCAAAGAAGGTCTACATGAGGGGATGTGTTTAGCCTATTTGAAGGTATAGTTAGTTGGATGAGTAAAATACAGTCTGTAGTGGCTCTTTCAACTACAGAGGCATAATACATGGTAGCCACTCATGCAAGAAAGGAAGCAATTTGGTTACAGAGATTATGTTCAAGTATGGGGTTGGTGCAGCGGGCTATAAGGATAGACTGTGATAGCCAAAGTGTAATTTTCTTGGCTAATAGCCCTGATTATCATTCAAAGACAAAGAACATTGATGTTAAGTATCACTTTTTGAGAGATATGGTTGAGGATAAAAGGGTGTTGTTGGTAAAGGTGGACACTTTGAAGAATTTTGCAGATGCATTGACAAAGTTTGTGAGCACTCATAAGTTCTCTATGTGTAGAGAAACAATGGATTTTGCAGAGTTGGGATACTGACTAATCTTTCCTGTGGCTCCCTACGGAAAGAGGACAACAAAGATCACAGCCATGTTGCCTTCAGCATAAACCTGTGTTGGTGATAAAGGTTTCAAGACTGGGTGAACAGGACCAGGAGATGGAGGACTTGGAAAACTCATTTCAACTTCGCTCAGGTCAGGTAAAAAGTAAGACCAATGATGCAAGTCATCCCACGGTCTATCTATACCATTCATGGCTTCCAGGATGGCCTCTTCAGATGGAAGAGTGGTATCAAGGAAATCCTGGGCAGAAGAAGAACTAAGTGTCCAAGTCGGAGCCACATCTCCATCCAACTCTTCCGGTGACAGAGGAGCTGGAATGGATTCTGCAGAGCTAATAATAGACTGATACGCAATCTCAACTGCAGAAATAGGAAATTCCATTCCACCCACTTGACCTTCCGCTAATGTGGCAATAGGGGAAGTTAAGGTCCAAGGGTCCAAAAAATAATGAGTTATGAAGAACTCTCTTCGAAGAGGATCCTTGGAGGATGAAATTGCATTAATATGAACCATAGGAGGAGGAATATCGAAAGTACCCATCAAGGAAGAATACATTCCAACTCCTAAATTCTCAACAGGCGCCTTAGAATTATCCAACTTAGGAAAAGATGAGTCAGTAGACGCATTTGGGTCTACAGGAGGACAGTCCAGTTGATCCACTGTAACGATCCTCCCTTCGTGAGGGAAACATATAATGCAAAATAATGAGGATGCAATGGCATCCATCTCATAAATCCAGTTTCTCCCCAACAGAAGGTTGTAGTCCAAGCTTCCATCCACTACCTCAACCTCTATATTGACATTTTTTCCCCCAACACAGATGGGCAAAGCTGGGACAATACCATGGGGCCTATGAGAATGACCATCGAATGCAGTTAGAAGAGTGGTAGATGGAACAACTTTGGGAGATCCAATTGTCTTCCAACATGTGAGAGACATCACGCACGTGGAAGCACCCTCATCAACAACCGTTCGAAAGATGTTACACTTCCGGTACGATGATTTAATATGAAAATCCATGTGATGTGGAAGTCTCTTCTTAAAATTAGACATATCAAAAGTTATCAGAAGAGAATTTTTTGGATCAATAGCCCCAATGGCAGTGAGAAAAGCACTGCGCTAAGCCGGACAAGATTGGAGTACCTCTAAAGCTGACATAGCACAAGGACTCTACACCAGATCTTCCACAATCGAGTAGTTCTGGGCAGCCCTGGCATTTGGATTAATCGTTGTTCGCTTAGAAGATTCTTTGGGCATCCGAGGCATAGAATCAACAGTAGGCTTCGTAATGTGAAGCGGCTCAGTAGCATCAGGAATATCCTTAGCTTTCGAAGACTCTTCTCTGCCATAATCACGGGATCTCGTAGCGATATCTGCGTGAGCACTCATCATGAAAATGTTCGATGGAATTTCCCCTTCCTGGGTACCTCCAGAGGAAGCCCCAAGATTTTGATTTGCGCCAACAACTAATTGTTGCCCTTGGGGAAAAGGGTTTGTTAACACAGCCTGGGAACTAGAAGAACCCTGTTGGGCTAACAAGCGCTGCGCATCCTGAATTTTAGGGCAAAGGTGTGTAAGATGGTCTCCAGCACATAGCTTGCATGGAAAATTCACTTTCCTTTTCTCCTTTGGACCCTCACCAACATGCTCGTTGGTTTTATTTGCATTACCCTTCCCGTTCTTGCCCTTTTTCTTATTATTTCATCCCTTCTTCTTCCCTTCGGATTGTTGATTTCCTTTGGGATCAGAAGCTTGGACATCATTTATGGACAAAGACTGGGAAGGTTATGACTCAGCAGGCACAGCCTGACCAGAAGGAGCAGATTGCAAAGACAACTGCTGCAGTTGAGTAAGCAAGCTGGCTGCACCACTATTGATCGATCCAATCAGTCCGTCACCATGAGGACTGGGCTTAGTTTTAGATAAATCTAATTTGGAGCGAGGAGCATTGGGCAGATACTTATGGAGGACCCCAGACTGAGAATAGATCAACTCAAGCTGCTGGGCCCTAAAAATGGCCTGCTCTTCGGAAAATACCCCGGAGAGGGATAAATATTTCGAAATATCTGACTGCAGGGATTTGAGAAACCATTCCAAAAGTAATTCACCTGGAATATGAGCTTTAATCAGCCTCTTCCTTCTCCTCCATTCCTGAATGTGATTAGAAATGTGGGTTGCGTCGTCTTGCTTAAAATTAGCTAGGAGTTCAGTCCCAACATCATATCAGATAGGCAACTAAAAATGGTTTAGAAATGTAACATCCAGTTCTCCAAATGTAGCAAAACTACCCCCAGTTAGCTCAATATACCATTTGGCAGTGTTTCCAGTTAGGGTGCGTTGAAATAATCTCAACCTAATCGAATCATCAATCAGGGAGTTTGAAGAACACCATAAATGGAAAGTAGTAATGTGGTCAGCCGGATCTTCTCCATTCTTACCTTCAAACTTTGGAATGTCTGAAGGAAGTTTGGTGGGAACCGGAGGCCACCCCGGACTATAACGAATCGGATCATTAGTCAACTTCGACAGATCTGGCAAGTTTAACGTTGCTAGAAAAGGTAAGCGAGGTGGAGCCTGAGGATTCCATCCTTGATGGGATTGATTCCCTACATTCTGAAAAGAATACCCTAGATTTGATGAGGCACCAAGTTGCCAAAAAGGACTCGTAGAAAAAGGAGAAGAACCTCCCCCCAACGCAGAGTTACCAAAGCCCAGACCAGTTCCCCCCGCTGAAGTATGAAATGAAGAGGAAATCCCCTGATAGGGGTTCCAAGCATTAGAAAGAGGAGAAAAGGTCTGATAAGCACTCGACAAAGGGAAAGAAGTATTCCCTTGGTGACCAACGTAAAACTGATTCCCTGCCCCCACTGTAGTGAATACAGGGTTCCATCCTGTAAAAGTGGTCGAATTCTGACCTCCAGACCAAGGATTGAAACTTTGGGTCTGAGAAGTAAACGAAAAGGACCCTAAGGAAGGATTGGAACTAAGAATGTGCCCAGTTCCAAAGGGGAACCCCTGAAAGGAAGCTGATCCACTAGCCATGGAAGACATGGGCGTAGATCTAGCTGCAGCAGCAAAAAAGGAAAAAGAAGGAATCCCACTAGTGGGCATTCCGAAACAGAAGGGACCGGAATGAGAAGCACGTGCTTGGGTGAAACTAGAGCCAAACACAGTAGCACTAGAAGCAATCGAAGATAAAGCAATAGTGCCCCCTCCTTCAACAAAAGCAGGAGTCTGAATGCCTGCAGCACTCACAGAAGAAGCTGCGTTCCCAGTCATGGCCATCGAAAAGTATGAATAATACGGAGGATATTCTGGTCTCTCTAACTCAGGTCCGATGTATTGAACAACAAACGGATAATCAGGAGGAAGAGGAGATGGACCTGACCCAGGAGGTTCAGGTAATTCCTCAATTTGAAAATCTTCTTCCTGAGGAAATAAAACTCACGAGGTGAGCGGAACGCTCCTCTCGGAACCTACACCAGAATCAGCTATGAAACCTTCAGACCCTTGTGGATGATCTCTCTCCACTGCTTCAGATGTCATAGGGTGGTAACCACCTGCTAAATCACTCCTACGCCTTCTCGAAGAAGGCTATGGACTCTCGGAAGATAACCCCCGGATTCTCCTCGATTGACGAGGCGCTTGATCAGCCACTTTTATAGATTTTAAATTAGACTAAAAAAAGTGAAAAGCTAGGCAAGCTAGGAGCAAAGAGCACTCACTATAAGAAAAATCCCTTAGATACAATCAAGCAAACAACCTGCAAGTATTTCCGCTCCGGGTGATGAGGACCGGACACCAAAATACAGGAGAGCGAAATATAGGACCTCCCGAAATCAGTCTGGGATAATTACGGCCCAGGCCTACTAGCGAAGGTATCAGAAACAGTTACACTGACCTCCTAACGACAACCTTTTCCGGCTCAAGCACCCAAGCTTCGGAAGGGCACCCCCCAGAAGTACTGCTGAAAGTGATGCGACGTCTGCCTCAGGTACCACCAGTATTCCCCCCCCGCAGTCACCTGTGTGGAACCTAGGAGTGGCAACTATGGGCACCAATCCATGTCAGAAGCCGGGCGGAACGGTCTTGAGGTTAGATTCAGCTAATCAGAGAGGGGGTATCCCTCTTCTCAGCCTTCACTTCCCCTCGCGCTTGACTCTCTGGGGGAGAGCTTTCCCGGTCCACCTAACGGAGTTGGATTTCGCTCAATTAATCAACTTCTATGTTTTATTTGAGCGGCCTTGGAGAGTTAACTCTCCACTCACCTAATCCAAGGCCCTACAACCTAGCTAGTTGGTGCATGACACTTAGAAAACTTGCTAGTTTATTTTTAAATTATATCGCTTATTTTAATGGGCTGTTATGTTAAGTCAAAGGGATGCGGAAATGAAACTTATGATGTTTTGACACAGAAAGAAATTAATAAAAACCAAACTACATGCAGATGCAGTTATTGTCTTTCAATGAAAAGCAACTTCTACACAAGTTCTATGAGATTTAAAAATTGTATTTTTTTTCTTTTCAGATAGCAAACTCACACTCACAAAAACTATGAAAATGACTAAATTCTTAAGTGCACCTAATTCAAATCACTACAAGCATGCAAATCCTAAGATGAAAAATCTCCTAAAGCAGAGTGAAATTTCCCAAAAGTCCTTCAGTTTTATCTCTTTTTTGGTTGTCCAGAAAGCTAGTTCCCAAAATCAAGAACTCTTAATATGAAGACACCAAAAACGCTTAAAAATAAGAGGAAGAAATCAATGACAACTCTTTTCCAAAATCAAGCCAAAATCCAAAGGCAAGAAACCTCAACAAAGCTTCAAAAGATACAAAGAAATGAAAACAAAAATGCAAAAACAAAAGCAAACAACAAAGCAAAATGTTTTTTGAGATTTTGAGTTTTATAAAAGAGTTCGAAAAGACCAAGTGAAACTATAAAATCCCAAGCCAAACAACACTGAATTTCAAGCAAAAACTTCCAAAATGCTCCAAATCTTATAAGGCGAACTAGTAGCAAGATCTATATGAGCAAAAGAAGACAAGAAAACTCAGCCACTCAGCCTAGAAGAATAGTGCAATCTTGCCGCAAACAAAAACTTCAAAGAACCAAGAAAGACTCTTCAAAAGTTGCAACAAGACCTAGCCAACTGAACTCAAGAAAACCAACCAAGAAATGGGAAAAAATCGTAGCGCAAAGCAAAACACAAAGATAGGAAAGAGTCAATGAGAAGGAGCTCTCTGTTCTGATGAAGCAGAACAGCCAAGAATCCCCAGAAAGAGATCTTGGTACTCAAACCAGGAATGCCAGCACAAGAAACAATACTTTGCAAAAAAGACTAGTTTTCAATCCAACAAAAGAGAGAAAAAACCAAAAACCACTTTCTTCACAATCCAGAGGGTACAAAGACACTGCAGGAACAGGTCTCCACAGACAGAAAGGACTAAAAAGCCAAGAAATCCAAAATTTCAAAATCTGCCTAGGTATACGCAACTTTACAGTTTAGCAACAAGCGTGCATACGTGATTGTGCTAAAGGAAACACGCGTATACGCGACTTTGTGCAGAAAAAAGCGCGTATATAAAGGTAAATAATGAAAAACAAAAAGGATCAAGCCTAGATAAGAAACCAGGACTTCAGTCTGACTAAGAAAGAGTAAACTGGACTGGAAATAAAAGTTAAAACTGTTGGAAACCTATCAAATAGCTGAAACCACCCAACAGGGGAATCACAAGAATGCGATCCCCAGTGGAGTCGCCAGTTCTGTTTCGGGGAAAATTACCCTAGAGGTTTGTTGGGTTTAAACCTCCATAGAGCAGGGCATGCTACTTAAGAAGGACTCACACAACCATACATGTTCATGAAAAACTAAATAGAGCAGATCGAGGAAGTTACCCGTAGGTCCTACGGTTGAAGCAGATCCCGTGGGGTCCAAACCCCTAGCAACCCTTCTTCCTTCTTAACCTGAAAAACAAGAAGAAACAAGCACGAATAACTGGTTGTACAACATATATCTACTCTAAGTGTTAGTGAAATCCACGTGAAACATTAGATAAACCATAATGAATGCTTAAATAACAATATTCTCATATATGCAAGCGGACACTAACACGTATATTTCGGGAACAAGATGGTTCTTCTGTATTATAAATAGCATGTACAGAAATAACGAGTGGAGAGATCACCTGAATCCTTCCACGATCTTCGAGCAGACCTTCGTCCGGATCCGTCCCACCCTTGCCTCGCTAAGATTCCTTCCGAACTGGTGCATACGAGATGACATATAAAGAGATGAGCATCTCCAGGAAACAAGGGTTTCCCTTAATGAACTGGGAAGTGCAGGAGGCACGGGAATTCAGACTAGGATAGGGAATACCAATAGAGTATAATATCAATAATTTCTCTCTCTCTTAGGCCATGCACATGAGGGGCTTTTATACTCCCTCAAAGTAGTTTCAACAGTTGGAAACAGTTGGCCACGTGCTGGGGTGGTTGAACTACCAGAGTAACCATCAACCCAGCCCAAAAATAGGGATTTTTTATATATATTTTTAATGATTTTAATGGCATACACGAAAAAGTACATGTGGACTCGCGTATACACGCGGAAAAGTCTGGGCATAACCGCGTATGGGGATTTTAACATTGTTTTTTAGTGAATTTTGTTCAAGTCTGTAGGAATGGGTGCCCAAAGCCATAAAAGCAATCATGAATCATATGAAGGTGAGAAATGATGCTATAACAGTGGGATAATGTTGGGTATGTGTTATATTCTTTCCACGATTAGTCGCACGCGGTGGGCACAGCAGGGGGGTCATAGGGGGGGTGGAAACCCTCCCTGTTCGAGGTCTAGGGCAGCTTCATAGGAAAAAAAAATTGGACCCTATTTTTCGGTGAGTAGACCCACCCATGGTTTTGTGCATGGGTTTGCACATGGTTTTGGGGCATGATGGTTTTTGGCCCCTGGTATTTTGTAGGTCTGGTCAAGGGAACTGCGGTTATGTTTTAATCCAGGGTTAATGGATTGGGGTTTATGTATGCTTCAACATGTATATATATATATATATGTGTGTGTTGTAACACTAAAAAAAATATAATGAAAAATCAAGCTAGTAGTCCCGATTTGGGATCTAGGGGAAAATCTCCGTGTAAATCCGTTTTATGTTTTATGCTCTCTCTATTCTTTATTTTTTGTTTTTAACATTCGTTTGTAGATAATTTATGTACAGGGTTAAAACCTACACCACATTGAGGCTTTAATGCAGCACACAAAGGAATCATCCTCCCACTCTTGTGTCAACATCCATCTTGTACCAAGAGAGGGAGGGAAAATTTGAAATTTGTCTATAAAAGCCAACCATGGGAAGGGAAACATGAGAACACATTTTTATGTTGGCCAAATTTCTTAGGATAAAACTAGCTTGGGTTGTCTAGGAGCAAGAAGATTGGAATGATTCAGTTGTTGGCCATAAAAAACCTCAATCCAAGAGAGAATAAGTTCACTATGGGTCCATCAATCTACCATCCTTCGAGAGGGAAGAGAATCTTGCTGAAAGCTTGAGGGGAAGAGACCCCCTTGTCTTGGATATTAGAGCTATGTAGCTCTAAGGATCCATTACAAGTGATTTAACATCCTATATTCTTATACTACCAACACCTAATAAAGGGAGAGAGATCTCCATTTTATTTATTAGTGTGTTTGCTCAATTTAGCGTGTTATTGTACATGTTATTTTGTTTTTCTTTCTTCATTTATGTAGCATGCTAGTTTTCCATTTTACTTAGTTTAGTACATGTTGAATTTGTTTCACTAACGTTTTAAAAAACCAATTGACTTGTGAATTTCTTGTAGAAAAGAAACCTCCCTATTAAGCACAGTGCATTTCTTCCACCTATGTGTCAAATACACTATAACAGGAATGGTGATGCCACTAGATTCTTTATTTTGAGCTAATGGTTGTTGATGCAGGTCCTCTCTCCTGCTCAAACTTGCTGCAAAATCACTCATGCTTCCTCTCAAAACTTTTCAATCACCCTCAGTGAGAAATTTGGCTCAAATAAGGTAGATTTTTTTAGTCCCTAAAATCTGTGCACGTTCAACCTAGACAGATGCACGATCTTTGCGCCTGTGTGAAAATAAATTGCATGGTAGGGAGTGAGTTAATTTTTCACTGTTTTTTCTCAATTTTTCTGCAGTTGTAAGGTTTCGGAAACCCATGATAAATTTTCCATCATTGTTCTCTGGTATTTCATGACTAGTTAGGACACTTTTTTCTGAAGTTTAACTTAGAAAATAGCTTGTTTTATTTTTAGTTTTTTATCATTGCAAATCACACATAGTTTAAGTAGGGGAAAGTTAGTGGCCTTCAATCCACATATGTTATCTGAAGAAATGATTTTCTAGTAAAATATACCAAACACATAGAATATTTAGGGTAAAATTAAGTGGCCCATACATCCACACATATTTAGCTAATTCCTTTCTTTCAATTTATTTCCATTGGTTTAATTCAATTTTTGCATTAGGATTCGGGACCAAGACCAAAATATCGAAGACAAATCCAGTAATCTCTACCATCCTTGCACCTCTCGGTGAGCCTAGCTATGCATATCAATGCTTTCTTAAAATAAATTCCATCTTCCTATAGTGCAAAACTTAGTCTAACTAGGCAAGGTGTAAGCGGCCCATAATCTACACATCGTTTATTTTTTCAAGGAACAATCACACATAGCGTAATTAGAGAAGGATGGTAAAGGATCAACTTATATCCACATCTCATAACACTTTTGATTGTATCCTCCATATAACACACAAAGCATCAGTAAGAATTGGACCAAAAGGAACCCAATGTGTTGGGACCTTTTTCCTCTTCCTATAGTTACTTCACCAAGGCACACACTAAGAAAATTAAGACTCTCTAAAAATAACCATTAATTGAACTCACTAGATTCTCTCCACATGGGCCACAAAATAATTTTAGTCCAGGTTAGGACCGTCAAGGGTATGCATCCAATAATCCACCATGGTCATTCTACATTTTGAAACATAGATGTTGAATTTTTAGGGAGCTTAAAATCTATCTTTCCGCCAACAGAACAGAAAACCCGAGCATTACCAGAGACCGGTTCCAAAGGGGGTCAAGCTTAGGTCCAGTGCGTGCGGTAATTTTTGGGGATACCTAACCCATATAGTGCGCGATACTAGTAGCTGAATGCTAAGAAGCTCAAGACTCAAATGCTCACGTGGGACGACGACACTTTAGTGGCCAAATCTAGCGCATCCTTCCCTATATGTGATGATGTAGGCACACTAGAACCTCTTACCTTTACCTTGTCCAATTCTTCAGTTTTTATAGGTGTCACCAGTTCTTTTGGAACGTTAGCCCCAATACCCATCAGAAGAAATATTCGCAAGGCCCAGTTACATTTGAGATTGTGAGGATGATTATGTTTTTTTAGGCTTTTGAGTATCATAGACAAAACAACCAAACCATATTTTTTACTTGCTTGATCACATAGCATTAATCTAAAGGAAAACTTACCTTTTATTTTTTATCTTTGTTTTATGTATGTGATAATATTTTCTTTGATAATAATCTTCCTTCTCTCAGTAAACCAAAAATATTTCCAAGATTAAGCTAGTCGACACCATAACGGACCTAATGGGACCTCGTCGATCTAGAAATTTTTTTGACCTCCCCTCATTATAGGGAGGAGTTCCAAGTCTTTTGCCATTTAGGTGTCAAAGATGACACATCACCACCATCATCGGTTCATCCTTTATCAGGGCATATTTGGTTGGAAACCCCCATAGGTCATTGAACACCACACCAGTGGAAACCCCAGTAGGGTCACCACACTGTAATCCTCCCACAATCCCCGAGGGCAGAGAAGTGCTACCCCTTTAGGGAGTCAGTAGAACACAAATCAGGGTACGTCACAACGTAATATTCCCCAGGCAAACCCCATAAACCATTACACTCACATACCTGTGTTTCCACAATACACAATGGTAGTCAATACTCAATTACCCTTTTTAGCATCATTAAAACTTCTAGATCTATCAAAGCTAACTAATGGCCCAATTACACATAATGATAATTGGCCCCCAATGCCCACGAAGGTCCCCTCAAACACAAAAGTGGAAGACCCTGGAAATCATATTATGAATTTCTACCTATGGTGTTCTTCCAATAGTATTATTGACGATACTATTCGACTGAGACTATTTCAACACATCCTAACTAGGCTTGCTGCGAAATGGTATGTTGAACAGACTTCTGCTTCACATGTAACCTTTAGTGCCATCGCTACTGCGTTCCTCAGTTATTTTTAGCTACCCATCCACCATGATTCGAGGATGGAATTTTTGACTCATTTTAGGCAAACACAAGCTATCCATATCTCAGACCATATCCATGAATGGCGCTGATGTCGTAGTTTGTGCATAGCCAAACTCGACGATAGAGTTTTACTGGAATCGTTTTTGAAAACTATCACAACAGATATCTTAGAATATGGGACAACACAAGGACCTGAATCTGAGGAGGATACCATTTTCAAATCCCAGGAGCTTAAACTCATCTATGCCCAGTCAGGATATATCTACAATGTCCTTCAAAATGCCCCGCAGCTACAAACTTATAGATAATTTCTAGGTGTGTTGAATACCACAGATGGATTGATTGGGTCATTGACCAAAGGTCACCTAGGCAACAGTATCCAGTACCTAGGATATTCATATGATTCTACCCAAAACATGATGCAACCTAGCTACCACCAAAGTCAATATGCACCTCTACAGAATATGACAAGTAGGGTGTCATAATACCACCAACAGGAAGGAGACTCATACCCTCCCTCTTAGGGAACCCAATACTCAACTAGGAATTTTGATGGAAGAGATCCCCCCTAGCAAACATACACCAACCAGGGATAGGGAAACCAATATTCTCCTTTCCCTCAACAAAATCCACCACCATAGAACAATGCGTCGGTGAACTTAGTGCAACCATCTAAGGCTCAGCAGTACCAGTCTTATGACCAGGAGAACCATAATAATCCTCCTAATGCTACAAGAAAGAAGCCTAAAAAGAAACAAAAGGGATACTATGGACAAGGGGTGTAGTAACCAGCAACAACCCCCCACGATCTTAGACTGGGGGAAATCCCAATCAAAATCAAAACCATGAGCCAAAAAAAAACTCCCAAGGGGAGAACAAGAGGTCCAATCTAAGAGAAAACCATTTGTGTGCCATATGTGGTGAGTATGGCCATTACACCCACCATTGTCCCGAACTCACTAAATCGAAAAAAATTAAGGGTAACTGTGGACAAGGGGGACCTATGTAGAAAACCGCTCTAATGCAGGAGTCCTTCCCCCACCAAGGAGTGGTTAACATCCAACAATAACAACCATCCCAAAATGACACCGGGAGCAGTAGCCACAAAATTTACATGACTAGAGAAGAAATGTTCTTCCAGACAAGGAATAGGAACTATGAAATCCCCTCGGACACTAAACCATCAGGTACAACCACGAGTGCACTGATTGCATCGTTGACCATATCCAAAGTACCTATTGAGCCCCTTCCAAATATGGTTAAGGGGCCAACCAGGTGTGTAGGAAACCACTCAAAATATTCCCATAACTACAAAAAAGTGGATGATTTAGCACAATCACCCACTTCCATGTCATCCTTAGAAGTCCTACAATCATGCCAAAAAAAACGGAAAGCCTTAATTTCCACATTAGGCGCAATCGACCCCTCTGATTCACACCTAATGGCTTTTGACCTAGACAAATCCACCCTCAGGATTCTTTCTCTGGTCGCCTTCTGAATATTGGTATCAGTCCAAAATATAACCATACACTGATGCATCACTGAGAAAGGAGAATCTACATGCATCATGTCAAAATCTGTTTGGCAGAAGTTGGGATCACCTGAACTGAAACCATCCGACATCATGCTTAGAGAATACGACGATCGACGTTCAGCTCCTGTCTGTCTATATGAGAATGTCCCTGTAAACTTGGTCGAAAAGACGATACTTATATACATGAAAGTCTTGGATGAACAACTTGACTAAAATATACTCCTTGGGCGGAGCTATATGTATGCCATGAATTCCATAAAATCCTCTATATTTTTGGTGATGATGTCCCCCCATGAAGATCGAATCATCACCGTTGACCAACTTACATACTATGATAAGAAACCCATGACAACTTTTGATGTCATTCTACCTTACGTAGACACAATTATGGAATTACTCATGCGGTACCAAAAATTTGGCCCTGGTCAATTCAAGCCATCATCGATCCTAGGATCATTCCTCAGAGATCCCCCTATCGTACCAGAGGCAACCCCAAAAATCACAGGGGCACCAGTGTGCATGATGCTATAATCAAACACCGAGACCATCCTGGAGATGGAGACTAGTAGTATGGACACTGAAGCCACTGATGCGGCTTTCCTGCCCTACACCATCACCGAAACCCCATTTTTATAACCCCCACTTGGTTTTGTGTCAAATCAAGTCTTGGAAATTATTACATTTCCAAACATGGATTTTGCAATACTTATTTGGTATTTGGTCCCACCAGCCATGCTAGGAATTCCTGGAATCACTTCCAAAGGGATAACCCATATCACTCCTCCAGAGGATACACCGATTAATGAAACTCCCATAGTAATGCTAGCTAAAGTGACTAAGAAAACCAACAAAAAAGGGAAGAAAATTGAAAACCCCAACATATATAGGGCATTTCAACATTGTTCATTATGTGATAACATAAGACATCCTACCAATATTTTCCAAAAGTTAGATGAAGTAAAACCTCTTATAAGCACCGAAAGAAATGTCGCGGCCTCAATTTCCCAGAAAAAGGAACAGGGCACAAAAGATCAAGGGAAAGCATTGCACCCCAACCATGCATGCACCATATGTAACCATTATGGGCATTACACCCATCATTTCCTTGAGATGTCATGATATAGGGATGCCCAGCAAGCCCTATAGTAGTCATACCAACAGGATCCCTCAAATTCACCCATGCGAATAGATGAGGGAGAGCCTAGAAGCATACTATAGCTACGAGAGGAGTCTACATCATGCTCATACAAATTCACCCAAACATATAAAATACAGAAAACAAAGGCCACTCAACTGACCCTAGTTTACACACTATGCGATGAGCCTTACCACTTAGTCACACAATATCCCAAATTAAGGGCATTCACCCATTGGTACCAAATCCTTCACGTTGCCCAAAGAAACTTAGTTCAATAGAAAATACATACGTGTCATATTTTCTGAAGCAACCATCATGTGCGTATTTGTCCCCACATCCATCGGTTCCATTCCATGTTGGATTTCATGTGACGATTCATTGCTGAAAATTATGACTTAGCCGGCTCGGACACCGAATCTGCGAACAACACCACCATTTAAGGGATAGAAAGAAAAGGACCATATTATATGTGTCTAAGGAGAGGCAGTCACCTGAAATACCACATCCCCCCTGTTATCATCTTGAAGCTCTTATCCATATCTGTGCACTCTATGATGAATGTGATCACTTCATTGTTGACTGCATAGCTCTAAATCTATTTGAGAGATGGGTTCATGTCAACCCCGTATACTACGACAACTTGCGAGTAGTCTATTATTTGTGTCGGGTGTGTTTAAGTGACCACCCAGTTTTTCATTGTCCCTATATCCCCCGATTCTATTTGGCGTTAAATAATTTATGCTAGGACATAGTATGCCTCGCTGCAGCAGACAGATCAGATTCAGAATCCATGAAAAGTTTGACAATGCAAGAAAATGTGATAGGTAGGTCCATTTTCCTCATGTCAGCAGAAAAACAGCCAACAAAGGGGCACTTCAACACCCCCAACTTCCATCCATGGATAAGACCAGCCAGTGCATTATGAAATGCACGTAACCACTTGGTCACCCAATGCCTAGATCTAGAATCATTCCGCAAATGGTATCGAATTAGTCCCATATTATAAACGGAATGGAGTATCAAGGAAAGACAACTTTGTCTGCTTTTTCAAGGCAACCATCAGATTTGACACTTTACTTACATCTCCCAAGTTGTAATATTCCCAATTAGCCATGAGCTAGTTGGAGTATTAGATTTTGTTTTTGCTTTCTTGTTTGATGAATAAGAGGATATGGAGATCCATAAATCTCCTTAATATTGAAAAAATAAATGCGAATGTGAAAGGAGGACATCTCTACAGCTTAATTGAGCAGCCTTAGGTGTGAAAAGGGGCTAGAACACATAGACTGGGTCAACTTTGACCAAGTCAACAATGTTGTCATGGAGGAGTGGCATTCATTATGGGACAACGTAGTTTTAGATGGAGATTTTTTGCATGGAAGTAGTGTCATAAATGAATGGGTCTTAGGGTTAGGAAGGTCATCACTTATATAAGTAAGATGATGGCAGCCATATGTCATTATGATGAATGTATGTTTATGTTTTGATTATATGGTCTGTTTAGACATATATTTTTCTTCATCTGTTTAGGTAAGATTGCAGTGTTGTTTAGCACAGGGTGTTCCTGGTCGGGAATCCCACCTCTTTCCTTGAGAAGCCTCTAGGAAGAGATTTACATTACATTTCCACATTCAGGCACTAGGCCAAGCTTCATTCTTGTGGTACAACGCAGTTTTTGTTGATAGATGTGCTGAGTTGCAGGTTGCATTAGTGGAGACTAGATCCCGGTGATTTCTGATCTGTTTTTAAGTGGAGGAAGGTTTCCTTCCATTGGGAGGCTAGTGAGGAAGGCCCTTGAGCCTTATTGCAACATTTTTCATCAGGCAACTTATTTATTTTCCCATACATCGTAGTTTCTGTCTTGGACTGCATTATTTTTAGGGAGGAGTTGTAGGGTGATTTCAGTAAACCATTTGGGGAGGAGGTTTTCTAGAGAAGGGATTGGCCTTTAATCTAGGGAGTATATTGGAGGAGGCTAAATTATTTGGCATATTATATTAGCTACACCTTTCCAGTTTATATGTTGCAGTGAATCTTCAGCCCTAGGGCTTTGATTCCCATATTGTATAGTGGTGTATTTCTGAAAACCCTTTTTGGGTTCTTCATTGGAGGTTGTATAGAGCTTAGATTTGTATTTGTTGAATATTTTGAGGCATATATCATCCCATTATATTTTTTGTACTCATTTTCTATATCAGTGCTTCTATAACTGTGTTGTAGTAGTCTTCCGAGATTTTTGATATGGTAGCAGCTGTAATATTCCCGAATGGGGAAAGCAAGAATAGAGTGCATAAAACTGTAAATATGAAGAAATATAAATATATCAAAGCATGTTACAACAATAGATCCATTCCATTATGAATATAACAGAAAAATAGGTACAAGGTCTCGAGGAAAAGATCACTCAAGTTGGGAGAACCAGCCTCCCATGACAACATACACCAAGATCTGAAATGTTGTTAACAAATGAAATACAGGAATGAAAAAAATTGCGTTGTCTATTAGAGAATAGCATCTAGAAGATAGGAAAATGTATTTCTTCTGATATAATGCTCAAAAAATGTTAAGACTATAGATCCATGCTCCAAAATAGATTTGGAGGACAACTTAGAAAAGGTTTCCGGAAATACACCATATACAAAATATAACAGATTTGGCCCTAGGGCTGAATAATCTCTGCAACTGAATAACTGATGGGAGATGGATGATATGATATAGAATATGGCTGAACCTCCTCCAATAGATCTCCAAAATTAATGGCTTATCCCCACACATGAAATATGGACACTTCAAATAGCGCAATAAACCCACTACTGCAACTGCTCTCCAAAATAACACAGTCCTTGAGGGAAATTGTATTGTAGCTGATAACTACTACTTGGCTTGGTGCCAAAATATGTAATGAAGCCCTAAGAACTTCCTCACAAGATTTTAGATGAAAGGCTGATCTCTCCAATGGAAAACTAGCTCAGAAATTGGAGATCTCTCTCCTCGACTGCTACACCCGTGCAACACAACCCAACTCTAAAAAAAACTGTGTTGTACATGAGACTGAAGCTTGGAAAAATGACTAAATGTGGAAGTATAGTGCAAAATCTTCTAAGAGGCCTCTTAAGGAAAGAGGTTGGATTCCCAATCAGGAACACCTTGTGCTAAACAACGCTGCAATCTTAGTTAAACAATTGAACAAAGCTATATGTCTAAACAGACCATATATCAAAACATAAACATATATCAACATGAATAATATGGCTTCCATCCTCTTCCTTATATAAGAAATGAGCTTTCTAACCCTACGCCCTATTCATTTATGACACTACTTCCATGCAAGGTGTCTCCATCTAAAACTGTGTTGTCCCTCCATAAATGTCCACTCCTTCATGACAACGTTGTTGATTTGGTCAAAGTTGACCTAGTCAAGGTTCTCCAACCCCTGTTCACACCTTAGGGTGCTTTATTAAGCTAAAAATATGATCCACTTTCACATGAGAGGTGTTTTTATTCCTTATAAAGAGATTTATGGGTCTCCCTACCCGCTTATTCACCTATCTAAGTGACAAAACATAACTCTAATATTCCAATTTTTTTTGGAATATTACAACAACACCTCTTATATAGGGGTTTCTTTATTGGAGGCTTGTTCTATTTTGTTACATGCTTTGTGGCCCATTATTTTATACATATATGCTATTTTTATGATGTATGGAAGGTCTCCATATTGGTTTCATATGTTGATGTGATGTTTTACACTTCTATTTCCATGGTTTTTCACTATATTCCTGCTTTTCCCATTTGGGAATATTACACAAGTACGTCCTTTGTTAGAAACCATATGCTCGTTGGATGTGAAATACCCTGATGTAATTGGTCTCGAGCCAAGATAGCCTAACACTAGGTAGCCTGCCCTGAGGAAGCCTAACCCCCATCATTACCAAAACAATAAGAAGGCTAATAGAACCCATCATCTTACTAGGGCCCAAAACCAGCCAAGGACATAATGTGGGTTGTGTGATAGAAAAAACCACCAAATAAATCAATGTAAGGAACTTAAGAACCTTACTAACAATCTTCGTATGGTCACCCCCATCCCACAGATCAATCTATCCAATCAAGAGAATATCACACGTTTTTATTGCGGGATTTTCTCACAATTCCACAATATGAGGGATTGTGAGTACCTCCCACGGCTACGAGCGGCAAGGGAAACTTTGATTCTAAAGTCCCCAAAAGAGCTAGACCAGTCAAAACCAAAAAATTGGAGATGGAAAAAGTGCAAACATGCCCCAATGCCCAATTATCTCTAAGTGTCAACTTCAGGGACAAAGAGTAGTGTTGGTTCTCATACCATCTACTCGATAATCATCATGAAAACGTGCACCATTTTCACAAGTCGCAATCACAAAACAGATTCATGCCCATGAATGCAAACATTTAGGCATCTCTGCAATCAGCACAAATTCCAAATTTAGGAAAGTGTAAGTACCCTTAGGACGCCACGTGAGGAACATAAGCTTACTCTCATGCAAGCCACCACAATGGAAATTCCTCCACCATCCAATGTCAATGACACACAAAACCACATACGATTCATCTCATCATGCATGGGAACCATGTATCATGTTTCCTTCTCATCTTTCATTAGTGTCAAGACTGCTACAATGAAAATAATAGTTGTACCATTGATGGTGAAAAATCAACTAGTTTGCACCTTGTCGACCTCGTCTAGTTCCACAACATCAACTATATCATTAAACTCATGTTTGTTGACCAGGTTATTTCTGGCCCACCTAGGATTCAAACATGAATTTGTGTTACCATATTACTTAGAGTCCAATGGATAGGTAGAAGCTCTCAACAAAGTGCTTAGAACAATGTTACAGTGTATGGGGAATAACCATAAGACAAACTCACACCACATAGTTTTTTTAGCCATGTGGGCATACCACACAGTAGTTAAAAACTCAACAGGATTCACACCCTTACAACTATTGTATGGGCTAGAAGTCGTGATTCCCATCGAACGTGAAATACCCAAATTACACACTTCCATCAAACTCCTAGATGATACCAAAACTTTAGAACAATGATTGGTACTGTTAGCACTCGTTGACGAAAATTAATGAGAATCGCTCCAACATAATGAGGCACATAGAAAATATGTAAAAGCATCATTCAACTACAACATCACCCCTCGTTCATTTACCAAGGGAGAGTTAGTCTTCTGCTACGATGTTGTGAAAGAGGCCCTAGGACCCACGAAGTTAGAAACATTATGGAAAGTTCCCTACATCATAAAACATTGCCTCCTCAAGGGAGTACACATCCTGTCAAAGCCCGACGGTACATGCCTAGCTAACCCAGTCAATGGCCTCTACCTCAAAACATTTCACCCATAAGGGCAAGAGGTCTCAGCCTTAGAGATAAGATGCATGTAGCATAATCTATTTTTGAGATGATAATAATCATCAAAGGCTTGTTCTAAAAAAATTCTCTGGTGTCATAGATGGATTTTCCCTCCATCCAATATTTTGGATTTGCTGATGGAGCCTCGCGATGGTCTCAAAATCTAGTAGCAGCCGCCTAGGCTATTTACTATCTTGATTGTTTGACATTATTCACCAACGTAGTATGCATCAGATTAGCCACTAATAGTCAAGAAAAATATGATGCAGTTATCGAGCTGATGAGCGATGCCTTCAACCAAGGAAATCACCATCTACATATCTACCTTGATTCATAGCTTGTGGTTTCGTAGTTAAACCAATATTTTGAAGTAAAACATTCTCAACTATTTAGGAAATATTTCCACGCACGAAGATTAAGTCATTAATTTCATCATATTACATTCACACATATACCAAAAAATCAAAACCAGATAGTTGATCACATAACTAATCACATTCTAGACTAGAATGCATCTCTTATAAACCATCATGCATAGAAAAAAAAAAACATAAAAAATAGATATCCATCGTAGGTACTATTAGTCATCAATAATTTTTACCTGTTTAGATGACTCAATGTTTGTCCTATATTTCTAGAAACAAAATTCATGAATCTTGTGAGTTATGAGAAATCTCACTACCTTCATTTCCCTTAGGATATTTTTTTCATTGTTCTACTACTCTATCAAAGCATGGCCAATATATCACTCCCCGAAGACCAAATGATGGACTTATGTCCCTCATTCTCACTATGTTTGTCACCTCTGACTTTACCACTCTATTTATGATTGTCTAAGATTGCTATCTTTACACCTTGGTTTGCCAAGTAGCCTAAACCTTTTTCCCTACTCACCAAGTGCCTAAAGTAATGGTGATTTTAACTTCCATTTCTAGGCTCTTTAGGTAAATAAAATATTTTCAGTTTCTAGGGTAGAAATGCATAAAGGTTTATCAAAACCCTATCTTACACCTCCAAACCCTGATTCAATTTTTCAACCAAACACCTAATCCAAAAATATATCCCAATAGGTCATTATAGGGTCTCCTAGGTTATGCATTGCTTTGGTTTCCTAAACTCACTATTTACATATGCTCAAAGGTGAAATCAAATGAAAACAAGGTAAGATCATGAATGTCCAAAGGGTGTAAAAAGGCCTTCAAGGAAGGACCTCCTAGATCACAACATAGAGTCTACAAAAGGAAAATTTTCCCATGTTAAAGCATTTTTGCAGGAGTGCTTTATGATGGTTATCAATAGAACAGATGCAAAGTGAGAAGCCTAACTCACCAATGACATCCACAGTAGAAGAGAAACAACATGGATAAGTTTACAAAGAGTATGAGTGGTTTCATGACCAATTTTTTGTAAGGTGTTGCGCAGCAAAGAGCCCATGCAAAGGATCATGAAGAAAGTGGTACATAAGCACAACTGTGCACAAATTAAAGATTCATTGAGGCAAGAAATCACAATGACAGGCATCCTTGGTGACAACAGGTAGAGATTAAAATTGATGTCAGGGAATGACTTATAGGTTTGTTAAGGCAGCACTGTTTCACTGCACCAAAGGGATAAATTCTAAAGAGTATCAGTGGTTTTGTAACTAATTTTCACAATAGGTGTTTCCCAGTAAGGGATCCATGCAAGAGATCACAAAGACAAAGATGAAATAGCATCACATAACATAAATTGAAGGTTTATTTTGAGAGACCTCCTTAATGATGGAAAGCACAATTTTCAAGGATGATCTCAAATGGTCACCTCTATGGCTTGTAAAAACAATAATTTTCACTACAGAAAAGGACAAGTTGTAGAGAAAGAATCAAGCATAGTCACAGGTCTACAAAATAATCAAAAAAAGAGTGAAAGAAGCTAAAATTCAAATAAGAAATCAAATAGAGCCTAAGTGCTATTGATAAGGGTTTAAAAGTGCCAAACTCCAAAGGAAGTGTAAGGATAAAAAATGCTACTTTTATGTCACCAACAACAAGAAGAAATGGCAAAAAGAAGGTAATGATAAAATTGAACAAAAAGGCTAAGGTTGTTGTATAGAACAGATTCATCATGCTTCTGAAAAATCAGTGGCCAAAGAGAGAATGAAATCACTTAAAAAAAAAAAACAATTACCCACAAAGTCCACTTTATTTCTTAAAATACCACCTACAAAAGGAAAAAGGAAATATTAGAAAAGGAGATAAAAGAACAACAACAAACATCAATAAAGTGGGTTCTTTGTATTAATTATTTTTTTGCAAGGGTATAAAGAGCACAGGGTTATCATTCAAACCATTTTCCATATGCAAGAAAGAGAGAAAAACTCGCAAGCATATAAATCGGGGTTTCTAGCGAAATTCTAGGCAAGAGAAGCCCTGTGCTACGCTCTTTTTGAGCCGCGCTACGTGCCTGTGTCTTCTCCTAGTGAAATTTTATACGTAGTGATGCACTCCTGTAGCGGCGTACTATGCATCTGTTGCATGCATGACCGCCTGACCAGCCCTGCCAGAAGAACTACACACGGGCCCGTTCACACATATCCGAGAGCTCCATCCTACTACACTCTTGGACATGCAGGACTACCTGACAACTCCTGTGTTGCACACCTATCTGTTCAAGCTCGTGCAGAGGCACCCAGCCATTCAGCATCTACCTGACTGGACCAGGCTACGTGCAGGCTCTACCGCACTACGTGCTCGGTCGTTCAAACCTGACCTGCCCACATTTAGGTTCACCCCACTACTACGCTCCTATGCCTTTAGCAGCTTCCTGGGAAGACTTGACACCTCATGCAGAGGTGCTCGTGCTATGCTCCTGCGTGTGTAGGGCTGCCAAGAAGACACGACACCTCGTGCAAGGGTTTCCCAATGCTACAATTGTTACGCTCCTATGCGTACAGGGTTACCAAGAGAACCCTATAGGTCATGCAGGAGGCACCTGACTATCCGTTCAAACCTTGCCCACGTTGCACTGCTGTATTTTATTCAGATATGAAATTTTGAGAGGTATTTAGAGTTTTTCCCTACCTTTTTCATATTGTCTAAAGGTATAAATATAGATGAATATGATGGGTAAACTTAAAGGGAATGTGGAAAAACCCTAAGGAAGGAGGAAAACGCCTAATTTCCTGCTAAAAACTCCCTTGTTCAAAGGGCACCCATCCATTTACATGCTAAGAGAACACTGAGGCCCAAATTGTTTTCCTTCATTATTCCTTCCCCTTAATTTGCAGTCAACACCTATCTCATTCTCATCTCACTTTCCCTCTCCATATCATCTCCCAAGCAGATCAGGGTTTGTTTTCAAAGACAAGGGTAAAAGACAAAATGTCTAGAGAAGGCAGTGTTGACAGTGGCGAGAGAGGCCAAAGGCCTAGAGAACAACAGAGGAAGGGTGGGAAAGTAAATAGGTTTGAGCCTATAAACACTAAAGAATTGACAACTTCTCCTAATATAGTTTCATATTTCCAAGAAGTGGGATGCTATGAGTTCTGTGAGAAAGTGTAGAGAGTCCAAAGTCACCCTCAGTTGACCAAAATTTTTGTCCTTAATCTCCATGACCACCAAGCACATCTAGCTCGAGTGAATTTTGAGCTGACTGTTAGTATGAATCTTAATTGCAAGTGTATGAAAAAAGAGCACTTTATTTGTGCATAAAAAATAGCTCTAATAACAAATATGGTTGCCAATATCTTCAGATCTGTAATTAGGTGATCAAGATCAATGCTACAAAAATCTATATCTATGCATCAAAAGACATTAAGCAGTAAATAAAAATGAGATTTACTCCATGCATCCAATAGACAAGACAAGAATATGTTGAAATAATTTTATATTAAGGGAACCTGGGAGGAAAACATAGAAGGATGTTACCAGTTCCCCTCAATGGGATGGGTTCTTGTAAGCCCTCGGCACTTCAGATCTAAAGTTCGTCTCTCTTGATGGTGTAGAAAACCCAGACAAAAAATGAAACTCAAAGGGAGCTCACATGAAAAAAGATATAAAAATATGACAATGATGGTGGATCAAAGTCAGACCAAAAGTATAGATCCAGAATGATATTTAGGCAACAAAAGGTAGTGAATGAATGGAAGAACCCTTCTATTTATAACAAAATATTGAGTTAGTCTAGATATTGGTGCATAATTAAAATATTATTAACCAAATCAAGATCCAAATTTTATGGAATATTTTATTATATTTGTTGGAGGGAAAAATAATTTGACTTGGGTCAAACCCCTTTATTTGTAAATAATAAATAAATAAATAATTTATTTATTATTTTAAGGATGTGGTTGAGTAATAATCAAATAAATAATGATTTATTTAATTATTTAAGAGTGATTTAGTCAAATTTAACAAGGAATATTATTTAAATAAGGTTTAAATAATTATTCCTATAAAATAATAAGATAAATAATGATTTATCTAATTAATTTTCCTATTTTGGGTTAAATATGACCAGGAATATTAATTAAACTGTTGTTTAACTAATTATTCCTTGAGTAAAATCAAACAAATGTAGATTTATTTAATGTTTCCTCATGGGGTTTCCTATTTATACCATAAACAACTTAATAAAGGTGGTTTACTAAGTTATTTTTCATAGTGAAAGAAATTTTACTTAGAGTAAAATTGGTCTTACATGGTGTACTTAGGTCCATCTAATAGTAACAGGTTAGATGACCAAAAAATGGTGTAACATATTCCCCCCCTAGCGCACGAGCATTAGGAGCTATTCATATGACCGAAGTACATCGTAAGAACTCAATCACTGGACACTGAAGGGGAAGTCAAAGAGAGAGAAATATAAGGTAGACCGAAGCACTAAAGGGCTAGACCCTGAGGAGGCGAGAATTAAAAGTGTGACAAGTCTCTTTTATGAGTGAGTACCTGTGCTATAGGCAGTGGGGGAGGCATACCTATGCTCGCCGAGACAAAATACAAAGAATAGTGCATCCAGTAAAAAATGGATTGAACAATATAGTACATGCTAGCATAAACATGAGCCAAGTAAAAATATGATAATGAATCCCACATACATACTGTGTATGGGATAACATCTAGGGCTTATACAATAATATCTGTGTACATGAGATACAAATACAACCCAAATGCCCCTATAAATAGTAAAGGGCTCTAAAAATCTGACTGATGCATGCAAACAAAAAGGTGCTGCAAGCGGCTGCGGTCGACATCATCAAATATATGGAGCTACATGAAAGGTTGTAATGAAGAGGTCATCTGGGAACGTATGGGGCTACCTGTAGGGCCACCCCCTCATGCGGGCTGAAAAAATCTCACACACACCAAGGAATCACTGGTATCATCTACTGCATCACCGAGCAACCAAGTATACAGATCTCGATCATGCTAAAAGGCATTGGAGCTAAGAAAAAATCAAGTCAAAGTGCAATAAGGAGTCCCTTTGCCTGATCTAACGCACCAAACAAGAGTGGAAGTTGGAACCAAGGTACACCACCCTCTAGACCTATGTTCTGGAATGAATGATATGATGTTGACGGAAGGAGGCCTGCCATAGGTGAGGTAATAAGGGGTCATCAACTAAGGCATGAGAGAAAATAGTAGAGCGACTAACAGATTGACACCAAAGATGATGATGAAATGGGAGTACTGAGTATGGACGGACAACTTCCCTTTTTAGAGCATAAAGGACATGGATGACCTGGCAGCGATTGACAAAATATCATAAGGGATAGGGGACAGTAGGACTGGAGGCTATGATGTGCGACACGAGAGAGGAACCAAGCAATGAAGGATGGAGGACTATAGCAGGATACAAAGGGACTCGTGATAGACTCCATGAATGTGATAATGACTCATCTCAGATGCTCTAAACAAGGGTGACTTGATGATGCTGCCAAATAGAAAAGTTCCAATGGGGACCATAAAAACATGAGTACATGATGGTTACTCATGACAAAAATCGGCACAAGCATGGAAAAGTATGAAGGCAAAGTGGTACCCTAGGTACAAGTGTTTCAAGTGAAGAAATTTGATTTTTAGGAGTGGTGAAGTGAACCTTCTTGGATGAAATGTGTCTTGGTGAAGTATCAAATCACAAAAACCTTACAAATACCCATTTGAGGGCTCGGTGACAGATTTCTAATGGTACAGAACTTTTTTCAAACCGAGCTACAGTTTGGCTGCAGCAGGCGAAAGAAAAATTAGGGGTTTCTCTTTTAATAAGGAATTTTCCCTCCAAATTCACTATTTGCATGTGGAGTTGTGGTGAATGTAGATAGGAGAGAAGGCCCTAAATCTTGCAGCAAGCGTAGCGGACAAACCGACCATTGGAATTGAGATTCGTCAGTTGCAGGCAAGAGGCGTAACCCTAATATTTGAATTAAGGAGATCAAAATTTCAATTTAGGTACCCAGAGCTCATGAACAAGCCAGGTCGCACTTTTTGGGGTCTGTTTTGCAACCTGGGGAGCAGGTACTAGGCAAAAAACTATGGCCTGTCCCAGGAAATGACCTGAAAAGTGCGATTTGTCAGAGAAAGGAGGTTTCAGTGTTGTTTTTTGGCTGAGATCTGGGATTTATATGGTTGAGGGGCATAGGTGCCCCCGAGCATGTTGTGGTAATGCCAAAATATATTTATAAAAAGGGGAATATAAACCCATTTTTATGATGTGGTGTGCCATTTTTTTTTTTTTATGGTTATGCAGTTCGAGAAAGGGAATGGAGGATTACCAATCTCTTTTGGTACTGCATAAATGAGTCAAATAGAATTAATTTTCTGGGTTGGCATACATGGTGTCACTATCCCAAAGAGAGAATTTGGAGATAATGAACTAGTGCTCTCCTAGAAAGCCCACAGGTTGGTCAACAACAATGTCCAGGGGACTAGGCTGCTGATGTAAGATGAAGGAATGATGAGGGGTATAATCCCTAGAATGATCTGAAGTGATATGGGACTCTAGAGGTTATTCTAAATGGAGAATAATAATGGTACTAGAGTCGACACGACTAGGTACACTAGGAGAGTTGTGGAGAAGTGTTTCTCCTGGAATCTCAAATATTGGTGCCACCTTACCCAAACATTGGGTGTTAATGTAATGGCCACAAGGTGTATGTGGTTCTAATGCATTGGTTCGATGTAAGGGGGGATAGATAAAGTCAGGGGTGGTGACTACTTCCATAGTGTCGTCATCGTAATAGAATATGGGGTGACTTGCGCATTAAAGAAGATAGGTTCACATGCGCATTGTCACGACGGGTGAAGGAAGAACATGCAGATAAGGGATCCACTGATGTTGAGCCCAGGGTGATTGCTGAAGAGAGGTTGAGCGAAACAGAAGGGAAAGTCTCAGAGGGAGCTTCCACTGTGGATCTCATGAAGGATGAAAGGTAGTGGACAGTGGCCAAAGTCTCTGTCATTTTGACATCAGGAGGGGGAATCTCTATAGGAGTCGATGTGTCTTCTGGTTCTACTGAAGAAAAACATGCAAATAAGGGAGTGGTGGACTCATTGCGCTTGGCCTTGAATTGGTGAACTACCGCTAGAAAGGTGCAGAAGTCCACGCTGTGGGGACAAAGGTGGGTATAATGGCCATGGAGATCACACAAAGCACATAGGTGGTTGGTGTGAATAGTCTTTGGATTCCTGGATGTAGTCGAGGAAGGAATGGAGGTTTTTGGGACCGTAGACTCATGGAACATGACATTAACCATGGGCTTGAGATGAGGCAACTCTGGACAAATATGGTTGGCATGACCGACAACATCACACAAAGCACACTGGATGATACGCTTTGGAGGCCGAGGAGGGGCACGGTTTTTCGGGGAAGCCTTGTCTTTTGATTCCCTCTTGCAAGATTTTCCCTTCTTACCGGAAGTGGTCGCAATAGGAGAAAGTTCCTATTGAGGTGGCTGAGGCACTGTAGCAGTAGGAGAATTCATAGGTGCTGGTTGAATCAGGGTCAAAGCAAGATAATTTTTGGGTTGACTAGGCAGGGTAGCAGCTGGGGGATCAAGGTACCAGACAGGAATCCCCAAGGTCAAGTTAGGAAGAGAGAGGTTACCCATGACAGGTACCGTGTACACTCCGGGAGGGGGAGCTAGGAACGGTATCTGACCAGAGGGTTAATGGCCAGGCTGGATGACTCCAAGATTGTTAAGGCTTGGAGGAACTGTTCTAGGAGGGTAGAAAGGCTTATGGACACTAGTTGTGAGGGCCAGGAGAAGGGCATCCAAAAGGCTGAATCGAAGGGCTAGGAGTAGGTTGCAGAGGGCGAGGCTGCTGACTAGCCGAAGTGGGCCATTTGAGGGAAGCCCGAGACAATTGCATCATGCAAAAATTTGATGAGCTGGGATTAGAGATCGGAAGAGGAAGACTAGGGAAAGTACCAAGAAGAGTAGAGTCTTTTTAGACTCTGGGTGAGACATTGGTCAAAGGATCGACGGTTTGCTTATTCACCACCAAAGAGATGATGGACTCATGGGAGGTCTGAGCCTTCAGTTCGTAATATGTCGACTGGTCAATGGTGACTATATTTCCATTATGAGGGAAGAAAATATTGCTGTGAATCACAGATGGGACAACAGACATCGCATAGGTGTGGCTACAACCCAATAGAATGTTGTAATCTAAGGGGGCATCTATGACTTCTACGTCAATGCAAATAGTATTGCCCACAAGAGTAATAAGACAATTGCGGAATAAGCTAATGGGCTGGGAGGCGTGGCCATCCCACACTCGGAAATTGATCATGGAAGGATCCAACTCAGGTGATGTTGTGTAACCAGCTCCAAAAATAGAAGAAAAGAGATGTAAACGCCTTAGAAATGAGCCACTTCGAGGGGGAAACCTCCAATACATTACATAAATGAACAATTCTTGGATGATACAATTTACAAAACCTCCTTTCTATATATAGGAGTCCATGGGGCCATAATCTAATCCTAGTGGGCCACAATGTAATCCTAGCCGACCTAACAATAATAATTTAAGGGCACAATAATAACAATATGGGGGTTACAGGGGTACAATAATAACAATAAGGGGGACTACACTAACATAATAAGGGGCTATACTATTAATATAGGGACTTAACATGCCCCTCTCCTTCAAACAAGTGTTGTCCTCAACGCTTGATTATTTCTTGATGCTTCCGTATAAAATTCTCATCCTCCCATGTGAAATATTTTACAGGAAAGTTCTTCCACTTGCTGAGATACTCTGAAATTGATCGTACTTGTCGAGTTCTTGTTTCTATGACTGCTTCATAACTTCTTTCGATGTGATGTTGATCTTCCTGTTGTTTCATTAGATTTTGCACCCAAGTTGGGTTATCCTTTGAGAGTTGGAGAAATTGTTGTTGATGCTCGATGTGATCTTCCATTAATTTATCATCCATATTTTCTATTATTTGATCCTTCAAACCATCCAACTTAGCCTCCATTTCTGCTTTTAAACCATCTATTTTATCTTCAATTGCTCTTCGTAATATTGAAACTTGTTGCACTTGGTACCGTAATTTTGATATCTCATACTGCAACTCTTCCTCTTCATGCGTCATAGTATAGATCTTTGAGGGATTAATGGGTATGGAATTATTTTTAGGAGGCATTTCAGAATTCAATACTGAAATATATGCTCAATAGGCCCTTGGAATCACTTCAAACTGATTTTTCAAACAAGATTTATGCAATTCAGGAAAAACAATACACACCTTTTACTTGCTTTGAGGAGCTCGATATTGAAATTGTATTATCTCTATAATTGAAAATCTTCGATATTTTAAATTCAGCCCTATAGTATCCCTCTAAAGCTTCTTTCAAATGCCACAGGTCTGACCTGATTTTGATTCTCCAAGACAAAGTTGTGTCCAATCTCCCACAATGACCTAATTCTGGACTGGTTCAGTAGAGCGAACTTGTACGACTTGCCACGTGTCACTGTTTTGTCCTTTGTCTCCGAAATTGATAGCGAAGAAACTACAGGCTGTGTACTTGTGACCACTTTTGACGGCACTCCAATCCAATCTTCAGAGAGAGAGTTATTGAACTTTTCCCACGATCACCTCTTTGAGATGAAATTCAGGAGCCTGAAAAAGCACTACCTTCCACAAATCATATCTCCAAAAATATTGCGAACCAAGCTCTGAAATTTTTTGATGAATTTCCTCAGGATTTCAGCTTCGCACCATATGAATTTCAGATTCTGAACCTTCGTAGAAACAAATTTATAGCGCAAATTCCACGATGACCTGTTTAGGAGCCTGAAAAAATACCTGACTTCCACAGATGATATCTCCGAAATTATTGCGAACCAAACTCTGAAATTTTTACACAGGCTTCCTCAAGATTTTTTCTTCACACCCTAAAAATTTCAGCTTCTGAAACTTCGTAGAAAAAAAGTTATAGCGAAAATGCCACGATGACCTGTTTGGAGCAGCGAAACCCTAGAATCCAAAGCTCTGATACCAAATGTTGTGTAACCAGCTCCAAAAATAGAAGAAAAGAGATATCAACGCCTTATCAATAAGAAAATTCGAGGGGGAAACCTCCAATACATTACATAAATGAAAAAATCTTGGATGATATAATTTACAAAACCTCCTTTCTATATATAGGAGTCCATGGGGCCATAATGTAATCCTAGTGGGCCACAATGTAATCCTAGCCGACCTAACAATAATAATTTAAGGGCAAAATAATAACAATATGGGGGTTACAGGGGTACAATAATAAAAATAAGGGGGGATACACTAACATAATAAGGGGCTATACTATTAATATAGGGACTTAACAGGTGATCCGAGTTGCTTCCAAATTGAAGCGGACATCACATAGGTGGATGCCCCCTCATCAATGTTGCACCGGGAAACGTTGGTGTTCCGGATATTAACTAGGATTTGGAAGGCAATGGAAGCAGGGAGAGGAGGATGTTCTGAACAGTCAACATAAAATAAAATCAATCGATCATCAGAAAGATATACAATGCCCATGGTAGATAGTAGAGATTTTTTTGTGAAGGGCACGACTGGAGGAGTTCCAGCATTGAAATGGAAGTAGGAGATTGCACCAAATCATCTATTATGCTATACGAATGGGCAGCTTTGTGAGAA
The DNA here is from genome assembly GCA_034641835.2 of Pinus albicaulis. Classification (NCBI taxonomy): domain Eukaryota; kingdom Viridiplantae; phylum Streptophyta; class Pinopsida; order Pinales; family Pinaceae; genus Pinus; species Pinus albicaulis. The sequence continues at coordinate 559,603,179 of CM076579.1, read as the reverse complement.
GCAACATTTCAGCGTAGTGGTCACTTAGGGATCTTGGTATGAACCTCTGCCTTACGCTGAGGGATCTGCAAGGGACCATTAGGTGTCGAAAGAGGCTCTGTAGAGACCAAAGGAGGTGGCTCGGGGACAGATGTAGTGGGAGGCTTGTTGTACTGACGGGACTAAGTCTGAAGATTGACATCTACGGTTATATGTTGATCAAAATTCATCCTGAGAATATAGTAATTGGGGGTACTAGATGGAAGAGGTTGAGTGGCCACCTAACCTTCAGGTGGTTGGGTAGCCACAAATCCTTTCTAAGGGAAAGGATTAGTAAACATAGCCAGCTAACTAGGTGCAATACTGGGAGGGATGGAAGGGGAGGCTTGCTGTCCTCGCAATGTTGCTTGAAACTCCCACATCTGCTTCATTTGTGGTAAAAGAGGACAATCATGCGTGTAATGACCATAAACACCACGACAAGAACAAGGCTTATTCGTGAAAACAAGCCTTTCCTACTTGGGCTGAGTGCCCTGTTGCTGGTTAGCAGTGTTAGGAGCATTATTTTTTGGATTAGGTCCAGGATTAGCAGAGGCAGATTAATTTTGAGTGCCTTTCCTCTTCTTTTTCGAAGGAGGAGGATTAGTTGCGCCCTGTTGTGCATACACCTGCCCCTGAGGGGGTGGTGGTTGCTGTTGTGGGGGTTGAGAAGGAAAGGGAGACAGAGGTGCTAATGCTGGAGGAATTGGAGACCAGGTCATGGATACGAATAATAAGGAGATTATATAACATTGTGGTAAACAGGAGGTTGGGAAAAAGGAGGAGGCATGTCGTATCCTGGATACATGCTACCGGGAGGGGGATAATTACAGGAGGTGCTGGCCCCCCCTTAAGGAAAACCATAGCCCATGGGAGGCTGAGCGTATGGATGAGAGAGAGCTGCAATGATACTGTCGGTGAAATGAGATGCCCCTAGTGTGTTGGCACCATTGGATCTAGGTAGATTAGGTAGAATGGTATAAACATAACCCGACTGAGCATAGATCAGGTCATATTTTAACGCAATTTGGAGAGAAGCTTCTTCAGTTTGAGGGAAATTCGATGCAACATCTTTGCCAATAGTAGGCAAGAGAGACCTAAGGAACCGGTCCATGTAGACATGGTCTTCGAAGGTAGAGGCTCAACATAGGCTCTTTCTTCTCTGCCACTCCTGGACATGATTGGATAGGCGGGTCATAGACGATTGACAGAAAGAAGTCAAGAGTTCAGTACTAGTGTCATAATGAAGGGGAAGCAGGAAATAATATAGAAAAGCCCAAGAAAGAGTCACAAAGGTGGTACGAGAGGATGAGGCATGATCAACATACCACTTAGAAGCTCCGCCTGTAAGCGTACATTGGAACAACTGAATACGGACAAAGTCATTGGTAATGGAGTTAGACAAACACCACATGTGGAAATATCGAACATGATTTGTAGGATCTTCTCCAGCAAGGCCTTCAAACTTGGGGATGTCTGAAGGGAGCTTGGTTGGCATAGCAGGCCAACTAGTTTCATGATGTATAGGGTCATTGATCAACTAGTTAAAATTGGGAAGACTAAGGCCTGCCATATAGGGGAGCAAGGGAGCAGCCGGGATAGTTCCTGTTGTGGTCCCACTAGTAGTATTCTCAGCATTAGGGTCAGGGCTACCACTTCTTGGGTATCAGATTTGTATACTTTCCTATCCCATTCTACCCTTTTTTTCTATCTCTTTCTACCATTATTATTCTTAGAACACATGAGGTAAAACCCTTCTTCCTATATTTCATGGGATATTTGATTAATGAAGTATTTGTGATGGAGGTTTTACCTTTATACATATTAACTCTGATATTTCTTCAGATTTGGCTAAAACAGGAGCGTTGCAGCTACGAGACAAGGCATAATACATCATCTCTAGCATCTTCCATATTTTCTATTACAGCGTGATAGACTTGAATGTATCAGTGCTATCTTAGGCCTTTTCACGGTTTCATGGTGGGCAATTTGGTTTCTGTTGTAACAAGATGTATTTTTGTAACAATGAAGTTGTTAAGAGGGATCAGGGGTTTCAGGATAATGGTATAAAGAAGCCTGTGGGCTGTGAATCGGGGTTAAGCCCTTGGAATTACAAACTTTTTAATGAATTCATTTTATCATTAATTGAATGCACAACAACCTTTTGTTTCTCCTTAAATTTGTGATTTAACCGCAACCCCGATCAAAGAGTTGGGCCCACTCTTCTGATCAGGTGTTGTGTTATCCTTTATTTTCCTTACAGTGTTGTGTTTTAGTGTGATTTCTTTACTGTTGATTACAACCATGTTTAATTTTTGTGGATGCCTTTTATTTTTGCAGTTCATTTTATTGTTGTTACAATGAATTGTGTGTTATAGATTGAACCTGTGATATAAAACAGACCATGTGCTTGTATCTCTATATACCTTGTTGTTAGTCTTGAAATAACTAACATCTCGGATTGATAATTTATGTGGAGGAAAGGGTTGAATTCTGTTCATATCTAGACACCAACATTTTGGCGATGTTGTCGAGGAAGGCTAACAGGTGCAAGAACATGATCTGCAACAAATCATAGGGTCGATCTCTTGTCTTGAGGAGGGAATTTATTGCCCAGCTTCAAGTCCTGAGCGTAAGTGATTTGTGTTTTCTTTTTTCTTTCTTTCTTTCCCGTTCCTTTTTATTATTATTTTTTTCTATAGAATTGATCTCTTGTCTTGGGGTAGGTTTTTTGTAAACCTTGCCCTAAGTCCTAGGCATAGTCCAATATTCCTGTTTTTATTTCCTTTTGTTTTCTTCTAGAGGCTAATTTCTCGTCCTGGGGAGGGTATGTTATTACTCTGCTTCAGGTCCTGAACTTCGATTTTTTTTTTCTTTTGAATCTTTTCTCTCGTCCTGTGGAGGAAGTTATCTATCCTACTTCGGGTCCTGAGCGATTGACTAATTTTCTTTGATGAACCCCCTTCACAATTTGTATGAACAAAGATCTGAATAAGAGGGGCATAGGAAGACCCCCAAATAAAGGGAAGGATCTGGGAAGGAAGATGTACATTCAGGAAATTATTGAAAAATATAGATTTGAGGCATCGTCCCGTGATGATGTTAAGGTTAGGGTTTAGAATAAGTTTGAAGGGTAGTCTCTGGAGAAACTAGTGCCATCCACGGTACCAGAAGGTGTTCTTTCTACATCACAATATTTAATAAATAGGATATCAGTGGAGGAGATATCCTTATTAGTAGCAAAAGTGGAAGAAGTGGCAAGCAAGGGATCAGAAGAATTGAGCAACTCTAACTGGGAAGAAGAACCTCAAAAAGGGATTTCTTCCCCAAGAGACCTGTTAGAGTCGGTCTTTACATCCCTCCGTCAGAGATCATTTCTCTTATTGCATTTCATTCTTAGGTGTCTCATTCAGCTCATTCATCTGCATTTCATTAGGGGCATGTCATCATCTGATGGAAGGGTCTCTTCACTAGTTTCCCTCATGTTTGTACCTGCTGGGTTGGTCAAAATTTATCAAAATTCATTAAAGTTGATTTCAGTCATTTCCAGTCATAGGTGGTATGTTGGTCAAAAAAAGAGTCTTTCAGTCACTAGGTCTAGGGTTTGGTCTTCAAAATGTCAAATAATGCCTGCAGGCCATCAGGATGTCTTCAATAAGTTTTCATTTCAAGATTTTCATCATTAACAATGCTCAAGGATGTTTCTTCTTAAAAACTCTGTTTTGAAGAAGAATTCGTCAAATTAATTGTTTGTAATAAATATTGTATTTTTAAAGTTTTCTGCCATGAAGTAATTAAAATGTAGCCTCTGGTCATCCTTTGCTGAAATCCGATGCCACCATCCCTGCAAAAAATCAACCAAGAAGCCATTAATTCAGCCAAAAATCAAAAAGGAAACTTGAAGAACAGAGTTGTATTAAAAGTGAAAAAATGCCAATTTTGAAACATTACAAAACTGGGTCTTTACAAAGAGAAAATCAAAGCCATGAATTTATATAGATATTTCTATGTTTATCAATTCCATTTGCATCCAAGAAGATCGATTGAAGTCGATTTGAGTGGGGAGAGGGAAAAACTTGTAAATTTTCAAGCCAAGACTGTGTTTAGAATGCGCGTGGCGCATTGGGTAAGAGCGCGGCGCACACAGGCTGTGCGACACACTGGGCCTCCTGCCACAGTGCTTTTCTCCACTAGCGCGGTGCATCCACGGGGTGCGGCGCACTGGGCTTGTGCGCGGCGCACAGAGCCTTAAAGACACAAATTCATCACGACTCCATAAAAAATCAAATCGATTCAACTCATTTGCTCCAAGTAAGTTTTACAACATTTGTTCAGTGATTTTAGTCATATGTGGTGTTGATTGGAGGCAAGATATGAGAGTTTTGATTGGTGAAACATAAACCCTATATTTGTATCAAAATATGCTCCTTTGGGGTTTGAAATTGAAGTGTTAAAATTTGACTTTGGTGCTAAATGCTCCCACTCCATTGTTCATTTGTGTTTCCCATCACTGTTATGTTATCATAAGGCCCCTCTCCTATTCCCTCTGTCCCAAAACCAATCATATCCCTTGTTCCCATTTTCCCTATCACTAAACCCTACTAGTCCTCCTCCTTTCATATCACTTATAAAATCCCTAAATTCTGAAGTTCCCCAAACAATCAAGTGACTGTTATTGCATTAAATTCACTTGAAAAACTCCCACTTTTCCCACTGATCATAATTACCACAGTCTCTCATTTCATACTTGGTACACATTTGGTATTGAAAGACAAACTCTTGTTTTCACCACATATATATCAGCATATACTTTTGATACAACTTGCTTTCAGCACCATGTCAAAGACAAATTCATCATATGAGCAAGGATATGAGAAAGACAGTGACTCAACCGCAGAGCTTAATGTACCGAGGAGGTCTCATAAAAGTGGCAGGCACGTCAGAGAAGAGGCCACTTCCTTGACTCAATTGCAGGCCTGCCCGCTTGCAATGGCATGCTTTCAGCAACATTCATGTTTTTAGTATTGTGAGATGATTGCTCAGATTCAGCATCATCAGGAGTTGGTTCACTTATTTGTCCTACATTTGCATGATGGTCATGTAAACCTTTCTGGAGTGAACTTCACCTTAACACCAGAAACCATTTCTCAAGCAACCAGGATACCAAACATAGGTGAAGAGTGGAATAAGAGACAGCAGCTGGATAGAGCATATTATGACCCTTACATCAGGCCTGGTTATATGAGGCAGCTCAACAAGGTGTTTCCTTTCAGATTCTTGAAGGAGTCCTATGCGCCATTAATGAAGCTCGTCATTAGATACTTCAGTTGCGAGGGTAGATTCTCATGCCTTTATGCATACCACATCACACTGTTGATGCATTTCACGAGAGTGAGACTGATGAATATTCCATACTTCATGTGTCGAAACATAGAGCAGATGACTACCCTTGTGCAGAAGAAGACTCCAGATCAGCAACATAACAGCATTTATCATTATGCCCTCATCAAGATGATTGTGGTACATCAGCTTGGATTGCAGGGCATTGCACGGGAGGAGTTCATTTCCCGTGACTTCTTTATAGCCCCTCAGCCTCCTCCCGAGATTGTTCATGATGCGGGTGAGCCTTCACATCAGTTTGAGGTTCCTGAGACAGAGCCTATCAATGTTCCAGTGTGTGTTACCTATCAGAGAGGTACCATAGCCTTATTTGTAGCAGCACAACGAGTACTATCTCCACCCGGGGTGGAAGGGGTCTCGTTACCTTCGATAGCAGTGCGAGTACTATCTCCACAAGGCGTGGAAGGGGTCTCACCTTCTAAATCAGCACAGGTACAGGACAGAGGCAAGAAGCCTATGCAGGATGAGGGCCCCTCAGGAGGCCAAGATATTGATTTTATATTGATCGATGTTGATTCGAGCTCTCCCAGCTCAAAGCTGAAAGAAATCATCCAGGAGCAGAAAGCTAAGATCGACACACTGATCAAGAAATTGTAGAGATATTAGTGGGTTATAAATTACTTGGAGCAGCTGAATAAAAAATTGGAATATCAACAGACACTCATAGAGTTGCGGCAAATCAGTGAAGACCGTGAATTGGCCTGAAAGAGACCAAGTGACATGACACCATTTGAGCGGGAAACTTGCCTTATAAGAGTCAAAATTCACCTTGAGAAAATATTGGTGAAGGCCAATAGGGACAAAGACATGCTCAGACATGTGAAGAACCACTATTGGGCCCACACACATGTTTGCAAAGCGAAAATGAAGATCCTAAAAGCGAGGCTGAGAAGGGCACTAAGGAGGCGCAAAAGGCCTGATCCACTTCGAATCTTGGCCGAAGCTTCTTTGGCTGAGCATGACACTTGATGGGGGACCTTCACTCTAAATTTCAGCAAGTTTGGGGAAAATTTTTTCATTTTTGAAATTTTGGTCGCAAAACAGATTTTTCCGCCCGACGCGTCGTGCCGCTTGGCGCACGCTTACGTTTGAGAGATCTTCCAGAGGAAAACTTGATATTTTTAGGTTTTTTATGATAAATTATGCATGCTCAGGAATGGATGAGATATTTCATCAAGTTCTGGATGGTCTTAAGGGTCAAAAACACACCAAAAATGGCCTTTCTACCACCTTTTGCACCAGCAAGAACCAGTCTTGGGAGATTGCAGTTTTGGAGGGTAAAATGAGCTCCAAATTAAAATGTTCTACTCGGGTTGGATAGTAGACAGATAGGGCTTTCCAACGCGCTATCATGAGCTCAATTTGGACTTCGGAAAGTGCCTCGAAAATAGGCTCAAAGTGGCGCGACGTATTGAGTTTTTGGGCACGGTGCATAGACAAATTTGGCCTCATTTTGACTCTTCAGCTCAGAAATTCACCCAGTTTTGACTAGTTTCATTTTTTGATGTAATTATTGATCTATATTGATGTAACTTGATGACTATGATGTAATTTTGGCTCATGTTTACTTTTTCTAGAGGATTCATTCACTAAAATGTGAAAATTAAATGAATGGATCAGTTTCCTAGCATATAGAGGCAAGTTGTTTGATTGCCTAGATTTCAGTTCCTAGTCTAGAATTGGTTGAAACAGCTCCTAGAAGGATGAGCTCGACCCCTAGAGGCATGGGAAGGGGTTAGTATGGTCTATATCATATATTTTTTGAGACATTTTCAGGGTTGGATACTTGGGAATAGTTTGGCACCTCATTGTACATACACTTCTGCATTTTTTGGCAAAGGAAAGACCAGGGTTTTGCAGCACTTGTTGGGATCCTTGTGGCTCTGAGTTTTGATGATTTTTTTCTCCATGTATCTGTAAGTTTCATTAATGTTATATGTATGACATTTCCCTTCTCTTTTCTTCTGAATTAAACAAATGAGTAACTAAGGTAGAATTCATTAGTTTGCTGGTGCTCTGCCTTAAACTTTTGTTTAGTTTTATATGTTTTCATCCATTTGAGGAGGATCCTTGCACCTTGTTTCCCTCTTCAGCTTCTCAAAAATATTTTCTATCCATTCATTAAATCTAAGACATCAAAGCCATTGCTTACCCTGCCCCAACTTGAACTCTGCAAGAAATTGGCCTCATCCCCAAGCCCAAAACTGCCTTTCCCTTTTTCCAACAAAAAACCTTAAAAAATGATTTCAAAATCCTTGATTAATATACCTAGCCTAAAATTAGCACTCATTTCAGTCATCTCAAGGCCTATTGATACAATTTTCCTGAGATTGACCCGGAGAGAGCCCTCTCCTGTTCTGGTAGGGCTAGCTACTAGACTGAGCGTGGTTTGGTGCTACCCTGAATCCCGCCTTCCTTCAGCCTAAGGTGGATTTGGGGAATAACATAATGGTGACCATACTGGGGAGAAAATGGTTTGCTTGTTGGTGTTATTTTTTTTATAAGCTACAGACGGAGCCTGAAGTTATGCTAGGTAGCCTTCGAAACGCTCTTGCTTTGCATTAGCGAAAGTAGATAAACGTTACTTCAGTCGATCTCCGGTCTAGCTTGTGAACGTGACACTTGACTTGTGAATTGTCTTGCCCCAGTACATGTATCAAGTTCAGATTTGATGGTTGATGGTGGACAACGATCAGACATAGGAAGGCTGAAATCATTCACTTGGCGACTTCATTCACTGAAAAAATCTAGAAATCAATGCTTCATGGTGACTCCACTACAGGAAGATCAGTAGCTTTAAGATTTTCAAGATGGAAGGGGTTGCAAGAAGATACGCTTCCATGAGCTGAGATCACATCCCAGGTTTTCAAAATAAAATTCCCAAGGTGGATTGGCTTCAGAATTTTCCTATGTTCAGAAATGTGGAAGGTAATGACGCTACTCTTCATCTGGTGAAATTTCACATTCATGTGCATAAATTAAAGATCGATTTTCCTAAAGACTGTTTGATGAAAATGTTTATGGCTACTCTGGAAGATGAAGCCCGATCTTGGTATGAAATTTTGCCACCTGATTCTATTTATTGTCTAAAGGAGTTTCATACAATATTCATTGAAAGGTATAAAGAATCTTGTCCATCCTTAATATTAGTGAAAAATTTTTGTGAACATGTTAGTAGTTTCATTGAAGATCTTGAGAATTCTTATGGAGATAATGAATTGATGGATGGAGAAATCATGGAAGTATTTTATGAAAATTCGTTTCGGTAGCACACAAAAATATTAGAGGATACTTATCAAGATCAGCAGGTTGAAGAATACCATATGGTTGAAAATGATGAAAGAAGAAGTTTTATTTCAGATCTGGTTGAAATAAAGGATGATACGCAGGAAAATGATGTTCCAATCTCAGATAGTGATGATGATAAATCAGATCGAGGGATAAATTGTGATGAGGAAAAAAATGTTGTTCCGGATCTCATAAAAGAGAGTTGTATTGTTGAGGCTGCCTCAAATGAAGAAAACAAAGTTACAGAACTAATTTCTCTCATCCCACCAAAACTAGATCTTCACGAGGAGGTAGTTCATTCCTTCTATGAAAAACAAGACGATATCTTCGTTCAAGTAAGTGAAAAAGTTTCCTTGGATGAATTGTTGGTAGATGATAGAAATGTCATGTTTGAGTATCAAGAATCATCTGAAGTTTCTTTCCTTATGATTAATGAATGTAATGAGGAACATGATAATCTAGCTGTTATATCATATGAAGATGATCAAAAATATATTCAGACTACAGAAGATCAGAACATTCAGGACTTCCTTTCAGATTCTTCTTCATATGTCTCATGTTTTGAAATGTTTTTCCAAGAGGAGATATGCTCATCTTCTTGTTCAGAATTATTTGAGGACCAGGAACATACTTTTACTGAAGTACATTATGAAGGAAGATCAGAATAAAAAGAAAAGGACACCATGTTTCTTCAGCAAGAGGTAATTCTCCATGTTTTTCAGTATCCATTGGAAAATCTGTTGCAGTCAGTAGTGAAGGTGAATATTGCAGTATTCAGTGATGAAGGAGATCATCGTCAATTATGTTTTTGGATGCCCAGTTACCAGTATCTATTGTTGACTAGGAGATCTGATCAGGAGAATCAATCAAGGAGGCATCTGTTTGATTGGTTACATTGGAAAGCACACTACACATGATTGTACATATTCCATCAGCAGGCAGTTGGTTTTCATCATGATTTGAAACCCTCGAATCTTGATGGACTGCTACCATTAAACAAGCTTTGTAAGTACTTGTTTTAGTTAAGTCAGTCATGAGTCATTTCTTTTTGCATTGAGTCAGTTTTTTCAGTCAATAAATTGAGTCAAGAGTCTTATGTGGATTTGTCAAGTCATGGACTCCATAGCCCAATGGATGAAGGCACTGTCTATCTCTCCAAGAGATCTGTCATTCTTGGCACCTCCAAGGAGCCACCATCCCCATTGGAGCCAATGTTAGAGTCGGTCTTTACATCCCTCCGTCAGAGATCATTTCTCTTATTGCATTTCATTCTTAGGTGTCTCATTCAACTCATTCATCTACATTCCGTTAGGGGCATGTCATCATCTGACATAAGGGTCTCTTCACTAGTTTCCCTCATGTTTGTACCTGCTGGGTTGGTCAAAATTTATCAAAATTCATTAAAGTTGATTTCAGTCATTTACAGTCATAGGTGGTATGTTGGTCAAAAAAAGAGTATTTCAGTCACTAGGTCTAGGGTTTGGTCTTTAGAATGTCAAATAATTCTTGCAGGCCATGAGGATGTCTTCAATAAGTTTTCATTCCAATATTTTCATCATTAACAATGGTCAAGGATGTTTCTTCTTCAAAACTCTGTTTTGAAGAAGAAATCGTGAAATTAATTGTTTGTAATAAATATTGTATTTTTAAAGTTTTCTGCCATGAAGTACTTCAAATGCAGCCTCTGGTCATACTTTGCTGAAAGCCGATGCCACCATCCCTGCAAAAAATCAACCAAGAAGCCATTAATTCAGCCAAAAATAAAAAAGGAAACTTGAAGAACAGAGTTGTATTAAAAGTGAAAAAATGCCAATTTTGAAACATTACAAAACTAGGTCTTTACAAAGAGAAAATAAAAGCCATGACTTTATATATATATTTATATGTTTATCAATGCCATTTGCATCCAAGAAGATCGATTGAAGTCGATTTTAGTGGAGAGAGGGAAAAACTTGTAAATTTTCAAGCCAAGACTTTGTTTAGAGTGCGCGCGGTGCATTGGGTAAGAGCGCAGTGCACACAGGTTGTGCGACGCATTGGGCCTCCTACCATAGTGATTTTCTCCACTGGCGTGACGCATCCACGGGGAGCGGCGCACTGGGCTTTTGCACGGCGCACAGAGCCTTAAAGACACAAATTCATCATGGCTCCATAAAAAATCAAATCAATTCAACTCATTTGCTCCAAGTAAGTTTGACAACGTCTGTTCAGTGATTTTAGTCATATGTGGTGTTGATTAGAGGCAAGATATGAGAGTTTTGATTGGTGAGACATAAACCCTATATTTGTATCAAAATCTGCTCCTTTGGGGTTTGAAATTGAAGTGTTAAAATTTTACTTTGGTGCTAAACGCTCCCACTCCATTGTTCATTTGTGTTTCCCATCACTGTTATGTTATCATAAGGCCCCTCTCCTATTCCCTCTGTCCCAAAACCAATCATATCCCTTGTTCCCATTTTCCCTATCACTAAACCCTACTAGCCCTCCTCCTTTCATATCACTTATAAAATCCCTAAATTCCGAAGTTCCCCAAACAGTCAAGTGACTGTTATTGCATTAAATTCACTTGAAAAATTCCCACTTTTCCCACTGATCATAATTACCACAGTCTCTCATTTCATACTTGGTACACATTGGGTATTGAAAGACAAACTCTTGTTTTCACCACATATATATTAGCATATACTTGTGATACACCTTGCTTTCAGCACCATGTCAGAGACAAATTCATCATATGAGCAAGGATATGAGAAATACCGTGACTCAACCGCAAAGCTTAATGTATCGAGGAGGTCTCATAAAAGTGGCAGGCACGTCAGAGAAGAGCCCACTTCCTTGACTCAATTGCAGGCCTGCCCGCTTGCAATGGCATTCTTTCAGCAACATTCATGTTTTCAGTATTGTGAGATGATTGCTCAGATTCAGCATCATCAGGAGTTGGTTCGCTTATTTTTCCTACATTTGCGTGATGGTCATGTAAACCTTGCTGGAGTGAACTTCACCTTAACACCAGAAACCATTTCTCAGGCAACCGGGATACCAAACATAGGTGAAGAGTGGAATAAGAGACAACAGCTGGATAGAGCATATTATGAACCTTACATCAGGCCTGGTTATATGAGGCAGCTCAGTAGGGTGTTTCCTTTCAGATTCTTGAAGGAGTCCTATGCGCCATTAATGAAGCTCATCATTAGATACTTCAGTTGCGAGGGTAGATTCTCACGCCTTTATGCATACCACATCAGACTGTTGATGCATTTCATGAGAGTGAGACTGATGAATATTCCATACTTCATGTGCCGAAACATAGAGCGGATGACTACCCTTGTGCAGAAGAAGACTCCAGAGCAGCAACATAACAACATTTATCATTATGCGCTCATCAAGATGATTGTGGTACATCAGCTTGGATTGCAGGGCATTGCATGGGAGGAGTTCATTTCCCGTGACTTCTTTACAGTCCCTCAGCCTCCTCTAGAGATTTTTCATGATGCAGGTGAGCCTTCACATCAGTTTGAGGTTCCTGAGACAGAGCCTATCAGTGTTCCAGTGTCTATTACCTATCAGAGAGGTACCTGAGCCTTATTTGCAGCAGCACGACGAGTACCATCTCCACCCGGGGTGGAAGGGGTCTCGTTACCTTCGACAGAAGTGCGAGTACTATCTCCACATGGCGTGGAAGGGGTCTCGCCTTCTACATCAACATAGGTACAGGACAAAGGCAAGAAGCCTATGCAGGATGAGGGCCCCTCAGGAGGCCAAGATACTGATTTTGATCGATGTTGATTCGAGCTCTCCCAGCTCAAAGCTAAAAGAAGTCATCCAGGAGTAGAAAGCTAAGATCGACACACTGACTGAGAAATTGTAGAGATCTCAGTGGGTTATAAATTACTTGGAGCAGCGGAATAAACAATTGGAGGATCAGCAGACACTCATAGAGTTGCGGCAAATCCGTGAAGACCGTGAATTGGCCCGAAAGAGACCAGGTGACATGACACCATTTGAGCGGGAGACTTGCCTTACGAGAGTCAACATTCATCTTGAGAAACTATTGGCTAAGGCCAATAGGGAAAAATACATGCTCAGACATATGAAGAACCACTATTGGGCCTGCACACATGTTTGCAAAGCGAAAATGAAGATCCTGAAAGCGAGGCTGAGAAGGGCACTAAGGAGGCGCAAAAGGCCTGATCCACTTCAAATCTTGGCCGAAAATTCTTTGGCTGAGCATGAAACTTGATGAGGGACCTTCACTCCAAATTTCAGCAAGTTTGGGGAAAATTTTTTCATTTTTGAAATTTTGGTCGCAAAACAGATTTTTCCGCCTGACGCGTCGCGCCACTTGGCGTGCGCTTATGTTTGAGAGATCTTCTGGAGGAAAAATTGATATTTTTGGGTTTGTTATGATAAATTATGCATGATCAGGAATGGATGAGAGATTTCATCAAGTTCTGGATGGTCTTAAGGGTCAAAAACACACCAAAAATGGCCTTTCTGCCACCTTTTGCACCAGCAGGAACCCGTCTTGGGAGATTGCAGTTTTGGAGGGGCAAATGAACTCCAAATTTAAAAATTACACTTGGGTTGGATAGTAGACAGACAGGGCTTTCCAACTAGCTATCATGAGCTCAATTTTGACTTCGGGAAGTGCCTCAAAAACAGGCCCAAAGTGGCGCGATGCATTGAGTTTCTGGGCACGGCGCATAGAGAAATTTGGCCTCATTTTGACTCTTCAGCTCAGAAATTCGCCTAGTTTTGACTAGTTTCACTTTTTGATGTAATTATTGATCTATCTTGATGTAAATTGATGAATATGATGTAATTTTGGCTCACATTTACTTTTTCTAGAGGATTCATTCACTAAAAAGTGAAAATTAAATGAATGGATCAGTTTCCTAGCATATAGAGGCAAGTTGTTTGATTGCCTAGATTTCAGTTCCTAGTTTAGAATTGGTTGAAATAGCTCCTAGAAGGATGAGCTCGACCCCTAGAGGCATGGGAAGGGGTTATACTTTTCTATATATTGTATTTTCTGAGACATTTTCAGGGTTGGATACTTGGGAATTGTTTGGCACTTCATTGTACATACACTTCTGCATTTTTGGCAAAGGAAAGACCAGGGTTTTGCAGCACTTGTTGGGATCCTTGTGGCTCTGAGTTTTGATGATGTTTTTCTCCATGTATCTGTAAGTTTCATTAATTTTATATGTATTCCATTTCCCTTCTCTTTTCTTCTGAATTAAACAAATGAGTAACTAAGGTAGAATTCATTAGTTTGCTGGTGCTCTGCCTTAAAATTTTGTTTAGTTTTATATGTTTTCATCCATTTGAGGAGGATCCTTGCACCTTCTTGCCCTCTTGAGCTTCTTAGCAGTATTTTCTATCCATTCATTGAATCTAAGACATCAAATCCATTGCTTACCCTGCCCCAATTTGAACTCTGCAAGAAATTGGCCTCATCCCCAAGCCCAAAACTTCCTTTACCTTTTTCCAACAAAAACCCTTAAAAAATCATTTCAAACTCCTTGATTAATATACCTAGCCTAAAATTAGCACTCATTTCAGTCATCTCAAGGCCTATTGATACATTTTTCCTAAGATTGAATCGGAGAAAGCCCTCTCCTGTTCTGGTAGGGCTAGCTACCAAACTGAGCGTGGTTTGGTGTTACCCTGAATCCCGCCTTCCTTCAGCCTAAGGTGGATTTGGGAAATAACAAGACCAAGGTAGCGCTATAAAAATTCCTGTTATTGAATTAAGTAATTTTGATCTGGTAAAGGAATTTTTGAAGGACTTTTAGTCACCAAGGGACCAGGGGAGTGCGGTGCGACCTTCTTCGGTTGAATCACTCCAGATACCAGCTGTGAAATCAATCGAATTTCCAAGTGAGTATTAGAAATTATTTATGACACCTGCAAGTTCCTCCATTGATTTCCCCATAGGAAACATTCAGGTGATGCACCAATGAGACCCATACCTTTGACATCCTTGCCTAGTTTTCATGGGATCTCTTCTGAAGACCTCGATAGATTCCTTTTTGAGTTTGATATTGTTTGTCGTGGTTATGACTATACCACCGACACCCAGAAATTGAAGATATTTCCTGCTAGCCTAAAGGGAAAAACCTTGAGGTGGTTTATGGGTCTAGGAGGGAATACGATTACCTCATTAAAAGGAATGAAAGAAGCTTTCTTGGAGAAATACCAAGATTATTGTAAGTCTTGTGACATTAAGGAAGAAATTTTTAAATTTTCATAGAAAGAGGATGAAAATATGGAGGACTGAGTAGAGAGATTTAAATATATATTGCGGTGGTCTGAACATAGTAACCTAGAGAAGGACATTTTAAAGATCATTCTTCTCAGAGAACGTAGGGAAGACTCTTTGCAACTCCTGAATATAGTGGGAAAAGAGGATATTTCAAAAGAAGACTTCGAAACTATCTATGATTACTATATCAAGTGTTCACGAGGGGCTGCAAGAAGTGGAGAGGGAATTCGGTCATTGAAGACATCCGATGGAGGGGTCACAAAAGTAGAGATTGGGAATATACTAGAAAATATGAGGACCGATATTCTGAGCATGCTATCAACCCAAATGGACACTCAATAGGAAAAACAGAAGCAGATGGAGTTGGAAAAAATGATGGCCATATTCTTCCCTTAGTGCAGAAAGAAACACCCTTTGAAAGAATTCCCGTTGAACATGGTGGAAGCCTGTGCAATCTGCAAACAGACTCACATGACTAGTGCATGTCATTCCTTACCCATGCTGAAAGAATTTTTTCAAGGAGCAAGTGAAGAAAGCACGGTGGACCAGCTATAGTTTATGGGGTAGAGGAGGCCATGGCAACCTCGACCACTGGTGGTGAATCCAGGTATGTTTCAGGACCCATCCTAGTACTTTAACAATTTTAGTATGGGCCCCCAAGCTGCACCATTTTCAGCCATGTGGCTTCAATATTAGTATCCCCCGTGGCAAAAATGGGTTCCTCAAGCCAGTCTGAATCCTTCATGGAATCAAACTTGGCGTGGACCCCCTCCCACTGGGAAATTTCCTCGGCCTATTCCTCAACAACAACTTTAGTTGCCTTCTAATGTACCCCCAAGAAACCCAACCATTAGACCTCAAATTCCTATCCATCCTAACCCAAACCTGAATAACAAAGGGTTCTAGCAAACAAACACCCTAAACCTGCCATATTACAACATTTCTACTACGGGGCTCAACGAGATAAATTTACGGTCTGGTCGGATAGTAAATGCACCTACTTCACCCATTATCATAGAACAATTTGATGGTGGAGATACAAAACTAGAATGAGAAACAGTTAGGGAGAATTCAAAACAAAATGTAATCAATCGGACACCTTCCCAGGCTGTCCCTAATCAAGGCCATTTAACTTCCCCTCCATATCCTCAAAGATTGGCCTTGAGCAAAACAAACCCTCAAGCAGAATTTGAATTCTTAGGGGAACTGCGTAATATCTTTGTTAAAATGCCCCTATTACAAGCTATGATGGATGTACCTATATACGCAAAAAATATGAAAGAATACTGCTCAAAGAAACAGGGGAGGAAACCTAAGGATCCATTGACCATTCATGTGGTGGGCATACTATCTGATATCATGTTAAGAAAAATAAAGCCTGTAAAATACGAAGACCCAGGGAACCCAATTCTAACAGTACAGATTAATGGGGTGAAAATCCCAAACATGTTGGTGGATTTGGGGGCAGACATTAACATTATTACCGCTGAAAAAATGAACACATTAGAACTTGCAAACATTAAACCAACCCCTACTATCCTGGAACTTGCAGACATATCAACAGTTAAACTAATAGGGAAATTAGAAGATGTGATCATTTTAGTAGACTCATGGCACTACCCTATGGACCTCCTTATATTGTAGACTCGATATTTAGTAGGTGGTCACCCATTGATCCTAGGAAGACCCTGGCTGATAACTGCAGATGCCTACCTAGGATGCCGATTGGGCGTATGATAATATAAAATGGGACAGTTACGAATAATCTCAAGCTTTATCCTCCTATTGAACCTAGCCCATCTAAAAAATCATTACCCTATTAGAAACCTCTACCTGTAGAAGAGCCTGAACCTGAAAATGAAAATGTTAGACCAGTTCTCACTATTGGATAGGCCCTTCAACTTAAAATAGAAACTAAAGATGACGCCATTAACGATTTCGTTAATGATTCCAATTATATTTTCGATTCAACTTGACATATTCTAGAATCTGCCATGAGCTGTGATACATAGGAAAATATTGAACCGGAAGATAGCATTGAAGACATTGCTATAATCTCATCTCACGATAGTACTCCAATAGAGATTGAACCAAGGAAAACACTTAATGTCAACCTGAACCTATCCGAATTACAGACCAAACAACTTTTGAAAGTCCTTCAAGATCATCACGAATATTTTGCCTAGGATTATACTGACATGAAGGGTATCCCTGCCAACCTATGCTCTCATCATATTTATATTAAGGAAGATTGCCGCCCTATAAGATAGCCTCAACGGAGAATGAATGCTGATCTCAAAAACATTGTTAAATAAGAATTACAAAAAAATTTGGATGTAGGGTTCTTTTATCCCATATCAGATATCCAATGGGTATCCCCGCTAGCTATCATTCCTAAAAAGAATGGTAAATGGAAGATCTGTGTAGATTACAGGGAATTAAATAAGGCAACTCAAAAAGACCATTTTTCTTTGCCATTCATTGACCAAGTCCTGGACACCTTGGCTGGGAAGAATTTACTTTCCTTCCTAGACGGATTCAGCGGATATAACCAGATTCATATATCCCTAGAAGACGAGGATAAAACAACTTTCATGTGTCCTTGGGGAACCTTTGCATACAAGGTACTCCCATTTGGCATGTGTAATGCTCTTGCTACCTTCCAGAGGGTAATCTTGGGAATTTTTTCTAATTTGGTCGATGATAGCATCGAAATATATATGGATGATTTTACTCCATATGGAAACTCATTTGAGGAAGGATTGGAAAATTTAGAGAAAGTACTAAAAAGATGTAAACAGACCCATGTATCTTTGAGTACAGTCAAATGTCATATGATGAGGGAAGAAGGGGTAGTATTGTGAAATTTTCTCTCAGCCACTGGAATTCAAGTTGATCCAGCGAAAGTAGAGGTAATATTACATTTCTTGGTACCCAAAACACCCACACAGGTACGTAGTTTTATTGGTTGTGCTGGTTATTACAGGCGCTTTATAGAAATTTTTTCTAAAATAGCACACCCACTATTTCAATTGCTGACAAAAGATGCATAATTATTGTGGACTGAATATTGTGAGACAACTTTCATGAAAATTAAGGGGCTAGCATGCATGGCCCCAATCCTCCGAGGACCTGATTGGGCATTACCGTTTCACATACATACAAATGCTTCTCAGACAATAGTAGGGGTTGTTCTAGGATAGCAGGTAGACAAAACACCATATGCCATCTATTATGTCAGCGAGAATTTAATACCTGCTGAATTAAACTATATGATGACAAAAAAATAATTCTTAGTTGTCATTTATGATGTCAATAAGTTCCGGCACTACATCACCGAGTATTCTACTGTTTTCCATAATGATCACAAAACAATCAGTTATTTGATGAATAAACCTATTACTCCTGGCCTTATTACAAGATGGCTACTTCTGCTTCAATAATTTGATATTACAATAGTAGATAAGCTAGGAAAAGATAATGTAGTAGCTAATTTCCTATCTAGAATGAATAACAATGATGAATGCACACCTATAAAAGATAGTTTTCCCGATGAACATCTTTTTGCAGTATCTAATAAACCTCTATGGTATGCAGATATTGCTAACTATCTTGCTACAAGGAAATTGCCTCTTGATTTGTCATACAGGGAAAAATGGAAGATTATTCATCATAGTGCCCAATATTCTTGGATGGCAGGGTACCTTTTTCATACAGGAGCAGATAAGAAAATTTGGCACTGTTTCTGAAGAGGATATTTATGAGGTATTAAAAGCTTCCCATGATGACCCTTGTGGAGGGAATTTTGCAGACAAAATAATAGGCCATAACGTGCTACAAATGGGATATTACTGGCCTTTCATTTTTCTTGATGCTCAGAATTATGTTAGGAGGTGTGATAGTTTCCAATGTATGGGGTAGCCTGGTTAAGCTGATGAAATTCCTTTGTAGGCACAATTAGTCCTCGAGCCTTTTGAGAAATGGGCTATTAAATTCGTTGGACCCTTTAACCCACCCTCCTAGTAGAAGGTCACATATTGGTTTGTACTGATTACATGACTAAGTGGGTGGAAGCCAAAGCTGTCACAAGAGAAATAGAGCGGGTAGTCTCAGACTTTATATTTGAGGAAATTTTTTCTCGTTATGGTACTCCAAGAGAGATTGTTTCATATGGAGGAGCACAATTCACATCACACAAGATAGAAAAGCTCATGCAAAAATATGGGGTCAAGCACAGAGTGACATCCCCATACCATCCCCAGGTGAATGGACAAGTGGAAAGCACAATCAAGAAATTAGAAAACATTTTGACAAAAAATATGGCATACCATCATCAGGATTGGGCTCAAAAACTCCCAGAACCTCTCTGGGCGTACAGAACAACATGGCAGAATACAACCAGTTTTTCACCATTCGATTTGGTTTATGGAAAATCCCCATTGTTTCCAATAGATTTTGAAATAAGTACACTCAGAACAGCGCTGGAAGTTAGGTTATATCCATTAGATGCTTGGAAACACCAATTAGATAAGCTTAATGAACTTGATGAAATTCATTCAATGGCTGTCCAGTGAACTACTATTATCTAGCAACAAAGAATGAAATGGAAAGATAATTTTATTAAAAATAAGGTGTTTCAAAGTGGAGATTGGGCACTGATTTATGACTCCCATTTTAAGGATTTTAAGGGGAAGCTTTGCACTCATTGGATGGGACCTTATGAGGTGGATGGTGTATTTGATAATGGAACAGTTAGGCTAGTCAAAATTGATGAATTATGTAATATT
This sequence comes from Pinus albicaulis, assembly GCA_034641835.2. Classification (NCBI taxonomy): domain Eukaryota; kingdom Viridiplantae; phylum Streptophyta; class Pinopsida; order Pinales; family Pinaceae; genus Pinus; species Pinus albicaulis. The sequence goes on along the minus strand of CM076579.1, from coordinate 559,583,418 downwards.
CCCAATTAGCCCAGGCTAATGGGAATATACAGTTTTGTTTCATTTTCTTATTGCAAGAATAAATGTGTAAAGGAAGAAAATAAAAACTCCTAATAACAATGAATAAATCAATGCCCAATATGAAAAAGGTTAAATCTAGGCTATTCTAATAAAACACCCTCATGTGTGGAAGGGATTGAGTTGTTGACTGGGTCAACCATGACCAAATCAACAGCGTTGTCTAGATGCAGTGAACTTCCTAGATGCATAGCGCATTTTTAGAAGGAGGATACACATGTTAAAGGAGCTAAATCATTGAGATGGTTTAGGGTTTTGCAAGGTTTTCATCTTATAAAAGGAAGAGGAGGACAACAGAAGAAGGTTGTTGATTATGTATATTTCTGAATATATTGTCTGTTTAGCTGAGAATAGTGTTGTTTAGCACTAGGGTGTTCCTGAATGGGAATCCCACCTCTTCCATTGAGTAGCTCTTGGAGGAGTCTTTCATTTATTTTCCACTATCATTCTTAAGGCCAAGCTTCTTATTCCAACTACAATGCAGATCTTGTTGAGGTTTTGGTTGTCTTTGTAAGCTGCAACAAGTGGAAGATAGATCTATTTAGATCTAGGCCAATCTTGTGCCTCTTTACAGTGGGAGACTCTTCTATCCCCTTGGAAAGAGTGTATTGGATATTTGGAGCTTTAGATCCATACCTTGGAAGCAGGACAAACTATTCATCAAGTCTACAACGCATTTTATCTTCCAGGATTGCGTTATTTTCAAGTGAGAAGTTGCAGGGAGTTTTGGCAATCTTTGAGGAGTGATCTCTAGTGATGGGAATCTTCCCTTCACTATGGTGATCCATGGATTTCTAATATATTCTAATCTATTCATGTTATATTCAAATATTATTTGAATGCTTCTGTATATGCTTCAAAAATTATGAATAAATCTACATATCTGCTGTGTTGGGCCATAATTGTGAATTACGGATAAATCACGTTTCCCTAGACAAGTGCTAGTCTAGAAAAATAGGTGAAAGAGTATACGATTGTTTTTCCTAACTCGGAATAGAAAAACAGAGAGGATTGGAGGCTTACTTGTTCAATCACTTCCAAAAGGCTCCTTCTGTTGCTTCTATTGCAACTTCAAACTCAAGAGGTTTGTTGGGCTTGTTATTCAACAATATTTATTGCATGTTTTGATGACTAGATTCCTTGGTTGAGTTTTCTAGAAGCTAATCTCAATCTTTCAATTTGTCATCTAGAAAACACCTAAATTTTTTTTTGTCTCCCTACCCCTCCCTTTCAACCTGTGATGGGAATGGTCTTCAGTTTTCAGGTCCTATCACAATTCAGCAACACCTTCCCTGTCAATAGCTATCATAGGCTTTGTTTTTATGCTATCAAAGTCCCCTGTTTTCATATAACTCACCGTCCAACATTAGAAAAAAGGTCTACCCCTTTCTCACTGATCATTTTGTCATATTATAGCCTACTCATGCCTAAGAAAATACTCAGAATCTATGACAAAATATGTAGGTCTAGGTGGTGGTGTTTTAGGGAAAATTCCTTGACAAACTGTCTTAAGCCAAAAACCATGTTGTCATCATCATGTCAGCCTTCATTTTCTTCCCATATTGAAAAAAAACACCCTGGTCTATCCTTATGTCGCACACCACTAAATGGTCACTTTGTCTCTTTTCAGTAGAGCTAAAAATGTTCAAATCAGGGAAAGAGAAAGAGGTTCCCTGTCTGAAGAAAGATGACCAGTTCAAGCATGATTTCATGATACATCAAGAAGATTAGCTAAATATAAAAGACATCTATCTATACATCTCTGCAAGGGTGTGTTGAGTGATGACAACAAGTAGAATATGAACAAAGGAACAAATTCAGACAAGGCTCTCATGCTGAAGTATCTTGCCATCATGAATCAGATGAAGTGCAGTAAGTGAAAGAAAGAAAACATACATGGTTTTAAATCCAATAGGTGCCTAAAGACAATGATCTACAAAGGTTAGATGATGTCTACCTTCAGCGTTGCAGTCTAACTCAAAGAGCATTGCTGCATAAGTTCTCAAACATGTGACCCAAGCCTTTCAAATCACTCTTGTTCAAGCAAGAAAGACAGTCTTTGATACAAAAAAGGTTTAAAGCAATTAGGCATCATTATGAAGATATAAGAAGCATAGCTTCTTTTTATATATTACCTTAACCTGGACTCTGAAAATCATTTAAAGACAAATTTTCTTCAAAGATGCACACAGTAAGCATTTATCATTCATAAATGCACTATCTACTCTTAAGCTTCACAGTGATTTTGTGCAAAAGGACATTTACCATAAGCAAGGTTACAAAGGAAAAAGACAGTTGGTTTAAAGGACTTCATCAGTGATAAGTGGGAAGCCTCACAGTTTGCTTCCATTCGTCTATTTTAAATGAATAGAGAAAGGACACAATACTTGATGAAAGAAAAAATTTTGTGTTTTACTGTGCCTCCTTCAGTCACGAGCAGATGGCAGAAAGCACACATGAAAAGAACCCTTTTCACAAATAAGCAAAGGGTTTATACAGTAAGTTTTGAATATATTTGGTAATGGTATTTGTATAGCCTCCTTCAAATAATAAGCCTAGGGCTAAAGTGTTGATAAAGTGGCCTCATTTGATTGGTAAAATGAGATAGACGAAGCTCTATCTGAAGGAACTTTTGCAACTGATAAGAAAAGGAAATTACACAGGTGGTTTATTTCAAAAGACATCTTTCATTTGCAAAACAAATACAAGCCCTTGATTTTATGAAAAGTTAGAAATTGAAGTATAAACAGAGCACCCGGATGGTTTTTTTAGAATGACCTCCTTCACAAATAAGCAGAGGGTCAAAACACAGCCAAATTGCCTCCTCCGAAAGATGAGCAGAGGGCAAGTCACCAAGTGTTAACATTATGTTCAAAGGGCTTTCAGTAATAAACAGATATTAGAGACAATGTGTTTAATTTTTTTATTTAATGATAAACAAAGGCTAAAATTTTTTTTTGTGACATGTTCCCTTAAATGGCTAATCAAAGGGCATACACATATCTGCTTTGCATTTCATCCTTGGCGCTGAAGATACTCAGGACACAAGTTTTAAGTTTCAAGAAGGTTTTCAATCCTCAAATGAGGTAGCAGGGATAAAGACAACATGTTTTCAAGAAGGACATTTTAAAATGGATAAAGCAATTGGTAAAAAAGAAGGCAAGCCCTCAACAAAAGAAGAAGGCCACTTTTTCATCACAAATACAAAGGAAAAAAGGGTGGATTTTCAAATTTCCAAAAAGGGAGCGAAAAGGGCACTTTTCAAACCCTCTTTAAAGACCTAAATGCCCTCACCCAAGCTCTTTTACTTTCCACTATGTTTTTGCAGCCTTTAGCAAGAGGAGAAAACAAGTTTTTAATGCCTTGGCAGCTTTACTAAGCATGCGACGTGCCTGAAGAATATCGTGGCACACCTGTAGGTGTTTGTAGAAGCACTTTTCACAGGACGCGACGTGCCTGTTGCTACACGTGACACGCCTCTACAAACACCCGGTGCCAAGCCTGAACGTGACGCGTTTCTTCGGGCCACCTCTGAATGGCCCACCACTCGGTGCCGAGCCTGAACGTGACGCATTTCTCCAGGCCACTTCTGAACAGCCCACCACCCGGGCCACTTTTGAATGAAGTTTTGATTGCCCGGGCCAATGCTAAAAGGGGTTAGTAGCAGCATGCAACAACCCTCAAAATTGCTAAAAAATCAAAATTTTGCACAGAGAAGTCATCTCCAAAAGCAGCTAAGACATGTTCAAGAGGTATTTGTGTTTTCCTCACCTGAGTTTTTAATTTAAAGAGATGTTAAAATCAAATTTGTAAAGGAGAAACACAGTTTTATAAGGAAGAAAAAATAATTGTTGGGCTAAAGGGAAAAGAAACCTATTTTCAAAGTCAAAATATTTGTTTACTAACTCTAAGAGAAATACAGTTTTGCAAAGAAGGAAAACAATGATTTCAGGGAAAACATAGTTTATTTTCAAAGGATTCCTGCTTGCTAAAATAAAAAAGAAAAGAAGTGTTTGAGGAAGAGCACCTTTTGACAATTTAAGGCTTGTTTTGAGTTAAGTGCATGAAAGGTAACATAGTCTTATAAAGAGAAAACATAGGTTGTTTTGAAAGCCTCTTTGCTTAGTGACAAGGAAAAATATTGTTTGAAGAAGGGAACTATTTTCAGTTCATTCAAAGGTCCTTTCTAATAAGCCAGTGAGGGAAAACTAAAGAAAAAATTCCTCCAAATAAATTCAATAAAGGGGTGTTCATAACCGGTTTGAGCCCACTACAACTCAGGAGATAAATGACTCCCCTTCAGTTCTTTTAGACTTTCATGAGGTAGGGTGCCTTGATTTTTTCCAAAGAGTCCAAGAGGTCACAAATCACCCTCCCTTGACACAACTATTTTCCCTAAGATTGCAAGGATAACATGTTCACATAGCACGCCTTGATTTCGTGCTCACCCCTAGATCAGTGTCAAAGGAAACTAGGATCCCCTATCTTTGTGATAAATGGTTCAAACAAGCCTATTTTTACCTATAACACTACAAGCCCTTCTTGAAACCAACTTACCAAAATGATTTCAAGGCCATCTTCCCCTTATCTCATATATCTAACAATTATGGGCCTCTTATGAAAACCATCATGAAATATTTCACATGTGAGGGGAGATATTCTTGAGTTTATTCCTATCATATCAGACTTATGATGCATTTCACCAGGACCCAGCTATTGAATCTCCCTTTCTTCCTCTGTAAGAGTATAGACAAGATGTCCTCCTTTGTCCAAAAGAGACCTCCTACTCAGCAAAAAGCTAGTCTTTTTCATCATTCTCTCATCAAAATTATCATCCTTCACCAGCTTCAACAGAAAGGAGTTTCTTGGGAGACTTTCATTTCTCATCCGTATTTTACTACTGCCTCTTCATCTCATGGCCCATCTCATATGTCCTCCTCACCCTCCACTCACTATGTCTCCCCTTCATCTAGTCAATCTACCCCTAAAAAGAAAACATCACCCATGATTGATAGTGAAAAGGAAGAGTCTTATGAAAGTAGGCATGAAGGTAGTGATGATGAGAAACTTAGTGGCACTCAGCAGAGTAGTGGGCATGAACCAAGTGACAATCAGCAAAGCAGTGAACATGAGCATGGGGACAACCCACATACAACTAGTGGTGATGAGGAACAAACTAAAGAGCAGCAGACATGGAAAATTTTAAGGGCTAATATTCGTAGGTGGGCTAATTTTCGATGGTTTTTCCAAAAAAAAGATTTTCCAATTTCCATTTTTTTATAAAAATGATTCGCCCATATTTTACAATATAAAATTATTTTATTTTAAAAATCATCCACATTATATAGAAAATATATATAGTATCATTATAAATTTTAATAATTTTTCAAATACATCAATAAACATTTTATAGTTTTCATATTAGGGACTAGTGAGATTCACCAATTTTTTAAAATTCAAGATAATTTTCCATCACTAAAATGATCCCTGATAGCAGAGTAGTGATGATGAGGAACAAAGGGAATATTCTAAGAAAGGTTTTGATGATGAACAACAAAACAATCCTCAAATAGACAGTAAAGGAAATAAGGAAAGTGACAATTAGCAGAGCTGTATGTACAGTGAAAAAAGCGCCTCCCAGCAAAGCAGTGACCATGGTGGCAGCCCACACACAGAGGTAAGTAAGGAAAGCAGTCAAGATAAGAGCAGCACACATAAAGGGCACGAAAGCAAAGAGCATGGTGAGGGTAGCATACATAAAGAATTTCAAAACAGTGGAGCTAATGAAGATAGTGGTAGTCAGCAAAATAATGATGAAAATAGTGGTAGTCCTAAAGACAGTCATGATAAAAGTAGAGGTAATGAACATGATATCCCTTAAGAGGAAAAGAACCACAACAGTAAGGAAAATAGTGAGCAAGGTAGCCCTAAAGAAGAACATGAAAACAGTGAATAGTGCAACAAATTAGATGATGAAGGAGGAAGTAGTGTAAAAGGTCAAGTTGAACAAATGCTAGTGATAAAACCTCCTCTCTCTTCTCCTCAACACAGCCAAGATCATGTGCTTGCTAATTCTCCTAGGCAAGGGGCCATGATTCATTCCTAAAAAGCACCAAAGGCTAAAAACACCAAATCTGCAAAGAAGAAAACCACTCAAGAAGTGACTAGTAATGTCACCAGGGCGCTAAGGAGTAGAGGCAAACTGCCTAAGAAGACTATTGTTAAATTTACAAAGAGAACAAGAGAAAAGAAGTCTATCAAAAGAATGGGCAAAGAAAAAGTTGAACAGTAGGAGAGTAGCCATGAGCATGAAAAGGAATTTGATATCATACAAATAGACAATGATGCTGAAGATGATGAAGCCAGAATCCTTAGGTCACTTTTAGAAAACAGAGAAGCCTAAATCTGGGACTTAGAAACTAATATATAAAGGTAAAAGGACCTCATACACTTTCTATAAATGCAAAATAGACAGATGAGCGGGCAAATGGAAATCTATGAGGCTCATGCATTCAAATACCAAAGGGAAGCATACAAAGCACAAATCAAAATTGAAGAGTATATAGGCGAATTTGATGATATTGAGGAAGAAGAGAAACCAGTAAGAAAAAGGCCTAGGGCTATGGGTCTTAGGAAAGCTTTGGAGAAGCAAAGGGAAGAAGAAGCAGCCCTTGCTCGATCATATCCTCTCACACAATTGCTTGCCCAAAAGATAGAAAATGATAAAGAATCACGGCTTGAAAGAGAAAACAAGCATTTGGAGGAAAAATTAGACAAGGAAAACAAATACTTGGTTTTGCAAAGGAATATGACTGGGCATTACAAGAAATTGAATCAATTTTCCCAAAGAAAACTCAAGATTGCCCAAGAAAAGCTCAAACTACCCAAAGGAGGCACCTGGTGAAAAAAGGCGAAAAAGACATATCTAGGCTCAGAATCTTGGCTTCAACTTCCTTGCATGCTTCTAGAAACCCATAAGGGGTTTTCTCATCAAAATTGAGCAATTTTTTGTTGGGAAAAATACTGAGGGGGGGGGGGGGGTGAATCAGTATTTAGGACTTACTGAAATTTTTTTACTTTTCCATTCACTAAAACCCATACGCTACTTTGCTGAAGTCAACTAGCGTATACACGCGGATATCCTTCATAAAACTCGCGTATACACAGAGATCTTATTATGCATTTATTTCTTTACTTAGGTCTATGCATCATTCATTCATCAGATGTTTAGTTAACAGTAAGCATGTGCAGTAATAACAGAATAAACCAGGATTTTAGGTGGAAACCCAAGTCGGGAGAAAACCACCATTGTCGTTGTCTCAGCCTTCAATATTTTATTATAGAGAAAACATCTTACAACTATGTACTGGCACAGACTCATACCAGTACACAGGCACCCACCTGCAAAAGGCTACAACCTTCTCTCATTTACCAGCCTCTCCTGGAAGGGAGCTACAACCCCCTGCTCTCGTTTACCAGCCTCTCCTGGAAGGGAGCTACGACCCTATGCTCTCATTTACCAGCCTCATCTGGAAGGGAGCTACAACCCCCTGACTAAAGGCTACAACCCTCAGCACCACCATGGACCATGTTTCATCAATTTTCATACTGGATCCAATAGCTTCAATAGATCACAACTTGCAGGCCACTTTTCATCATATTTTCAGACTGGACCCACTCCACACATTTAGGCTCAATCATACATCAAACTGAAACTTATAACATCATTAATTCATTCAATGAACCATCAACCAATCAATCAACAACTTGATCTTTCATCAATATAATCAGCAGCATAATCATCATTCAAACAACCCAGATCTGTATGAATACATCATAGACAGATAACAGTAAAACATCAGAACAGATCAGACATTCCATACCACATGCTTCAGCAAACCCTAGTTTTCATACGCGCTTTCCTTTCACTGATCCCCCGTATATACGCGCTTCCATGCATATCAGCTCGCGTATACCTCTGCACATACTTCAGAACTAGTTTCACATTCCATATGCGCTTTCGCTAAATTAAACCCGCGTATATATGCGCTTTCACTGTTACAAACTTGCGTATAGATCTTCAGAAATTATAGGGCAGCATACTTCTTCAGATCAGATTTATAGTTCATATTTTACCCTTTACTTTAGATACATGTTCGCCTCATCTCAGATCTAAACATTCCATAAACAGATCTAGAAGATACAAATACATTTCAGATCTAGAGAACCCTCTTCATCATTTTCTTCATAGGTGCATCATAGATTCAGATCTATCATCAAACTGTTACCCTTTTCATTCAGACATACTTGAGAGTGAAGTATCCATTCAAACCTAGACTCATGCACACACTTTGCACAATGATTTTCTTCTCCTTATATAGGTTTACCCTTTATCAATACCATGAGCCAAAACCACACCACTTCTGATGGTATTCCTAGACGGGATCAAATAGACAACCCAGCGCTCAATACAATGGGTCAATACCATGGTAGTAACCCCTAGTTTTACACTTTTATAGCACAATTGAGCATACAAGACTTGGCACGTACTTTCCCGCATGCATACGCTACTTCTATTAAGAAAACCCGCGTATGCCTTGAAACACACACTTTTCATCATCGTTCTAGCACATACTAAAATTTCTTTCATCATTACAACTTAGTTGCTCTGTAGACACATCATATCATATCAGATTTACATCATTACCAGGTCCATCAAGTCAAGAATAACTTCATCAAGTAGGTTGCCATCATCTTCATCAAGTGGGTTGCCATCAAGGACAACACATTGCATCATATTGCCAACAATCTCCCCCTTTGGACTTGATGGCAACCATGATGGTGTTTGATCACCATAACAGATAAATACATTAAGAATAATGATGTTCTCCCCCTATTCAAACACCATGTCACTCTCTCCCTTTGACATCAAGGGCAAAGGGTGGATAAAATTCAACACAAGGTTTTTATTTTCATGTAGATGTAAATTTGATGTGCACTGAAGTTACCATGCTCCCCCTGAGTTCATGCTGAAAGTTCAAACATACTTTTTAATGAAGTACATGACTCTATGACCTTCCTATCAGCAAGGACTCATACTTACATCAGAGATCCAACCAAGTGGATTTACATATGAGACTCAAGTACCCAACCAAGAGGGTTTACACATTTTGACTCAACTACCCAACCAAGTGGGTTTACGCATTTGAACAAGTCCTTACATGACTGAATATTTCAATTTTACATCATAGATCTCAACATGACCTTTTCATCAAATTAAAAATATGAATTTTTATGACCAATACCAGAAAGACCTCAAGAGAGAGATCATATTTCAGAACCATCATAATGCCAACAATGCATTGTACTCAGCAAGGTTAATGCTCCCCCTGAAAATGTGCATCCAAGAATCATTTCCATATGACCAAGGCTCCTCCTTGGTTTGTGCAACCTGAAACTCTTTCAACAACAAGTTATCAGCAACAATCTCTGCATGATCTGTCCTTATCTCTGAATCATAAGACTTCCATCTCATACATGAGTGAAAACAAAGAATACTCTTCAGAAAAAAGCAAATAGGGCTCATCCATATCTCATCATAAGAAACCATGAATCATGTCATCATCATTTAGAACTGAGAAAGAAGCAGATACAGTGCCAATAATACAATCATTAGTAGTCATACTGATGCTCCCCCTAAACCTATGCTCCTGATCTCCAGCTGTTATACAAATTTTCTTATCATTAGTGCATACGCGACTGTCTCCACTGTAACTCGCGTGTATACGTGGATTTAGTTCACTGAATCCACATATGGAAAGTGACAGATTGAAAATTTCACATTCCTTCATCTCACCCTTGAAGTTGTACCACCTGTACCTGTCTTCTTTACATCAGATGCTTTGTCAGAAATAATCATAACTAGAATAACCATACTAACCATGAGAGTCATCATACATTGTGTTATCACTCAGGTTTTCCTTGAAGTTGTGGAAGAGGAAAGTATACCCGAGGTAACCACAAACCAACCTTCAGATGCAAAATCTAGCCAATCTGCATCCAGAGAGGGCTCTCTCTTTATAATTTATCTTTGTTCTTAGAAAGTTTTAGGCTAGTTATAAATCCAAGAGTTTTGATTTTGTTTGAATGGTGGAATCCGCCAACTAAGGGCAAGGTTGAAGATTTTTAGTCCATTGGGCTATGGAGTCAAAGGATGGCTTTACTGGATTTCTATTCTACACACAAGATGGCTTTACAGGGCAAGATAGCCAAACAGAGAACAATCCTTAAAATTTAAAGTGGATGGAATGGGTTTGAAGGGATGAAAGGCAGTTAAGAATATTTCACCATATTCAAAAGAAATAAATGAGATGGTTACAAATAAAGAGCAGTGAAGAATTCTTTACTATAGTAACCAAAATGTTTAAATTAGTAAAGCAAGAGCAATTAAGAATTCGTTGCTTATAACTAATTTAGAGGAAAACATTTAGAATAATCACAACTGAACTCAGAGTACAATTAAGTAAATTCTGAGTTATTCTCTTATGTCAGGTATTCATAAATGGACACAATGATATTATAAACAAATATAAAACTTAAGACATAGGATAGAAAGACTTATTGAACTGCAGTCAGACACATGAATCCTGCAAAAAGTCCTGAGCTTCAAATTGCCATCCAGCAAGCCACAAATAAATTTCTCCAAAAACAATTTTTATTCCAAAAACATCAATGTCACGGCGAAGTAGTAGAATCCACCTAAAATACTTCCAAGAGTGAGGTATTTATACAATTTCTAAACTAAAATATCTTGAAAAAATATCAAGATTAGCTCACAAATCTCTCCAACTATTTTACATAAATAGAACTTAAGTAAAGGACACTCAAAATAATTCATTTATTTGGCACTATTTTTTATGTATAGGTGATAACAAATATGAGAATTCGAATTTGATCCAACTCTTAGTTGATGATGAGGCATCCAAGTCACTAACTGCTTCCTTTCTTTGTGCAATTCTGCTCCAACAATTCTGCAAATTTTGGGTCCAATGATACCTTTATATTTCTAAATCCGTAATATATATGTAAAACATGAAAGAGGTTATTGTTGATAAATATTTTGGTGAGATAAACCTCTTTCACTTTCCTAAAATTCCTATCCAGATGTGCACAATAGGCTCTGTAAAAATATGTGTAAAACAGAGTTCTACAGAGTCTGAAAAATAGCCTCTAAAGATGTGCATGTATCTCTCCGTCTGAAATCAATGTGAAAACACTGAGATAGGTTTTTGTAGATGGGTCTCTTAGGAACAAAAACCTCCTTCATTTTTGTAAAAATTATTTCTTATTGGCCACAATATTCTCTGCAACATTATGACTTGACTATAATTTTCTGCAAAAAGTGCTTTCCAACATTGTTTACTATTTCCAAAACCATAATAGCTGTTAGAAAAGTGAGAGAGGTTTTTGTAGATGGTCCCCTCAAGAACATAAACCTCCTTCAGTGTTTCAAAATTCATCTTGTATTGATCACAATAGTTTCTTCAAAACTATGACTAAAACATGCAATTTCTGCAAAAATGTTCCTTCTTGTTGTGTTTTTCGTCTTTTCACCTTTTTGTTCTTTTAACTGTTTTACTTTCACTTTAAACAAAATTCAATGTTGGTGAAATTATTTTCATTTCTTTTTACCATTTTACTGCCTCTGTAATTACTTTTACTGTTTACCTTTGACCGCTCTGTAACTTCATTTTAACTTTCACTCTGACTTTTACCTGATACACTTTAACCACTGATACTCTTTAACTGTTATGCTTTTACTATCCCTGTAATTTCTCATTTCACTTTTACCATTCACTGTACATATTTCATCATTCTAATCTCTCTCTGACTTTGTATACAAACTATTTTTTGAATGAAGATATTGAATCAAAATCTGAGAATTTGGAGCAAACACTTTTGCAACTAGTATTGAAATTGTTGGTCCAAATCCATTTCTGATAGTAACCTGCTAGCATCAAACAATTTGTTAATGAAATCTAGGTCTGCAGAGAGGTGATTGTAGGCTTTTTGAAAGACCTGTGGAATGAGATCAATCTGTGAAGGTTTAAGTCTTCATGAGATAAATTGGCAGATTTCTCAAGCATATCTCCTATGGACAGGGGAGTAAGATTTTGATCAGGTTCAAAATGGAGCATTGTATTGATAGCTTGAGGAGTAATGGGGAAAAGGATACTCTGGTCTAGGGATAACACTACCCTTTGAATTGGATCATAATTGGAATGACAGTAATGGATAATTTCTGGGAAAATACGGACTGAGGGGATGAGATATCTTGGAAAATTGGATTCCCATAACCCAATGATATCCAAACCTTTCGAATAATCATCTCTGCAGCGACAATAACTTCGAAGGGGATTTTCATTGAAAACTAAGTCTTTAACTTGAAAATATTTATCCACTAGTGGCAAGTATTCCAATTCTCTCTGAGGGGTGTTTAATGGGGCTACATTCAGGGCTGCCGGGACTTCCATTTTGGTTCTTGTGTATTCAAAGTGGAAGTTTCGGGGGTTTTCACAGAACGGGCGCAATTTTAGTTTTGGAAGTTTGATTTCAGTTGCAGGAACTAAAAAAGACCAATCATTAACCTTCTCTTCAGACTATGGCGTGAATTTAACACTGGAATGCAGATTTTTCAAAGAGTTCCAGCAAGAAATCGGATAAATACCTGTTTTATGGAGAAGTTTGAAATTTACAGGTACTAGTCAATGGCGGATGGATGCTTGGGCACTGGTCTAACAATGGTGTTCAGCAATTTTGGTTGGCGGCATCTTAATCAGCGGAATTTTCGAATTCTTTAGTGGAGGGCGCAGTCGCTTTCAGCAGTGAAAATGACAGAAATACACGGGTTTTTGTTTTATTTACAAAGTCAATGGGGATTTTTATTTTTCCGAGGATGACGTCATTTGGTACAGGGGGACACGTCACCAGGACTGGGTGGTAAGCGGTAATTTCCGCACCGCTTTCGGGAGATGGCATTATTTAGCGGGGAGGCAGCGATTCCATTAGGCGATTGACACGTGGCTGGTGCACTATTCCAAAACCACTGCCATCCCCTGCGTTAACTTTCAGTCGTGAGACGACCAACGGAATGATCGTGGGCCGTTGATCTTCGGGGGGGCGATCTGACGGTGGATGGGACATGGAATTGGAGGGGGTTTTAATGTGCGGGCCTGACGGTGTTTAAAAATGATTCACTTTAATTAAATATCTCGGGAGGCACTTGATTGGCGGAAAATTGGTTATTAATTAATCCTGATGATTAATTAATCTCATTGTTTAATCACGGTTGTGGCGGGGTTAAGGAATTTTAACTATGGTTAGGGTGTCAGGCAGAAATGAAATACCAAAGGGATGGGTCACAGAGGCTCGGGGGATTTTTGAAGTTTTAGTTTAAATTAAAACTTTGGGTTTATTTATTTTTCCATTTTAAACATATAAAACTATATGTTAAAAACCTTTTCCGATATTTTATTATATGGTAATAAATAAATGTCATTTATCAACCATAGGGGTAGGGAATACTTTATATGGGTATATTTTAGCCAAAGGGTTTTTATTGGGGGTTTTTTATTTAACAAACGGGATTAAATAAACTTTGGCCAAAACTTATAATAAGAGGGGTTTTTGGGATATTTATGTAAAAGGAGTTATGTATTATAGGATAAGGTCTTTTCACTAGGGATTTAATAGATAAATCAGATGTTAATATGACAAAGGGGTGAGGGAAACATCAAAATCCTTTACTTAACTAGGAAAGTGGAGATTTTTGAAGTAAATTACATCATCTCAATTTCAACACTTAAACATAGAATAGCAAGTGATTTTGAGGGTTTATTATGGCAATTTGCATGATTTTCATAAGTAAAATAGGATTTTACTTAGGAAAAGGATAAAAGTGAATGATTATAATGATAAGTAACTTCAAGTACTTAGGTCTTTTTGATCATTAGGCCGAGGGTCTGGTCCCTCCAAAAGTCAAGGAAATTCCTTGAGCCCCTTTAATCTCCAAATACCTTAGCACTTTGGGGAAATTAGTAAAAATCTTAGGGAGAAAGTGATGTGGGAAGTTAATGATTTTGACTTTGCTTTCTGTGAATTTTCCAGTGCATTTTCTGCTTCAATATTTGTGATGAAAGTAAAATATTAAACATATTTAGCACCATCATTCATCACATGGAAACTTTGCAACACCATCTACCTACCCTATCTACTTTACACTACCATTTTCTCTTCTTTATTAGGGTGCACTTAGACTGGCAAACCCTTATCAATATTCTTTTCTTTTACATGACAAATCTATCTAATTCTACCCTTATTACATCCAAGGGCTCAGATTAAACTGTTGAGCACCTTTTATTAACTCTACCTATCTACTTATCTGCCAAGATTAAACTGTTTGGTCAGATATTTATTCTCTATTCTACAACATGAAATTGAAAAATGAATGAATCAAGTTTAAACATTTTGACTCTTCATAAATTGTGGCAAAAGTTTGACAAGCTGCACACAATTGCTTTATTACAAAAAATGAAATAGTAGTGGCATTTGGATTTGCACACTTTCCTTGGTCTATTTTTGTTTGGGGTTCATTTCTTTCACTTTTTTGACCATTTTATTCTTTTCACCCTTTGATTTTTCTTTTACGGTATACCCTCTTTACATTTTTTAAATTTTTTGATTTTTTGATTTTTTAAGAATATGGAACAACTTTGCACAAGAAAAAGGTTTGAACATATTGCATAGTTCAATAAGACAATCATGAAAAATGACACCTATTGGTATAGGAGTCTAACACTGGCTCCACTTGGGGATGGCTTTTCCTGGTGAAAAGTCAAGAACAACAAGTCAGATGCCTTCATCTTTGACCTTTGATGATCTTAGTAAGTGTCTTCTGTCTTCTGCAAAGTGAAATTTGATCTGAAACTAAAACAACACACACAAATTTTCAAACCAACTTAATGAAAAACTAGCTGAAAATTGAAAACTAAAAAAAAAAATGCTCAAAATTCTGAGCTTATTAGCACTCATCTACCTACTCAATCTACTGTTCAACTGCTAGTTAGGTAAAATGAAATAGCCAATGCAACCATTCAAGCATTATGTACTTTGATATATTTTGTTGCATTTTCTTGTTGATTATCAAAATTGTACTTCTGCAACCTATTAGAAACTTGTCAAGAAATGAGAGGATAAGGAAACACTTGATTTCCTTTGTTGACTCTAGAAATTGTACAAAAGGATCTTCCAAAATATATACACTGATGTTTAACTGATCTAAATAACTTTACATCTGTTCTGGATGGCCTCCATGCCATGAATCTAAAATGTTATTTTTGTCTTTATCTCCCTGCAAAATTTCAGATAAGATTTGTGATGATATTCCTACTGATTGTAATGTTTGACTATTGAATCTTTTATCATTTTGATTCTGAAAATCATAGTTAGTTAATAGAGGAATGTTTCAAATGCCTTCAATATTCAACATATCTACTATTGGATCCTGAAAAACTTGGAAAAATGGCTGCAACCTATAGCATATAGGTTTCCATGAGAATTCATAAGCTTCAAAAAGTTTCTCATCCTTTTCATTAAATATGTTATACCACATTTTCTTTAAAAGCTGAAATGGTTCAAAAAATAGTGGTATGGAACTTTCTTGTGTCATTTGATCATTTATTTCAATGGAATTTGATAATTGTAATTGTGAAACTGAAATATCTTGATCAATAGTTTCGTTATCTTCTTTGTTGTCAATCACAATTCCTAAAGATTGTTGATTATTGATGGCCTGAAAGTTGTCTCTAATGAATTGAAATGAAGCAAAACAAAGAGGTAAAGAACTTTCACTTATTTCCACATTTTCTTCTCTTTCTTCCTCACTCTCATGGATGATCTGTACTCACTGATCACTGTCTTTAATCTGCTGAAACTGAGTTTCTTCTTCCCACAAACTAGCTTCTGATTGCTCTGTAAAACTAGCTTGAGTTTGGAGAACATAACTATCATCATAATGATCATACTTAAGCAAATCATCAAAAGAAGGAATGTCATCAAACATACACATTAGATTAACAAATTCTTCTTCCTCATATTGATTTGTAAATTCATTTTCTGATCTATGATAATTTGAAATAAGAGGAATTTGTTCATGGCTATCAACCTCTTCTATTTCTTCATGGTGATTTTGAATAAAAAATTCTTCTTTCATAGTGATCTCCTGTGTTATTTCATCTAGTTTTCTTACCAAAAGGTTGAGTTTTACTTCTGTAATATTTTTCTTTTCCTCTTCTTCTACTTTCAACTTTTCCTGTTTGATTTGGAGATTAACTTCCACATCAACTGCAATGTTCTGCATATGTACAAGTGTTTTTGGATCTCTTTCTCTTAATCGAAATTCTATTTCTGGATCAAAGGCACTTGGATAATGCAAGAGAGCTGAATCATGAGAAGGTCTAATATTTTCTAGCATTGAATAATAAACATGATTAAATCTGTCAGAAAATTGTTGTATTGTTTCATTTGAATGTCTTTTTAAATGATTATATTCTTCCATGATCACAAAATGATTAACTTTGATTATCCATCTATCAAGGAAAAGTTTCATAAACTGTTGGAAATTTGAGATGCTAGCATTAGGCAGATTTTTGAACCAACTCTTTATTCTATTTTGCAAAGAAAGAGAAAAAATTCTGATTTTAACATCATCTTCATCAATCTCAAATAAATCCAAATAATTTTCAAAACCTTGAATATGTTTTTGGGCAGTGATACCATTCTCTCCATCAAATCTAGGAAGATACTTGTAGTATTGTTTAGGAAAATCATGGAGTATAGGAGGTAAAATAAGGGGCTTATATCTATCTGGAACTTTATATGGCACAGGGATATGTACAGGGAGTGTAAGATCAGTCTTGATTATTTGAGGCTTCTTAATTGGAAAATGATCATCATTAGATTCATAAGAAAACCGCTCAAAGAGATTAGGAGAATTATTACTTACAATCTTCAAAGGAAAATAACTAAAAACTAATCTAAGATCTTCTATAAAATACAATATACATTGAAAAAATTTCTTAATGAGAAAGAACATAATGTCTTGGACTAAGATCCAAGTTGAAAGCCTGATCTTTCCATATTGTTCTTTGAGGTTCATTCCTCCAGTGGAGTCTTGATTGTGAAATTGATTTGGAGTCACCAGGTGGATGATTTTAACCTTTGTGTGTCTGATCACTGTCCACCATCATAGATCAGATCTGAACCTGTAAAACAATTATGAAGAAAAAATTAGTTCTTCAGGAAACCAAATTTTGAGTATTTTATGATTATTTTGTTTTTTTATGAATTTTCAAAACAACTTCTATGATTTCTTTAAGAGGCTTTAGATATGAGATTAAAACTTTCTTAAAGAATTATTAAACTAGAGAAACTGATTGAATGTTTGAAACTAAAGTTCAGTTTATAAGCTAAACCAAAGATAGACTGAAGCATCATTTATTTACTATGCAGTTGCAGAGCAAAAGCAGTTCAAAGGCTTCCTAGCTGATCTTCAGGCTCTGTTTGTAGCTTATAAGAAAACAATAGTAACAATTAAAATGATTCATATCCCCAGTATGGTCGCCACTATGTTATCACTCAGGTTTTCCTTGAAGTTGTGGAAGAGGAAAGTATACCCGAGGTAACCACAAACCAACCTTCAGATGCAGAATCTAGCTAATCTGCATCTAGAGAGGGCTCTCTCTTTATAATTTATCTTTGTTCTTAGAAAGTTTTAGTCTAGTTATAAATCCAAGAGTTTTGATTTTGTTTGAATGGTGGAATCCGCCAACTAAGGGCAAGGTTGAAGATTTTCATTCCATTGGGCTATGGAGTCAAACGATGGCTTTACTGGATTTCTATTCTACACACAAGATGGCTTTACAGGGCAAGATAGCCAAACAGAGAACAATCCTTAAAATTTAAAGTGGATGGAATGGGTTTGAAGGGATGAAAGGAAGTTAAGAATCTTTCACCATGTTCAAAAGAAAGAAATGAGATGATTACAAATAAATAGCAGTGAAGAATTCTTTACTATAGTAACCAAAATGTTTAAATTAGTAAAGCAAGAGCAATTAAGAATTCGTTGCTTATAACTAATTTAGAGGAAAACATTTAGAATAATCACAATTGAACTTAGAGTACAATTAAGTAAATTCTGAGTTATTCTTTTATGTCAAGTATTCAGAAATGGACACAATGATATTATAAACAAATATAAAACTTAATACATAGGATATAAAAACTTATTGAACTGCAGTCAGACACATGAATCCTGCAAAAAGTCCCGAGCTTCAAATTGCCATCCAGCAAGCCACAAATAAATTTCTCCAAAACACTTTTTATTCAAAAAACATCAATGTCACAGCGAAGTAGTAGAATCCACCTAAAATACTTCCAAGAGTGAAGTATTTATACAATTTCTAAACTAAAATATCTTGAAAAAATATCAAGATTAGCTCACAAATCTCTCCAACTATTTTACATAAATAGAACTTAAGTAAAGGACACTCAAACTAATTCATATATTTGGCACTATTTTTTATGGATAGGTGATGAAAAAGATGATAATTCGAATTTGATCCAACTCTTAGTTGATGATGAGGCATCCAAGTCACTAACTGCTTCCTTTCTTTGTGCATTTCTGCTCCAACAATTCTGCAAATTTGGGGTCCAATTATACCTTTATATTTCTCAATCCGTAATAGATATGTAAAAAGTGAAAGAGGTTATTGTAGATAAATATTTTTGTGAGATAAACCTCTTTCACTTTCCTACAATTCCTCTCCAGCTGTGTACAATAGGCTCTGTAACAATATGTGTAAAACATATTTTTACAGAGTCTGAAAAATAGCCTCTAAATATGTGCATGTATCTCTCAGTCTGAAATCAATGTGAAAAAACTAAGATAGGTTTTTTTATATGGTTCTCTTAGGAACAAAAACCTCCTTCATTTTTGTAAAAATTATTTCTTATTGGCCACAATATTCTCTGCAAAATGATGACTTGACTATAATTTTCTGCAAAAAGTGCTTTCCAACATTGTTTAATATTTCCAAAACCATAATAGCTGTTAGAAAAGTGAGAGAATTTTTCGTAGATGGTCCCCTTAATAACATAAACCTCCTTCAGTTTTGAAAAATTCATCTTGGATTGATCACAATAGTTTCTGCAAAACTATGACTAAAACATGCAATTTCTGCAAAAATGTTCCTTCTTGTTGTGTTTTTCGTCTTTTCACCTTTTTGTTCTTTTAACTGTTTTACTTTCACTTTAAAAAACCTTCAATGTTGGTGAAAGTATTTTCATTTCTTTTTACCATTTTACTGCCTCTGTAATTACTTTTACTGTTTACCTTTGACCGCTCTGTAACTTCATTTTAACTTTCACTCTGACTTTTACCTGATACACTTTAACCACTGATACTCTTTAACTGTTATGCTTTTACTATCCCTGTAAATTCTCAGTTCACTTTTACCATTCACTGTGCACATTTCATCATTCTAATCTCTCTCTGACTTTGTATACAAATTGTTTGTTGAATGAAGATATTGAATTAAAATCTGAGAATTTGGAGTAAACAATTTTGTCAACTAGTATTGAAATTGTTGGTCCAAATCCATATTCTGATAGTAACCTGCTAAAATCAAACAATTTGTTAATGAAATATAGGTCTGCAGGGAGGTGATTGTAGGCTTTTTGAAAGACCTATGGAATGAGATCAGTCTGTGAAGGTTTAACTCTTCATGAGATAAATTGGCAGATTTCTCAAGCATATCTCCTATGGACAGGGGAGTCAAGGCTTGACCAGGTTGAAAATGTAGCATCTCATTGATAGACTGAGCAGTAATTGGGAAAAGGATGTCTTGGTTTGGGGATAAAAATACTCTTTGATTTGGGTCATAATTAGCATGACAATAATGGATAATTTCTGGGGAAATACGGACTAAGGGGATGAGATATCTTGGAAAATTGGATTCCCATAACCCAATGATATCCAAACCCTTCGAATAATCATCTCTGCAGCGACAATAACTTCGAAGGGGATTTTCATTGAAAACTAAGTCTTTAACTTGAAAATATTTATCCACTAGTGGCAAGTATTCCAATTCTCTCTGAGGGGTGTTTAATGGGGCTACATTCAGGGCTGCCGGGACTTCCATTTTGGTTCTTGTGTATTCAAAGTGGAAGTTTCGGGGGTTTTCACAGAACGGGCGCAATTTTAGTTTTGGAAGTTTGATTTCAGTTGCAGGAACTAAAAAAGACCAATCATTAACCTTCTCTTCAGACTATGGCGTGAATTTAACACTGGAATGCAGATTTTTCAAAGAGTTCCAGCAAGAAATCGGATAAATACCTGTTTTATGGAGAAGTTTGAAATTTACAGGTACTAGTCAATGGCGGATGGATGCTTGGGCACTGGTCTAACAATGGTGTTCAGCAATTTTGGTTGGCGGCATCTTAATCAGCGGAATTTTCGAATTCTTTAGTGGAGGGCGCAGTCGCTTTCAGCAGTGAAAATGACAGAAATACACGGGTTTTTGTTTTATTTACAAAGTCAATGGGGATTTTTATTTTTCCGAGGATGACGTCATTTGGTACAGGGGGACACGTCACCAGGACTGGGTGGTAAGCGGTAATTTCCGCACCGCTTTCGGGAGATGGCATTATTTAGCGGGGAGGCAGCGATTCCATTAGGCGATTGACACGTGGCTGGTGCACTATTCCAAAACCACTGCCATCCCCTGCGTTAACTTTCAGTCGTGAGACGACCAACGGAATGATCGTGGGCCGTTGATCTTCGGGGGGGCGATCTGACGGTGGATGGGACATGGAATTGGAGGGGGTTTTAATGTGCGGGCCTGACGGTGTTTAAAAATGATTCACTTTAATTAAATATCTCGGGAGGCACTTGATTGGCGGAAAATTGGTTATTAATTAATCCTGATGATTAATTAATCTCATTGTTTAATCACGGTTGTGGCGGGGTTAAGGAATTTTAACTATGGTTAGGGTGTCAGGCAGAAATGAAATACCAAAGGGATGGGTCACAGAGGCTCGGGGGATTTTTGAAGTTTTAGTTTAAATTAAAACTTTGGGTTTATTTATTTTTCCATTTTAAACATATAAAACTATATGTTAAAAACCTTTTCCGATATTTTATTATATGGTAATAAATAAATGTCATTTATCAACCATAGGGGTAGGGAATACTTTATATGGGTATATTTTAGCCAAAGGGTTTTTATTGGGGGTTTTTTATTTAACAAACGGGATTAAATAAACTTTGGCCAAAACTTATAATAAGAGGGGTTTTTGGGATATTTATGTAAAAGGAGTTATGTATTATAGGATAAGGTCTTTTCACTAGGGATTTAATAGATAAATCAGATGTTAATATGACAAAGGGGTGAGGGAAACATCAAAATCCTTTACTTAACTAGGAAAGTGGAGATTTTTGAAGTAAATTACATCATCTCAATTTCAACACTTAAACATAGAATAGCAAGTGATTTTGAGGGTTTATTATGGCAATTTGCATGATTTTCATAAGTAAAATAGGATTTTACTTAGGAAAAGGATAAAAGTGAATGATTATAATGATAAGTAACTTCAAGTACTTAGGTCTTTTTGATCATTAGGCCGAGGGTCTGGTCCCTCCAAAAGTCAAGGAAATTCCTTGAGCCCCTTTAATCTCCAAATACCTTAGCACTTTGGGGAAATTAGTAAAAATCTTAGGGAGAAAGTGATGTGGGAAGTTAATGATTTTGACTTTTCTTTCTGTGAATTTTCTAGTGCATTTTCTGCTTCAATATTTGTGATGAAAGTAAAAAATTAAACATATTTAGCACCATCATTCATCACATGAAACTTGGGCAACACCATCTACCTACCCTATCTACTTTACACTACCGTTTTCTCTTCTTTATTAGGGTGCACTTAGACTGGCAAACCCTGATCAATATTCTTTTCTTTTACATGGAAATTCTAACTAATTCTACCCTTAATACATCCAAGGGCTCAGATTAAACTGTTTGGTCAGACATTTATTCTCTATTCTACAACATGAAATTGAAAAATGAATGAATCAAGTTTAAACAGTTTGACTCTTCATAAATTGTGGCAAAAGTTTGACAAGCTGCACACAATTGCTTTATTACAAAAAATGAAATAGTAGTGGCATTTGGATTTGCACACTTTCCTTGGTCTATTTTTGTTTGGGGTTCATTTCTTTCACTTTTTTGACCATTTTATTCTTTTTACCCTTTGATTTTTCTTTTAGGGTATACCCTCTTTACATTTTTTAAATTTTTTGATTTTTTAAGAATATGGAACACCTTTGCACAAGAAAAATGTTTGAACATATTGCATAGTTCAATAAGACAATCATGAAAAATGACACCTATTGGTATAGGAGTCTAACACATTGCTCCCCCTGTGATGATACATTACTAATCCCTATAATGTATCTCACATCACTCCTGCAGTCATTAAGAGAAGTAAGCTTCAGAAGCGGATGACTGCAGTAGGGTCAATATTCCCTACGTTTCTGACCGGTCCTCCTTCTTTTTCCAACTTTGCTTGAATCTTCTTATCAGGTATTTGAAGTTCTCCAATTTTCAGATTCATTTACTCCGCATTCTTTTTCTACATGTCCATACTTGTTACAAGTATAGTATCTTATGTGACCAAAAAGTATGCATAAGGATCATAATGCTGTTCTATTCTTCCTCTCTATTGCAATCAATCGATGGTACCATACTTGCTGCATGAAAAACAATATCCCTTAAAGAAACCAGGAGTACCTTTCTCAGGCAGAATCCGTTTCGTGGATCGAAATTAACTGCTTTCAATTGGGTGCAACATGCCCATAATTATGACATTTGAAGCTTTCAACATTTTTGAATGATTTCCTTTGAGAATTCATGATTGTAGGTTGACCTTTAGTTTCTTTCAACACTTCAGGTTTTTCTTTGACATCCTTTGAATCTTTAGCACTTCCTTGCGAACTAGATTCTCCTTTAACCGTTTCATGAAATCCCAGACCAAGTTTGATAGATGGAGACCTTTGACTACTAAGAATATTGTCTAGAATATTAGTACTATCTTGAAACCTCAAGAGTTTATCCTTTTCTTCTAATTTACTTTTGAGAATGTTTACTTCAACCTCCAATTTTTGGCATTGCTTCATCATGCTTTCTTCAACCCTTTTTCCTTCTTCTACTTGATCATTCAAATTTAAGATCTCTTCTTTCAACCCGTTTTCTTGCTCTTCAAAGATTTGTAAAAGTTATTCATTCTTCTTATTTGATTTTTCCAGATCTGTTTTGAGCGAGATGATTTCTGCTTCACGTCCTTCCTTTTAAAATGATTGTAGAAGTTCTTCATTCTTCTTATTTGATGCTTCAAGGTCTGCTTTCAGAGAGATGATTTCTGCTCCAAGTCCTTCACTGTGATTGGTTACTTTGTCATGCAGTCTTTGATACATTTCTATCTGTCCCTTCATCGTTTCTATATGTTCATTCAATCTAGAGATCACATCCTTGAGGACAGATCCCCTCCTTTTAAATTGATCCCAAAAATTACTTTCATCATTGATCTTGAGATTTGCTTCTAGACTTATATTGTTACTTTCACTATCATCATCATTGCATGCACAAGTGAGTGGATTACAAGAATAACAATCAATACCTGTTTCCTCTTCTTCATTTTCTGCTGCACATGTTTTCTGAGATATCTTCTTTTCTTGAGTAGCCTTCTTCTTTTGCTTCTTTGCCATGAGCACTAGCAGATCTTGGTTAGAATCTTCTTCATCTTCACTTGACACTTCATTTGCATAATAACTCTTTCTCTTTTCAAATTGTTTCCCTTTACCATGATTATCTTCATAAGGACATTTAGCAGCATAATTACCAACTTTTCCACAAGAAAAACACTTGAAGGGAAGCTTACCTTTGAATCTTCCAGTTCCTAGTTGGAGTTTTCTCACAAAGTTTGCTTATTCTTCTTCTGATATATAATTTGATTCCTAGACATCTGCCTTTTCTTTTCCTTTTGCACACACCTTAAAAGCAGCTTCTTTGATTTGAGAGGGACCTCCTTGTCTCATTTCATAAGCAATCAGAATACCATGTAGTTGAACAATAGTAAGAGTTTGCAAATCTTGCCTTTCTTCAATAGCTGATACTTTTGACTCAAATTTTGAAGTCAAAGATCTTAAGACTTTTTCCACCAAAGTAGTATCAGTTATGGTTTCACCCAAACTTCTCATACGATTTACAATATCATCTAGACGTAAAAAGAAACTAGCAATACTCTCATCACTATGCATCCTTAAATTTTCATATTCAATTCTGAGAGTTTGGAGTTTTTCACTTTTTACCTTTGTATCTCCTTCATAGCTCAAAATGATTTTGTCCCATATTTCTTTTGCTGAATTTAGCTGCATCACTTTAGCAAATTCTGGTTCAGACATGCTTCCTAACAAAACATTGACTACTTTGGCATTGACTTCATATTTCTTCCTTTCTGCTGCATCAGTAGGAATACTTTCCGGATACTGATAACCTTCTTCCACGATTGCCCATACTTCTGCACCAAGACTTTGCAAATATGCTTTTGTTCGTATCTTCCAGAATAACAGATTACTTCCATTGAATAGAGGTGGCTTTAGAGACAATACTCCTTCATGACTTCCCATTGCGACGGATCTCCTTCAAGCGATCAAGCTTCTGCAGAAGGACCTGCTCTGATACCAATTGTTGGGAAAAATACTGAGAGGGGGGGGTGAATCAGTATTTAAGGCAAACTAAAAATTTTTACTTTTTCATGCTCTAAAACCCATACGCTACTTTGCTGAAGCCAACTAGCATATACACGCGGATATCCTTCATAAAACTCGCGTATACACAGAGATCTAATTATGCCATTAGTTCTTCACTTATATCATTCCATCATTCATTCATTAGATGTTCTCTAAACAGTAAACATGTGCAGTAAGAATAGAATAAACCATCACACAAAGCATCACACATGAACACCAGGATTTTTAGGTGGAAACCCAAGTCGGGAGAAAACCACCGCTGCAGTTGCTCAGCCTTCAATATTTTATTATAGAGAAAACATTTTACAACATATGTGCTGGTGCAGACTCCTACCAGCACGCAGGCACCCACCTGCGCTCGTTTACCAGCCTCTCCTGGAAGGGAGCTACGACCCCCTGCTCTCGTTTACCAGCCTCTCCTGGAAGGGAGCTATGACCCCCTGCTCTCGTTTACCAGCCTCACCTGGAAGGGAGCTACAACCCCCTGATTGAAGGCTACAACCCTCAGCACCACCATGGACCACGTTTCATCAATTTTCATACTGGATCCAATAGCTTCAATAGATCACAACTTGCAGGCCACTTTTCATCATATTTTCAGACTGGACCCACTCAACACATTTAAGCTCAATCATACATCAAACTAAAACTTATAACATCATTAATTCATTCAATGAACCATCAACCAATCAATCAACAACTTGATCTTTCATCAATATAATCAGCAGCATAATCATCATTCAAACAACCTAGATCTGTATGAATACATCATAGACAGATAGCAGTAAAACATCAGAACAGATTAGACATTCCATACCACATGCTTCAGCAAACCCTAGTTTTCATACGTGCTTTCCTTTCAATGATCCCACGTATATACGCGCTTCCATGAATATCAACCTGCGTATACCTCTACACATACTTCAGAACTAGTTTCACATTCCATACGCGCTTTCGCTGAATTAAACCCGCGTATATACGCGCTTTCACTGTTACAAACTTGCATATAGATCTTCAGACATTATAGGGCAGCATACTTCTTTAGATCAGATTTACAGTTCAGATTTTACCCTTTACTTCAGATACATGTTCGCCTCATCTCAGATCTAAACATTCCATAAACATATCTAGAATATACAAATACATTTCAGATCTAGAGAACCCTCTTCATCATTTTCTTCATAGGTGCATCATAGATTCAGATCTATCATCAAACTGTTACCCTTTTCATTCAGACATACTTGAGAGTGAAGTATCCATTCAAACCCAGACTCATGCACACACTTTGCACAATGATTTTCTTCTCCTTATATAGGTTTACCCTTTATCAATACCATGAGCCAAAACCACACCACTTCCGATGGTAGTCCTGGACGAGATCAGATAGACAACCCAGCGCTCAATACAATAGGTCAATACCATGGTAGTAACCCCTGGTTTTACACTTTTATAGCGCAATTGAGCATAC
Organism: Pinus albicaulis; assembly: GCA_034641835.2. NCBI lineage: Eukaryota > Viridiplantae > Streptophyta > Pinopsida > Pinales > Pinaceae > Pinus > Pinus albicaulis. Next base: position 559,556,974 of record CM076579.1, on the reverse strand, counting down.
GCGACTTGGCACGTACTTTTCCGCGTGCATACGCTACTTCTATTAAGAAAACCCGCGTATGCCTTGAAACACACACTTTTCATCATCGTTCTAGCACATACTGAAATTTATTTCATCATTACAACTGATTTGCTCTGTAGACACATCATATCATATCAGATTTACATCATTACCAGGTCCATCAAGTCAAGAATAACTTCATCAAGTAGGTTGCCATCATCTTCATCAAGTGGGTTGCCATCAAGGACAACACATTGCATCATATTGCCAACAATCTCCCCCTTTGGACTTGATGGCAACCATGATGGTGTTTGATCACCATAATAGATAAATACATTAAGAAGAATGATATTCTCCCCCTATTCAAACACCATTTCACTCTCCCCCTTTGACATCAAGGGCAAAGGGCGGATAAAAATCAACAGAAGGTTTTTCTTTTCATGTATATGTAAATCCGATGTGCACTGAAGTTACCATGCTCCCCCTGAGTTCATGTTGAAAGTTAAAACATACTTTTTAATGAATTACATGACTCTATGACCTTCCTATCACCAAGGACTCATACTTACATCAGAGATCCAACCAAGTGGATTTACATATGAGACTCAAGTACCCAACCAAGAGGGGTTACACATTTTGACTCAACTACCCAACCAAGTGGGTTTACACATTTGAACAAGTCCTTACATGACTGAATTTTTCAATTTTACATCATAGGTCTCAACATGACCTTTTCATCAAATTACAAATATGAATTTTTATGACCAATACCAGAAAGACCTCAAGAGAGAGATCATATTTCAGAACCATCATAATGCCAACAATGCATTATACTCAGCAAGGTTAATGCTCCCCCTGAAAATGTGCATCCAAGCATCCTTTCCATATGACCAAGGCTCCTCCTTAGTTTGTGCAACCTGAAATTATTTCAACAACAATTTATCAGCAACAATCTCTGCATGATCTGTCCTTATCTCTAAATAATAAGACTTCCATCTCATCCATGAGTGAAAACAAAGAATACTCTTCAACAAAAAGCAAACAGGGCTCATCCATAATCTCATCATAAGAAACCATGAATCATGTCATAATCATTTAGAACTGAGAAATAAGCAAATACAATGCCAATAATACAATCATTAGTAGTCAGACTGATGCTCCCCCTGAACCTGTGCTCCTGATCTTCAGCTCTTATACAAATTTTCTTATCATTAGTGCATACGCGACTGTCTCCACTGTAACTCACGTGTAAACGCGGATTTAGTTCACTGAACCCGCGTATGGAAAGTGACACATTGAAAATTTCACATTCCTTCATCTCCCCCTTGAAGTTGTACCACCTGTACCTGTCTTCATCACATCATATGCTTTTTCAGAAATAATCATAACTAGAATAACCAGACTAACCATGAGAGTCATCATACATTGCTCCCCCTGTGATGATACATTACTAATCCCTATAATGTATCTCACATCATTCCTGCAGTCATTAAGAGAAGTAAGCTTCAGAAGTGGATGACTGCAGTAGGGTCAATATTCCCTACGTTTCTGACCGGTCCTCCTTCTTTTTCCAACTTTGCTTGAACTTTCTTATTGTGTGCTGGAAGTTCTCCAATTTTTCAGATCTATTCATCCTGCATTATTTTTCTACATGTCCATACTTGTTACAAGTATAGCATCTTATGTGACCAGAAAAGTATGCATAAGGATCATAATGTGTTGTTCTATTCTTCCTTCTATTGCAATCAACTGCTTTATGACCATACTTGCTGCATGAAAAACAATATCCCTTGAAGAAACCAGAGTACCTTTTTGTGTAGAATCTGTTTGTTTGTGAGTGAAACAATCTGTTTCTGCAATTGACTGCAACATGCCCATAATTATGACATTTGAAGCATTCAACATTTTTGAATGATTTCCTTTGAGAATTCCTGATTTTAGGTTGACCTTTAGTTTCTTTCAACACTCCAGGTTTTGCTTTGACATCCTTTGAATCTTTAGCACTTCCTTGTGAACTAGATTCTCCTTTAACCATTTCATGAAAACCCAGACCAAGTTTGATAGATGGAGACCTTTGACTACTAAGAATATTGTCTAGAATCTTAGTACTATCTTGAAACCTCAAGAGTTTATCCTTTTCTTCTAATTTACCTTTGAGAATGTTTACTTCAACCTCCAATTTTTGGCATTGCTTCATCATGCTTTCTTCAACCCTTTTTCCTTCTTCTACTTGATCATTCAAATTTAAGATCTCTTCTTTCAACCCATTTTTTTGCTCTTCAAAGATTTGTAAAAGTTCTTCATTCTTCTTATTTTATTTTTCCAGATCTGTTTTGAGCGAGATGATTTCTGCTTCACGTCCTTCCTTTTCAAATGATTGTATAAGTTCTTCATTCTTCTTATTTGATGCTTCAAGGTCTGCTTTCATAGAGATGATTTCTGCTTCAAGTCCTTCACTGTGATTGGTTGCTTTGTCCTACAGTCTTTGATACATTTCTATCTGTCCCTTCATTGTTTCTATCTGTTCATTCAATCTAGAGATCACATCCTTGAAGATAGATTCCCTCCTTTTAAATTGATCCCAAAAATTACTTTCATCATTGATCTTGAGATTTTCTTCTAGACTTATATTGTTACTTTCACTATCATCATCATTGCATGCAAAAGTGAGTGGATTACAAGAATAACAATCAATACATGTTTCCTCTTCTTCATTTTCTGCTGCACATGTTTTCTGATATATCTTCTTTTTTTGAGTAGCCTTCTTCTTTTGCTTCTTTGCCATGAGCACTAGCAGATCTTGGTCATAATCTTCTTCATCTTCACTTGACACTTCATTTGCATAATAACTCTTTCTCTTTTCAAATTGTTTCCCTTTACCATGATTATCTTCATAAGGACATTTAGCAGCATAATGACCAACTTTTCCACAAGCAAAACACTTGAAGGGAAGCTTACCTCTGAATCTTCCAATTCCTAGTTGGAGTTTTCTCACAAAATTTGCTTCTTCTTCTTCTGATATATAATTTGATTCCTTGACATCTGCCTTTTCTTTTCCTTCTGCACACACCTTAAAAGCAGCTTCTTTGATTTGAGAGGGACCTCCTTGTCTCATTTAATAAGCAGTCAGAATACCATGTAGTTGAACAATAGTAAGAGTTTGCAGATCTTGCCTTTCTTCAATAGCTGATACTTTTGACTCAAATTTTGAAGTCAAAGATCTTAAGACTTTTTCCACCAGAGTAGTATCGGTTATGGTTTCACCCAAACTTCTCATACGATTTACAATATCATCTATACGTAAAAAGAAACTGGCAATACTCTCATCACTATGCATCCTTTAATTTTCATATTCAATTCTGAGAGTTTGGAGTTTTGCACTTTTTACCTTTGTATCTCCTTCATAGCTTAGAATGATTTTGTCCCATATTTCTTTTGCTGAATTCAACTGCATCACTTTAGAAAATTCTAGTTCAGACATGCTTCCTAACAAAAAATTTACTGCTTTGGAATTGACTTCATATTTCTTCCTTTCTGCTGCATCAGCAGGAATACTTGACGGATACAGATAACCTTCTTCCACGATTTCCCATACTTCTGCACCAAGACTTTGCAGATATGCTTTTGTTCGTATCTTCCAGAATAACAAATTACTTCCATTGAATAGAGGTGGCTTTAAAGACAATACTCCTTCATGACTTCCCATTGCGATGGATCTCCTTCAAGCGATCAAGCTTCTGCAAAAGGACCTGCTCCGATACCAATTGTTGGGAAAAATAATGAGAGGGGGGGGGGGGGTGAATCAGTATTTAGGACTTTCTGAAAAATTTTTACTTTTCAATTCACTAAAACCCATACGCTACTTTTTTGAATTCAAATAGCGTATACACGCGGATATCCTTCATAAAACTCGCGTATACACAGAGATCTTATTATGCATTTATTTCTTTACTTAGGTCTATGCATCATTCATTCATCGGATGTTTAGTTAACAGTAAGCATGTGCAATAATAACAGAATAAACCATCACACATAAACAACACACATGAACACCAGGATTTTAGGTGGAAACCCAAGTCGGGAGAAAACCACCGTTGTCGTTGTCTCAACCTTCAATATTTTATTATATAGAAAACATCTTACAACTATGTACTGGCGCAGACTCATACCATTACGTAGGCACCCACCTGCAGAAGGCTACAACCTTCTCTCGTTTACCAGCCTCTCTTGGAAGGGAGCTACAACCCCCTGGTCTCATTTACCAGCCTCTCCTGGAAGGGAGCTACGACCCCCTGCTCTCGTTTACCAACCTCATCTGGAAGGGAGCTACAACCCCCTGACTGAAGGATAAAACCCTCAGCACCACCATGGACCACGTTTCATCAATTTTCATACTGGATCCAATAGCTTCAATAGATCACAACTTGCAGGCCACTTTTCATCATATTTTCAGACTATACCCACTCCACACATTTAAGCTCAATCATACATCAAACTGAAACTTATAACATCATTAATTCATTCAATGAACCATCAACCAATAAATCAACAATTTGATCTTTCATCAATATAATCAGCAGCATAATCATCATTCAAACAACCCAGATCTGTATGAACACATCATAGACAGATAGCAGTAAAACATCAGAACAGATCAGACATTCCATACCACATGCTTCAGAAAACCCTAGTTTTCATACGCGCTTTCCTTTCACTGATCCCGCGTATATACGCGCTTCCATGCATATCAATCCGCGTATACCTCTGCACATACTTCAGAACTAGTTTCACATTCCATACGAGCTTTCATTGAATTAAACCCGCGTATATACGCGCTTTCACTGTTACAAACTTGCGTATAGATCTTCAGACATTATAGGGCAGCATACTTCTTCAGATCAGATTTACAGTTCATATTTTACCCTTTACTTCAGATACATGTTCGCCTCATCTAAGATCTAAACATTCCATAAACAGATCTAGAAGGTACAAATACATTTCATATCTAGAGAACCCTCTTCATCATTTTCTTCATAGGTGCATCATAGATTCAGATCTATCATCAAACTGTTACCCTTTTCATTCAGACATACTTCAGAGTGAAGTATCCATTCAAACCCAGACTCATGCACACACTTTGCACAATGATTTTCTTCTCCTTATATAGGTTTACCCTTTATCAATACCATGAGCCAAAACCACACCACTTCCGATGGTATTCCTGGATGGGATCAAATAGACAACCCAGCGCTCAATACAATGGGTCAATACCATGGTAGTAACCCCTGGTTTTACACTTTTATAGTGCAATTGAGCATACACGACTTGGCACATAATTTCCCGCGTGCATACGCTACTTCTATTAAGAAAACCTGCGTATGCCTTGAAACACACACTTTTCATCATCGTTCTAGCACATACTGAAATTTCTTTCATCATTACAACTGAGTTGCTTTGTAGACACATCATATCATATCAGATTTACATCATTACCAGGTCCATCAAGTCAAGAATAACTTCATCAATTAGGTTGCCATCATCTTCATCAAGTGGGTTGCCATCAAGGACAACACATTGCATCATATTGCCAACATTTTTGACATGATCTTGTTTTTTGTGATTTTTAGGCCTAATTGCACATTTTTCTAGGCGCTACAATGTTTGCTAGGAGCATCCTCAGCTCATGAAAGTTATCTTTTTTGATGTATTAAATTTTGGGGCATATACTCACAAATTTTTAGATCAAAATAAGGTTTTTGGTCCCCCAAAGAGGCAAAAAACAATCAAATTTTACCTTTCTGCCTCAAATATCAGCAGGTGAGACCCTCCTGGGTCTTTTCACTTAGTACACTTTTTGAAAAAATTCTAGGCATTATTCTGGAAAACATCAAGTAGTTCCAAAAAGTAGACATCCAAGGCTTTCCAACGAGCCATCACGGGCCTCGTTTTGACATCAGGAAGTCCTTCAAAAGTTCTTTGCAAAACATGCTTTCTTCTGGCACTACACTTCTATAGTTTTTTGCTGAAAAGGCAGTTTTCTAAAGGTGGCCATCCAAATGTGCATTAAGCTATTTTTTGACTCTATGTCAGAGATTAAAAGTCAATTTTTTTACTGTTTTTATCTTAAATAGATATTTTTTGAAGATGTTTTGTGCCTTGGGCCTTGTGAGGCCTCAAGGACAAAATTAGATATTTGTATTAGGCCAATGAGCTTCTAGATGTTCTTGTGAACTCATCTACTCATTTCCCATATAACTTATGAAGACTCATTGTAAATTGTTGGAGGCTTTAGAAGCAGAACTTGACATTTTGAAGAGCAATACATGGATATGAGCTTTAAAGAAGAAACTTGTTTATGAAGTGGATGATTTGCTTACTTGTCTAGATGATGGAGAGGCCTTGTGTGCAGGATTCCATAGCTTGGTAAATGGTATTATGTCTCATATCTGTTATGTTTTCTTAGTTTATCATATATTTTTTCATGCTTCTTTATTGTTTTAGTTCAGTAAAGAATAAGTTTGAGATATTCCCATGGAGGCACCTCAAATTTCCTGATTCATTGCAGCTTAAATGTTTTCATCTTTCTTGGTCATGTCAAAGAATTCTTAATTTCTCTTTGGTACCCTAAGAACTTGTTATCAGTTTCATTAATGGTTATTATGTATGCTATCTAGTATGATTCACAGTATGCCCTGATTACTCATAGCTAATCAAAACTCCATTTCTGAAATCTCTCTCTGAATTATTGATTGTTTTAGTTAAGTCAAAGAGGTCTTGTTTCGATCTTGCCCTTTGTCTATGCTTTGCAATCTTATTTCAAGGTTCCCGATAGCTCATGATATGATTTTTAGGAGTTCCTTCTTCATATATTGAATTGTTTTTTTCTCTTTTTTGTTTTCCCCAAAATATGAAGGTGATTTTCCCAAAGTTAGAGGGTCTTATACTTCTATGCACCACCTAATTGTTTATTTTCTGCATTTATTAGTTTGATTTTCATTCATAGAGATTAATGGTTAGCCCTGCCTCATGAATGCTTGTTGTTTAAATATTTATGCTTAAGATCTATTTGTCTTGCACAAAACTTAATGTTCATTACACTTCACAAACTACCCAAAAGATCCATTGGCTATACTAAATCAGCCCTGCCACATCTCTTGTCTGTTGTCTAGGCATCTTTGACTTTCATTTGACCCCATAGCCCTATTGATTTGATAACTTATCTTTCATTGATGCCTACTTAATCAGTTTTCACCTCCAAACACAAAAACAAACAAACATACTTAACAACTAGCCTAAAATCAAATATACTAAGAGAACAAGCTCACGTCCTTTGCTTCATAGAGAGAGCCCTCTCTGAGTCCAGGAAGGCTAGGTCCTAGGACTCCAAAGTTTGGTCTGATGTTACCCTGTCATTTTTTTTACCAATCTACCAAATCAAGGGACCATAACATAATGGCGATCACTGTGGGACTTTGATTTAGTGACAATCTAAGTATACCTTACGACTTCAAAATCCCTCAATTAAATAATATCCAGTGATATTGAACCATCCCACCACTCTCTAACATAATGGAGATCACGGTGGGACCTTGAGTCAAAACATCCTAGGTATCCCTTAGGACCTCTTAAGATCTCAGTCAAATTTAGAAAACTTAAGTGTTGTCTGAAGAGTAGAAACTAGCTCTTTCACCATCTTAGAAAAATGATGATTCAGCTACAGAACACTCTTAAAAAGCTTAGGGCTACATAAAGAAACTCAGAAAAACCACAAAACATCCTTATATTGGTTTTCTGTCAGTATTGGTGGTGGACCATACACATATACCCTCAAAACAACTAAAAACATCCACCTGGTGACTCCACTAGCCTCCAGTAGGCCTATTACTCCACTAGTCCTTATAAAATCTCCTGGGAATGCATTAACCAATTCCAATCATGCTGATGGTGGAAAAAAAAGTCCAAATATTCCACCTGGCGACTCCACAACCCTCAATAGACAAAAAGACTCCACTGGTAGAGAACTCTAAACTGGTTGAAAAGACACAGTGACCCTTTTGATTAACAAAGATGGATCCAAGGATACAAAGGAGATATGCTCCAATGAACAGAGATCATATCCCTGGATTCCCACACAAAATTCCTGAAATAAATTGGATGAAAAACCTACCTATTTTTCGAGATGAAAGGGTTGATGACCCCTTGTTACACCTCGTCAAATTTCATATACACATATGGAGGTTGAAGGTTGAATGGCATGAGGACTACCTCATGAAAATGTTTATGGAAACATTAGAAGATAAGATGATAAATTGGTATGAATGGCTAGAACTTGGCATCTTGTTTTCTTTGAAGGATTTCCACAAAGTATTTTATAAACACTATATAGGGCATTTTCCATCTCTATCATTGGCTGAAAATTGTTGTGATCAATATGAAGACCTCATACAACACCTTATAGATAGCGATGATCTAGATAATTTGTATCCTGAAGATGTCTTAGCAGCAATTCATGAATTTCATTCTCAAGATAACTATCATGACAGCCTAGATGAGTTATTTGAGGAAGAAATCAATCAAGGTATAGAAGAAAACCCATAAGATCTCTCTAAAGGTACAAGTGATGATTCATCACCCCTACTAGATGAGGCTCAAGAATATATCCAACCTCAGAATCAATTTTCTCTAGAGAAGGAAAAAATTGTTGCCTAATCCAAAGAAAACAGAAAATGCCTCCTCTTTTAACTGAAGAAGAGATAGATCAGATGTTGAGAGTAAAACCACCCTCTAAGCCTTCATGTAAACAAAACATTCCTATTCTTCCTCCTACTAAATCCATCTACCATAAATCAGAAAGTGAACTTGTAGATCAATTCAAAGAAGAAAAAACTGATAATCCAATATGTATGGCTAGTGACATTATTTATATTAGTGATTCTCCAAGGTTTGATCAATATATTGATGATTATGATATTCAAGCAGAAGCTAACCTTGCAGAGCCATAAATAGTTGATTTGTGGGATGAAGTTCACTATCATCAAATTGGAAGCAGTAATCAGTTAAGACAGATCACTTGTGACACTGATAAGGAAAGCCTTGAGAGTTTAGAAGTAAGTAAAGAGTCTCTGACTCTTTGCTCTACTTCACTTTAGTCCATCAGAAATAATGTTCACATAATTGGAAATCAACACTCTTTCAGCTTTGATGATGAGGTTGAGGAGGATGATGAAATTATTGAGCAAGTTTTTAAAAAGAAGCCTTCTCCTGAAATGGTTGAGGAAATCATTTTGGACATGGAATCCTCCTTAACTCTAGATTTGTAGCCACCAAGTTCCATTGAGTTACAAATTTCAGATGAAGAAATAGAGGTTGATAATCACATGAGAGTTGTCACACTATCCTCTCAAGAGGATTTACTACCAAAGTGTGTCCCTGATCATCAACATGATGACTTTCACACAATTTTCAATCCACTTAATCAGAACACATCAACTTGGAAAGAAGACTACACTGCAATATATGATGAGTCTGACAGTTCAAGTGATCATGAGCAAGGGGAAGAGTTTCTTTCCCAAGAGAGTCCCAAACATAGCCAAGTGGAAGAAAGAGTAGTCTTGAATGAAGCTTATATATCAAATCCTCTAGATCAAGTATTATTCCAAGATCCATTTGTTGTTTTCCTTGAGAAATATAAAGGAGTAGCGTGTTCTGCCCAGAACAGTCTATTGCAGAGTGTGAGAAAAAATTTAGGCACTACTATTTGAAAACAAGTAAGGTGGAAGTGGCCTTTTCATTTATCCAGCACTCTCAAAAAGCTAAAACAAAATCCCTCATGGAATCATCTACTTTATTGGATTTTTTGGAAGAGAGATTTCACTAAATAAATTTATATTATGTATAGGTTAGATTAGGATAGATAGATAGGTGTGAAAAATAAGCTCAGCCTTGTGAGCATCTTTCTAGTCCTAGATTGTTTGAAGAAAAAGTAGAGACAGAAAATACAAAAACAATATGAAAAGTAGAGAAGGAGGGCAGTTTCTAAAAACAATGGTATAGCCCCATACCCAAAAAATAGTCATGCTAAAAGTGCACAAGTCTAAAATTCCACTGCTAGTGCTCAAAAGATGTCTTGTTCAGTTATATAGACTAATCATAACTGGACATGTTTTAAATTGATTGCTGATAAGTTAGTAAAAGAAGTGACAGTCAAATTTTGTAATTTTGACTTATCAATGAAAGTAGATAAGGAAAAGATACTAGTTCCACACGCTCAAAACAGAACCAAAGATGAAAGCAGGGATGAAAAACAAACTATGTATCCTAGCCCTGATTTTTCTAAATCTCATTTTTTGTGAAAATAATATTTGTGTGAAACTTGTCTTTTATGCCACAAACACATGACAAATTGGACCATCTAATCTTTATTTGGTCATTTTTCAATTTCATGTTTTATATTAGTGAATGAAATCCTCTCAAACATCTTAATCTTGACAATCGATCTAGCGTAGGTAGAGAATCAAAGGATTTCATCAGTTTAAGCTGAACTCTAGGAGGTTATAAGTATAGAATTAGATAGTTTTTCTTTTTTCAAAAATATCATGTCAAAGGGTTTGCCAGTCCAAGTGCACCTTAAGAAGAAAAAAAAATGCTAGGAAAGAATAGCTGGGTAGATAGAGATGACATTGATGCTAATCATGCTATAAATTTTTCAGAAAAGCATCATTTTCAGAAATAGCATCAAGAAAGAGAGAAATTTGTGCCAATGGATAAGGCACTAGTCTTCATAATCCAGAAATCTGCAATTCTGGGCACCTCCCGAAAAGGAGTTGCCCTCCCCAAATGGAGCCACTGTTAGTCATCAGTATTTTTTTCATGTTTTGATCACTAGATTCCTTGCCTGAGTTTTCTAGAAGCTAATCTCAATCTATCAATTTGTCATCTAGAAAACACCTCAAACAAATTTTTGTCTCCCAACCCTCCCTTTCAACCTGTGATGGGAATGGTCTTCAGTTTTCAGGGCCTATCACAATTCAGCAAAACCTTCCCTGTCTATAGCTATCATAAGCTTTGTTTTTATGCTATCAAAGTCCCCTATTTTCATATAAATCACTGTCCAACATTAGACAGAGTGTCTACCCCTTTCTCACTGATAATTTTGTCATGTGATAGCCTACTCATGCATAACAAACTATTCAAAATCTATGACAAAATCTATAGGTCTAGGTGGTGGTGTTTTAGGGAAAATTCCTTGAAAAACTGTCTTAAGCCAAAAACCATGTTGTCATCATCATGTCAGCCATAATTTTATTCCCATCCTAAAAACAAACACCCTGGTCTATCCTTAGGTCGCACACCACTAAATGGTCACTTTGTCTCTTTTCAGTAGAGCTCAAAATGTTCAAATCAGGGAAAGAGAAAGAGGTTCCCTGTCTGAAGAAAGATGATCAGTTCAAGCATGATTTCATGATACATAAATAATATTATCTAAATATAGAAGACATCTATCTACACATCTTTGTAGGGGTGTGTTGAGTGATGAAAATAAGCAGAATATGAACAAAGGAACAAATTCAGACAAGGTTCTCATGTTGAAGTATCTTGCCATCATGAATCAGATGAAGTGCAGTAAGTGAAAGAAAGAAAACATACATGGTTTTAAATCCAAAAGGTGCCTGAAGAAAATGATCTACAAAGGTTATATGATGTCTACCTTCAGCGCTCCATGCTAACTCAAAGAACATTGCTGCATAAGTTCTCAAACATGTGACCCAAGCCCTGCAAATCACTCTTGTTCAAGCAAGAAAGACAGTCTTTGATAAAAAAAAGGTCTAAAGAAATTAGGCATCATTATGAATATATAATAAGGACAAATACTTTTCATATCTTACCATAACCTGGACTCTGAAAAGCATTTAAAGACAAATTTTCTTCAAAGATGCACACAGTAAGCATTTATAATTCATAAATGCACTATCTACTCCTAAGCTTCACAGTGATTTTGTGCAAAAGGAAATTTACCATAAGAAAGGTTACAAAGGAAAAAGACAGTTGGTTTAAAGGACTTCATCAGTGATAAGTGGAAAGGCTCATAGTTTGCTTCCATTGGTCTGTTTTAAATGAACAGAGAAAGGACATAGTACTTGATGAAAGAAAAAATTTTGTGTTTTACTGTGCCTCATTTAGTCACGAGCAGATGGCAAAAAGCACACATGAAAAGAACCTTTTTCACAAATAAGTAAAGGGTTTATACAGTAAGTTTTGAAAAGCTTTAGTAATGGTATTTGTATAGCCTCCTTCAAATAATAAGCCCAGGGCTGAATTGTTGATAAAGAGGCCTCATTTGATTGGTAAACTAGATAGACTAAGCTCTGTCTGAAGGAACTTCTATAACTGATAAGAAAAGAAAATTACACAGGTGGTTTGTGTTAGAGTCGGTCTTTACATCCCTCCATCAAAGATCATTTCTCTTATTGCATTTCATTGTTTAGGTGTCTCATTCCACTCATTCATCTGCATTCCGTTAGGGGCATGCCATTGTCTGATGGAAGGGATTTGTTCTCTCATTTTCCCTCATGCTTGTACCTGCTGGGTTGGTCAAAATTTCTCAAAATTCATCAAAGTTCAGTTCATGTCATTTATAGTCATAGATGCTAATTTTGTCAAAAAGAGTCATTTTAGTTTCTAGGTCTAGGTTTTGGTCTTCAGCAATATTAAATAATGCCCGCAGGCCATGAGGATGTTTTCAACAAGTTTCATTTTAAAATTTTCATCGTCAATATGCTTAAGGATGTTTCTTCTTCAAAACTCTGTTTTGAAGAAGAAATTGTCAAATTTGTTTTTGTAATAAATATGTATCTTTCCGCCATGTTGTACTTCACCATGCAAACTTTGGTCATCCTTTTCCAAGGTTCGACGCCACCATCCCTACAAAAATCAACCAATTTCATCATTCAAGCTCAGAAAGTGAGTGAGGAAACAAAAAGACAGAGTTTTATTAAATGAAAAAGTGCCAAAGTAAAAAACATTACAAAATGGGTTTTGAGAAGAAAAAATTAAAACCATCTCTTTTCAAGATATTTCTCAAAGTTATTTATTCATTTGCATCAAGAGATATTCATAAAATCCAAGACAAAAGTCAATGTTGAAGTTTGGAGGGACGAAAATATGTTTTAGAAGGGCAGACTGTGTGTTTGACAACAGCGCGGCGCATTCGGATAGGCCGCTGCGCACCCACACGACGCGGCGCATAGAGCCGAAATACATAGTGTAATTTCTAAAGGGCGCGACGCACCCACAGAGCACGGCGCATTGGGCTTGCGCGTGGTGCACAGAGCCCCCAAGGCCAAAATCATCTTCGCTCCATAAAAACTCGATTTGTTTCAACTCAATTTTCTCCAAGTGCTATAGGGTAAACTGCTTGGGTGGTTGGTTTTCGAATATCCCTCTCAGGGCTTTCCGGTGCCGGAGGCAGACAGTAAGATTAGCTATGTTGTTCACAAAGATGGCATGAGCATGTTCATATTAGCTTGAAATAACTTGAAGGAATACAATAGAGAATTACCTCTTTGACAGTCTTGGAATCCCTTGGAGAGCGCTGCGCAGCAAAGCAAGAGTCCTTCTTCGCTGGCTCCAAATCCGAGTCCTGCAATCAATCAAAGCACCCGCGTAATTTCTAATATAACAAGTATCCTATCAATTAAATCAATATACAATAAACATCTATATTATACACATCTGAGCCATTCATATCATACTAGGTAAATGTTCAAACAATAATGACAATATTAAGCATTGAATGGAAAAAACGAACACAGTTCTATTGATTTTGAAAGAAGGAGGATTACAACCATCGGTTGTACCAAGCCCTCCTCAGTCTCCCAATCTCTCTTCTCTCTCTAGTGAAGAATTCCAAGTCAACAAGCTCTCTAGGAGCCTCTTTGACTCTTGGCCTTCACAATGTCACACTATTCTCTATTCCACAAGTATACAAGAACCTTGAGCAATCCTTCGACCTTCAATTAAGAGCCTTCAGCTCCTTCTTATAGGAGAGGGAGAAGGCCATTTTTGCCCTTCTCTTTCCACTAGTTTGGAATGGAAAAGGCTTAGATGTTTCTTTGATCTCCATGCTTTTGCCTCTCTTGGAGTTCAGTCTTCTATGGCAATGACCAATAATGAACTGGTGCTTCTGCAGTTTCCTTTGTGCACTGACTCCTTTGTGAGGGAAATTCGGAGATTCAAATCTTTCTCCGCGCTCTTTTCCCAATTCAAACTTAAAACATGGGTAACGCGTCCCTCCAGTGTAAACAGAGTGTTGCCCTAGCCACTAACACAGCCAATGTATTGCTTGACTGCGTTATAACGCTCTTGTTCTGTTCTATATATGCGTTATCCTGGCAGAAATAGGTTTAATTTAGGTCTTTGTACTTCTTCCATATTTGTCTTCCCCTCTGAGCTGATGAGAAGGTATTTTGACCTGTAACAGATGCCCCCTAAAGTGTGAGGTCAGAGACGAAGACGATGGCCGAAATACTTTATAATTTGTAGAGATAGAGAGAGATTGAAAGACTAAGGAAAACCTGAAATAACAACATATGTCAGAAAATATAGTATTTGCCTAGAGTCGGGCATGTCCCATGCTCAGTAGCTTAAACAACATGATTTCTCTAGAATAGAGATATGAAGAATATGTCCACCAATAGGCACAATGTGGAAGTGTCTGTCATAACAGGATCAGGCTGAAGAAGCTGTCTCCATAAACAATATCGCAACTTGGGGAAGGGAACACAACTTTAATGGTGTAGCCTTTTGCCCCAAGGTCTTGACCACCGATTCACTTAAACTACATATTTCTCAACATGTGAATGAAGGAGTTGTCGTCGAACATGTGAGAAATCGTCTGATTACCAGTCAATAATGAAAATTGTTAACAGAAGTGAAGGTGGCCACCGATAATGATGATGATCCCTAAGATGTCCAGTACAATCTAGCGAGTGTGAATAAAAGGAGTTGAAGTCGAACACTCGTAGAATCATTCGACCAAGAGCCAATGATGAAGACCCTTGATAAAACACAAGACTACTTGCCACTGATGTCTGCAAGTATCCGAGTACTGATGGGTTTCTGGATCAACTTCCTAGATAAGATGTTGAAGTCGATAGGAAGTGATCTGTCGAATGGTAGGCACTGATGCGTCCTACATCAGTCAACACGAAATGGAAACCAACTGATTTTGTTTATGATTCGAGATAAGGAAGAGTAAATGGGAACGTCAGACGACAAATAATTTCTGGCATAATGAACGGTTTGGTTGATAACAGGAGCAGTAGATAGCGAGATCTGCTTGAACAATAGAAGGCACTCTAGCAGGGTACTAGGCAGCTGAAGCGTTTTTGAACACCAAAGAGTGTGTTAGGATTTTACTGGTGCAGGGACACTAGGATTTGAAGGCTAATACTCATAGATGGTAGGGTTCGGCTAACTGTGAAAGAGTTTTTTGGGAAGTGCTATGTTCAAGAATTTTGCTGCCAAATCGACTTTTTTTGGAAATGTAACAGAGGTAGTATCCATTTTGTCCAAATTTTTCCCCATCTGATTAAGTTTAATGAGTCCAGACGAGTAAACTCGGTGAATTTTTCATGTTTAGAGAGTCTGAAAAATTTCAGGAAAGACAACTCTGTGTCCCATCTGATTAGATTTAATGAGTCCAGATGAGCAAACTCGGTGAATTTTTCATGTTTAGAGAGTCTGAAAAATGTCATAAAAGACAACTCCATGTCCTGTCTGATTAGGTTTAACGAGTCCAGACGAGTAAAC
This sequence comes from Pinus albicaulis, assembly GCA_034641835.2. Lineage (NCBI taxonomy): Eukaryota > Viridiplantae > Streptophyta > Pinopsida > Pinales > Pinaceae > Pinus > Pinus albicaulis. The sequence continues at coordinate 559,541,164 of CM076579.1, read as the reverse complement.
TCGGTGAATTTTTCATGTTTAGAGAGTCTGAAAAATGTCGTAAAAGACGACTCCATTGGGGTACCTTTGTCATGTCTTGATAAACGGGCACAACAAAGGGATAATAGTCAGCCCGAAACAGTTCATTTTCCATAAGTTAGTCCATCGAATCCAGAAAAGTGAGAAATCTATGTTCAATGGACGTCTACCTCATTTTTTTATGAGTACGAGGAGACGAAGTAAACTCCATATTCTTTGTGAAATTTTAACGAGTCCAACAAAGAAAAACTCGGTACCTCCGTGAAATTTTAACGAGTCACGTGGAGAAAACTCGATACCTCCGTGAAATTTTAACGAGTTACGCGGAGAAAACTCGATTATTTTTTCAGTTTAAAGAGCTTTGAAAAAAGAGGAAAAGAATGGCTCCTTGTTCTTTGTCTTGATAGTTTAACGAGCCTGACAAAGGCGACTCGGGATTTTTTCAGTTTTATGAGCGAGAAAAGATTCCTAAAAAGAATGCTCAATAGTTCTTCATAGTTTTAACAAGACTGAAGAAGAAAACTCTAGGTTTTTCGGATTAACGAGCAAGAAAAGACTAAAGAAAAGAACGCTCGATGCCAACTTCGTATAGGTTTAACGAGTCCGAAGAAGAGAACTCGAGGTTTTTCGGATTAACGAGCAAGAAAAATACCGTAAAAAGAATGCTCAAATATTTCCCGCCAATAATTTTTCTAGACAAGATATGTCGCATGGGATTCTCCAAAGCAATCACCGTAGTTTTTCGCAGCAATATATAATGTCGGAGTCGGGTGACGGTGAAAACTACTGCCAGAGACAGTTTTTCCACATGTGAATAACGTAACTCAGGTCCGATTAGACCTTTTGATAAATAGTAAATCACATGTTCGCTGTTGTCATCATGTACTTGAACCAAAACCATTCCAAGTGAGGATGGTGATGCTGCCAGATAGAGGAGAAATTCGCGTGAGTAATCGGGGGCAATAAGGAGTGGGGCTGAAACAAGTGCATGTTTTAAATCATCAAATGACCATTGAGCTTGGTCATCCCACAAGTATAGTGTTCCTTTCTTCAATAATCGCATGAATCCTTTCGTCATCTCAGCATAGTTAACGATGAAACGACGCAAAAAGTTTTCCTTCCCTTGCAAGCTTTGGAGTTGAAGGATGGATTGTGGTGCCGACAATTCAACAATTGCTTTGACCTTATCGGGATCAACCCTAATCCCGTGCTTGGAAACAATGAAACCTAACAATCGTCCGGACTCGACCATAAATACGCATTTATGAGGATTCAAGCGTATATTGTAGAACCTGCACCTAGCAAAAATTTCTCTTAAATGAGTCAGGTGGTTCTGTCGCTTCTTGGAATGAGCCGGAAGGTCATCCAAGTAAGCCTGTACAATATGTCGAATTTCATGAAAAGCATAGTCCATAGCCCGCTGAAAAGTTGCTCTAGCATTCTTCAGGCCGAATGGGAGTTTTTTATACACAAAAATGCCCCAAGGATAGATGAAAGCGGTTTTATGCTGGTCGTCTTTTTTGATGGCAATCTGGTTGTATCTCGAGAATCCATCCATGAAGGAAAAAGATTCACATCCAGCACAATCGTCGAGAATTTTATCAATGAACGGTGTAGGATAATTGTCTTTTGGACAAGCGGCATTCAGATCGTGATAATCAATGCAAACTCGAATAGTGCCTTGTTTTTTATCAACGGGAACCGGATTGGAAATCCATTCAGTTAAGGGAACGGGGTAGATGAAGCCAACGTTTAAAAGTTTTTCTACTTTGACCTTAATGGCGGCTGCTTTGCACGGGTGGACAGGTCTGAGTCATTGCCGGATTGGTTTAGCATTGTCATAAGTCTTGATTTCATGCTCGACAATAGAAGGATCTATGCCGGGCATTTCGTAATAAGACCAAGCAAAGACATCGCGGAATTATTTAAAAAGAGATGTGAAGGACGCAATTTCCTCAGGATTGCAGTTGGCTCCAATCTGAATATTTTCCATGATACCCGTTTTGATCGAGATATCAATGAGCAGTGTTTTGGAAATATTACCCATGTTCCCTTCGGAATCGATAGTGTGAACAGTCGTATAAGAGGAGGGAACTATCTCAGGTTGGTCAAAAGACGGGATTTCGGTTTTTATCGCCTCCGAATCAATCGTCGAAGTGCGATGGTGAAACTCTCCCCAAGGTCGTTCTTCTAATGACATGATCTCTCGAATAGCTTCATCTGTAGGCCAGACTTCATTGAGGATATCCTTAGAGAGAACTGTTGTGGGAGAGAGGCTTGTACCTGCGGTCGAAACCATATTAGTGGAGGGTTCAGATGTGCTTTGGATGGCTTGATAAGCCAACTCAACCGGCGAAAGCGGCATCTGATCTCCATAAGAATCAATATCTGAAGGTGCCGGGATGATCCATGGGTCGATAGAGCCATCTGAAAAGGTGGATATCATTGCAACCGTGTTTTGGATCTGTGGCGGCGGTAGAGGAAAACAACCCAGTAGGGAAGATGCCTTCAGAAGACCGGTACCGATACTGACGTAAGAGTCAGGGACACCTCCTATTAGGGGTACAGAGCTACTTTGTAAAGTGGCATAATTAGGGGTGCAGAAGGATAGCTGATCGACCGTGACTATTTTCCCATCCAATGGAAATAGGATGAGTCGAAAGACCGAAGACACGATGGCGGTCATAGCATAAGACCAACTGTGACCGAGCAATAGATTATAGTCGAGATGACGCTCTACGACTTCAACGTCCACGTTTACCATTTTCCCACTCAGAGTGATGGGAAAGCTAGCAAGGTATCCTTTTGGTAGGAAAGTGTGGCCATCGAAAGCTTTGAGGGAATTCGATGGTGGGGTTAGAGTAGGAGAACCTAAATGGATCCAACAAGCTTGTGACATAACGCAGGTCGAAGCACCTTCGTCTATGATAGTACGATGGATTGGTCCCCCTTTCAACAAAACCTGTACCTGGAATGCGAGTTGATGTGAGAGGCGAGGTTTAGCCTTTTCCATATCAAATATTGCTAGCATGGAATCTTGGGGATCTATTCCACCAATGGCCGAAAGCAAGGCTTTCCTTTGTGTTGGACAGCTTTGTAATACTTCAAGAGCAGACATGGCTGACAGTGCCTACGCCAAATATTCTACAATATTGTAGTTTTGGGCTGCACGTGCAGAGGTATTATGAGTCATGCGTCGAAGTGTCCCTTTGGGGGGACGAATTACAGGTTCAACAGTAGGCCTTTTGATATGTAAATCGTTGGGCGGCAGCGGATTGGAACTAGTTCCAGATTCCTGAGCATCTATGGTAGGATTTCCATAAAGCTTGGCACGAGTTTGAAGGTCAACACTCTTGATGCCATAAATGGCAGATGGTCCTTTGCCGGAAGGATACGAACCACCGTTGCCCCATTGATGTGGTTGTGGCAGATTGTCAACCATGTGTTGATGTTGCTGCGGTTGATTGGGGAAAGGATTGTGAAGAACGGCAGGTGTTCGCCCAGAATCCTTGTTAGCAATAAAATCGATGCATTCCTGCAGCCAAGGACATTTGTATGTCAAGTGATCCTCCACATAGATTTTGCAAGGAAATTTCATGGGTTTATCCTTTCCTTTGTCATTTCTGGCAGCATTTTTCTGATTAGGGTTGTTCTGATTATCCGACTGCTCTTCCGAAGAAGATTTTTTCTTCTTGTTCTTCTTATTTTTCCCGCTAGGTTTTTGTGAGATTTTCACCGAATTTATCTCAATGGGAGGAAGAGGAGTCATTTGATGGGGGGCGGTGGCAGCCGAGGATGGCTGGGAGGTTTTTCCCCGAGACTGATTGGTGGCTACACTAGAGATTGCGCCAACGAGACCATCGGCATGAGCTCCGGTTTTCTGAGTAGCCGGAGGGTTTGGGTTACCAGGGGCATGGGGGAGTAGATCGTAAAACGTGCCGGATTGTGAATAGATTAAATCCAGGTGTTGGGCACGACGAATACATTGATCTTCTGTCACCGCACTAGAAAGGCCAATGTCTTTAGAGATGTGGGGTAAAAGAGACTTGCAAAACCAATTGGCCAAGAGATGGTCTGGTATTGGCACTTTGACGAGCCTCCTCCTACGTCTACATTCATGAATATGGTCGGAGATGTGGGTGGCGGTGTCTTGTCGAAACGATGTTAATAATTCTGTTCCGGTTTCCACTCTAATTGGTAGTTGGAAGTTCTTTAAGAACTCTGTCGCTAAAGTGCCAAACGTATTGATGGCGGCGCGTGGTAATTCAATGTACCACTTGGCGGCATTGCCTGTAAGGGTGCGGGGAAACAGTTGAAGTCGGACACTATCATCTACCATGGAATTGGATATGGACCATAAATGGAAGGTAGTGATGTGTGCGGCCGGGTCGTCCCCATGTTTCCCGTCAAACTTCGAGATATCAGAAGGAATCTTATGCGGTATTGGAGGCCAAAGCGGGTTGTGGTTGATGGGGTCGTTCGTCAACTTATGGATGTCGGGTATGTCCAAAGCTGCCAAGAATGGAAATTGTGGATTTTCCCCCAAGTCTAACCAAGGCAGTATGGGCTGACTACTTGGACCATAGGGTCCCCCCATCCATGTGTTACCAGAAGGGTAAGTGGGACTTTGATAAAAACCTCCCATAGGTGGAGGAGTAGGAACATATGGTTGTTGTCCATAGGGCATAGTGTATTGGGGGGCAAATGGTTGGTTTCCCCCAGCGTAAAAGTGCCCTCCCACTCCAGACGGAGGTTGGGGTTGGTTAGTCCAAATGGATGCAATAAAGTTTCCCAGAGGCATACTAGTATTTGCATGATTTGGCAACGGTATAGATCCTACGCCTATGTTTGAACCACTTAAGGGGATAGTATTTACAATGGGTTGTCCCATTTGTCCTAAGGATTGCATAGGAAGAGAAATATTCCCTGCTACCTGCGTACTGATAACACTGCCCCCTAGTATAGTGGCCAGGGGGTTTGAACTCAACAGAGGGTTCCAACCGAAAGGGTTGCTAAAGGGCACCGAAGTAGTCATGCTCGTGGGAGGAGCTACCGTGGTCCCCAACGTGGTTACAGTAGGAGTAGATGCCGAAGGGTTCGGTAAACTACTGACAGTTTTTGTTAACCATAGGATTGGGGGTAGGTGTATGTTGACTACTAGGTTTACCCAGTAATGGCATAGAACTGACCACCGGTGGGGAGGATGGTGGCAAACCAGGAATGGTTGCCATTGGTATCGACCCTGCGGATGCCGGTGGAGAAATAGATGTCGGTGTTGCCGCAGACATATCTTGGCGTGGTGTAATTTGGATTATCACAGGCCCTAACGGATCAGTGAGTGGAGGATTGTAATTAGGTACAACGCCTTCAGTGAAAGGGTCCTCTGGGAGTTCCGGCTGATAAGGGTCTATGTGATAATCAAGATTAGTCAGAGGAGACTGCCCTTCCGTAGAAGGCTCGGGTTCACCAAGGTTCAGTTCTTCCTCAAGGTTGAGAGGAGGTAGACCTTGCTGTCATCGAGACAGACGGCGTGGGTCAGGGGACGCCATGGTGACCGGTTTAATTTTTAGAAATTTTATTAAATTGTGATCTATTATGAAGTCTCAAATGATAGTAACCATACACTTAACAAAAAGAAAAAGGACTTTCTAAAATCAATCAACAAGCAACCAGAATAGGGTGCCCTATCTGAGTACTACCGTTCACTGGTGATGAAATCCAGTCTCGCAATAGTATACAGAGAGGGTTGGTCGAAAGTACAGTTACAGTCACTCTAGAGCTTCGCCTGAACCTCAGATGATAGGTGTAAGCACTCTCGTGAAGACGAGTACCCTCCTAAAGACCGAAGATAGAGTGGGTCTGTCTGTTTCAGGTACCAGGATAGCCCGTCCCAGTCACCTTGTGTAAGTCCCTAAAATTATGGCCACTAAGGATACCTCAAATCACAGACATCATCAGGGGGGTCCACGGTCAAGGACAATGTGCTATATGGGCAGAATACCTAGATCCCCGATCTAGTTCCGACATCCCCGAAGGGAACCCCAATATATAACACACCCATAGGATGCAGTCGAAGTCGGGCTACCTTCTAGTGCACCCAAGTGTTGTCTCGCGCTGAGCTTCGGTAAAGGAACAGTCCCAATAATGTGAGTGCAGCAGGATTTCACTTGTTAATGCCTATAGTTTTCAAGTTTTGAGATCTTGGGTAGTTTTCTCACTTTCCTAACCCAAGATCCTAGCCTGAACTACTGTTTGTGTGAGCTCAAAAAAGAGTTATTAGATTGATTTTAGTGTCGCTTTATTTTTACTGTACTTTTTTATTAGTCTTGCGGAGGGGGAATGGACGTGTGACGTATAGTGAGACTCTGACTCAAGAAACCATGCAAAACATGCTCTAAATATTAAATTCAATGAAGAGTGTTTCTACAGGGAGAGGTTTCTTTTTCAATCATCCATGCACCAACATGTAAATAACATAGCTCAACTTTTGAAGATTCATACTTCTATCTACCTCTTTTAATAGTCTATGAACTAAAATTTTCAGGACAAACTTAGCTAAACAAAAAAAAAAAAATAATAAAAAAAATAAAAAAAAATAAAAAAATTCTCTTTTAAAAAGTAAATGTTTTGCACACTAACTAAATAAGAGAAAAAAATAACAATTCCAGTTTAGCAGACAAGCACAGGGATTCAGTCACTGAAAGGTACTGATGGCCAAAAAACTCTACAGCGAAAACATAGTCACAGCAGTGAACAACAAGGTTTTTGGCTGAGTAACGCTCTGTCTGTGAGAAAATACAACGTTATAACGCACTGTATTTAAGCCTAGACCGCGTTATAATGCACTGGATAGCCTGCATAGGTCGTGTTAACCAGGGAAAAGCTCTCTGGTTGGCCAGACAGGAACAGGATTGAACTCTGCAAGCGTTTGGTATGTCTACTAGGCATCAAAAATGGTCGGAAGGATCTTTGAACAGAGAAGAAGAGAAGAAAGGAAGGAATAAATAGTCCGGAAACTATGGGGTAAAACTCCCCAGCGGAGTCGCCAATTCTACTATAGGGTAAACTGCTTGGGTGGTTGGTTTTTGAATATCCCTCTCAGGGCTTTCCGGTGCCCGAGGAAGACAGTAAGATTAACTATGATGTTCACAAAGATGGCATGAGCATGTTCATATTAGCTCGAAATAACTTGAAGGAATACAATAGAGAATTACCTCTTTGACAATCTTGGAATCCCTTGGAGAGTGCTGCGCAGCAAAGAAAGAGTCCTTCTTCGCCGGCTCTAAATCTGAGTCCTGCAATCAGTCAAAGCACCCGCGTAATTTCTAATATAACAAGTATCCTATCAATTAAATCAATATACAATAAACATCTAGATTATACACATTTGAGCCATTCATATCATACTAGGTAAATTTTCAAACAATAATGACAATATTAAGCATTGAATGGAAAAAACAAACACAGTTCTATTGATTTTGAAAGAAGGAGGATTACAACCATCGGTTGTACCAAGCCCTCCTCAGTCTCCCAATCTCTCTTCTCTCTCTAGTGAAGAAGTCCAAGTCAACAAGCTCTCTAGGAGCCTCTTTGACTCTTGGCCTTCACAATGTCACACTATTCTCTATTCCACAAGTATACAAGAAGCTTGAGAAATCCTTTGACCTTCAATTAAGAGCCTTCATCTCCTTCTTATAGGAGAGGGAGAAGGCCATTGTTGCCCTTCTCTTTCCACCAGTTTGGAATGGAAAAGGCTTAGATGTTTCCTTGATCTCCATGCTTTTGCCTCTTTTGGAGTTCAGTCTCCCATGGCAATGACCAATAATGAACTGGTGCTTCTGCAGTTTCCTTTGTGAACTGACTCATTTCTGAGGGAAAGTCGGAGATTCAAATCATTCTCCGCGCTCTTTTCCCAATTCAAACTTAAAACATGGGTAACGCATCCCTCCAGTGTAAACAGAGCGTTGCCCTAGCCACTAACGTAGCCAATGTACTAATTGTTTGCGTTATAACGCTCTTGTTCTGTTCTATATATGCGTTACCCTGGCATAAATAGGTTTAATTTAGGTCTTTGTACTTCTTACATATTTGTCTTCCCCTTTGAGCTGATGAGGAGGTATTTTGACCTGTAACACCAAGTAAGTTTGACAAAGCCTGTTTAATGATTTTTAGTTATGGTGCTGTGGCTTAGAAGCGAAGACATCAAAGAATTGAGTTGGTGAAACATAAACCCTATACCCATATTAAAATCTGCTCCATAGGGTTTGTAAAGAGGTGTTGAAAGTTGTTTGGTGCTATGTTATTGCCGTTGACCACCATATTCTCCCTTTCCTCACTGTCACACTATCATACCATAGTTTTATCTCCCATTCCCGCTATCCCATATCCATTATACCCTTTATCCCATGTTTTAAATCCCCAAACCCTATCGCTTGCCACCACTTCCCTTCATTGATAAAATCCTAATTTCCACAACCTTCAAGGGCTGCTTCATTTTCCTTGATTCCACTTAACTCAGAAATGTTTTTCCATTTCATTGACTCTTGTTCCTAAAAACTACCCCCATCACTATCACTCATTCCCATTACTTATAAATCCCCAAATCCTTAAGTCCCCCCCAAACAGTGACTGTCCTCACACTTAAATCTCATTTGACAGCCCTTTTTCCCATTGTGACATTTCCTTGCAGCCTTTCATTACATATGTGGCACCCTTGATATTGAAAAACATACACCAAACTCTTGTTTTCACCATACATATATCAGCATATACTTGTCAAACACCTTGTTTTCAACATCATTTCAGAGACAAATTCATCATATGAGCAGGGATATGAGCAGGACAGTGATTCAACTGCAGAGCTAAATGTACCGAGGAAGTCTCATAAGAGTGGCAGGAACGTCAGGGAGGAGTCCACTTCTTTGGCTCAATTGCAGGCCTGCCCGCTTGCAATGACATGCTTTCAGCAACATTCATGTTTTCGGTATTGTGAGCTGATATCCCAGATTCAACACCATCAGGAGTTGGTTCGCTTATTTGTCCTACATTTGCGTGATGGTCATGTAAACTATTGATCAACATTTAACATAAGTCACTGATGTTATTAAAGGTTGATAAGTTAGGTATGGAAGTTCATACCAAATGGTGGAATATTTGAAGAGTTGGCCAGAGTGAAGTGGCAACAGTAAAGCAGGAACAGGAAGTAACGTGGAAGAACTAACGTGCGGGCCCTAAGGATCGGTATGCTATGTTTCAAATCAGTCTTATGGAAAATATGTTCAAAAATCATGTGCTTCATATAGCAAAAGGTAAGGTAAAGTCCTTTAGGTTAACTGGTACTGAGGCCTGTACCAGTATTAGACCCGGCACGCGGTGTCCACCTGTGTCCAGCTCACACCCAATCCCTATACGCCACGTGCCCCATTTTCAGCGTCCTTATGACGCTTACCCTATGTACTTCACCTATTTTTTTCCCTCTACCGTTACCCTCCTAAGGCTTTGAAATGCATTTAAACGAGCTAAAAACCCACTTTAGACTTTGTAATAGGGCCTAGCCCCTTTTTCGGCTAAACCTTAACCACTTCCCCATAACCCTTGCCCATGACCAAGCACTTAAAGCCTTGGGGGGCCAAGCGCAAAGCGCAGTTTTCTGTTGGTGCCACTTTCTGTCATCGCACTTTCCACCTTTGCGATTTGCAATCATCGCAAATCGCACCCATCGCAGATCCGTCCCATCGCAAAAGCGCAAAGCGCAGTTTTCTGATTGGTGCCACTTTCCGTCATCACACTTTCCGCCTTTGTGATTTGCGATCATCGCAAATCGCACCCATCGAAAATTGCACCCATCACAAATCCAACACATCACAGATCCACCCCATCACAAAAGTGCAAAGCGCAGTTTTCTGATTGGTGCCACTTTCCGTCATTGCACTTTCCCCCTTTGCGATTTGCGATCATCGCAAATTGCACCCATCGCAAATCGCACCCATTGCAAATCACACCCATTGCAGATCCGCCCCATTGCAAAAGCGCAAAGCATAGTTTTCTAATTGGTGCCACTTTATGTCATCGCACTTTCCACCTTTTCGATTTTTTATCATCTCAAATCACACCCATCGCAAATCGCACCCATCGCAGATCCGCCCCATCGCAAAAGCGCAAAGCGCAATTTTCTGATTGGTGCCACTTTCCATCATCGCACTTTCCGCCTTTGCGATCCGCGCTTTCCGTATTGGGTCCCACCTCTGTTTTGCAGGGTTATCAAGCGGGAGAGGCCACCAGGATTACACAGTCCTTATGTGCAGCGGTAGGTCTCCACAGATGAAGGTATAGAAGAAGCAGGTAGCAAAGCCAAACATGCCAAGAGATATGTTTCTTTCTTGAAGGGTTTGAAAGCTAGTGAGACAGAACATCATGGCATAGCGAGTCGATTCAAGGAAACAGTTGAGCGTCAGAAGATCATTGATAAGGAGTCAGCCTGTGTTATAGCTTCGAGGGCCCTACAAGAGCTTGCAACCAGCGTGGACCATTTCGATACAGCGTGGGCCGGAATCGCAGCAGTAAGACCTCCATCGTGCCAAGATTCCACCACTCCTTCCATGCTCCGACCATTAATAGAATATGAAGCATGCCTCCAGGAAGAAAGGAACCATCAGTGGGCAGTCAGCAAAGGTGCACCCAGTTTGTCAGCCAAAATGCCAGTTCATTTGCGAACATGCCACCACCAGAATCAGCAACTGCCTCAACTCTTCCACACCTATGATATTTTGTCAACTCATGATTTGGCCTCAACGGCCTATTTACTTTTTACTGAATTAGTTTCTTTTAAGTTTTGAGTGGGTTGTTTGCCCCACTCCAACATTTTACTTTTCACCAAACTGCTGTTTAAATTTCTGTTTTTGAAAACGGCCAAGTGCCTGACTATCCATGATGAGCGACCTGATTCCTCATCATGAATTTTTCTGTTTTGAGAGTGACCTTTAACAAATTTTGGTTATGCGAAGAAGATATTTTTCCAAAAAATATCTTCTCGCTGAGATAGGAAGAGGTCTATATAAGGAAGATCGAATGAGAAAAAAGGGTTCCAGATTTCTTGAAGAAAATGGCAGTGTAAAAGTTTTTGTATGCTTGTTGTGTAATTATCAATGCAAATACACAGAGCCCATGGGGTTTCAACGAAGAGAATTTATAGTTATGTATGAGGATTCCAGTCTTAATGCTATATAGTTCGTGACTCTTTCTTTGTGATATTGTATCATTATTCTCTCCACTTTTTTCAAATTTCCTTTTATCGTGTCTTGGAATGCGAGTAACTTGCCACCTCGGGTATGAATTTATCATTGTCTGATATTGATGCTTTACTAATCTATGTTGCTTTAAATATGGCTCATACACAATATGTCATTCCGCTTAACACATCATTCATGTTTCCTCTATATTAAACATCGTGGAATGTTACTCTCACTGAACTGATTGATATGTATGGATTCTTAGTTCCTAAGCCCATATTATGTTGAAATACGTTTTCTGAGCACCATTTCATTGGTAGTTAGTACTCCCCTTTCACTTTCTGCGCCCCAAATTTTTTTCTGTTTAAAATACCTATATGTCTTTCAGAAACTGGCCCTCTCTGATGAAAGTTGTCTCTAAGTTGTCTGAAGTATATATGTATTGAAGATTCCCTTCTTGTCTTTACAGTGTCTTTATAACTTGATAAATCTGAAGGTAGTTTGGTCCCATCCATATGATGATGCTTTGCACAAGTTGAAAAGGTAGAGAGTCCTAAGCTAATAATAAGCCTGAAATATACTTTATACTCCCTACTGTTTAAGATGTCCTAGGCACTGGTCTTTGGCAACTCAAGGCTGTCTCTAGGAGCTACAACATCTTTTTGGCGCCGTTGCCAGAGACGAAGTTGAAATAAATTAAAATCCCTGGGCCTCGAAAAACCTATTCACTCTTCAGTTAGGTGAGCATGAAGAGTTGAGAGTTGAACATTCCTCACCTTGGCGACTCAACATTTGTGTTGTAAGTTAATTTGTTTGCAGTCCTGGCTCCTCGTAAGCCGCACCTAAGGTCATATACATCTCAGCCAAAGACACCTTTTGTGTCTGACCCGGAAAGGATCCTACATAGAAGGGGCTGGAGGGAAAGGCAGTCAGTTTATACTGACATTCCTGAATTCTCCCTAGAAAACTTTCCATATCTTCTGTCCTCTTCCTCTCAAATCTCCCAAATATAAGGCCCTGACTCCATCAGAAGAGATACTGGTTACTATTCAGAGAGCTCACCTCGAGGAGGTGTCCATATCAAAGACAAATCCGAGTCTAGCAATAATTCGCATTACTCTTTCCACCCTACCCCTGAAGTTGAGGAGATTAAGGAAGTTACTGAAGTATTTGCTGTTCACAGCCCGACATTCTCGTCAACCCCTCAAGCCGTTGTTCACTACATCCCCATCATTATCCATACTTCACTTCCACCTTCTCCTCCTCCTCTTACAGCTCAGATTCTTGCACTACCTCCACCTCCTCCTCCAATGGCTAATGTCCCTGGTTTATTGAAAAATAGATATGCTCCTTTGGAGCTACCTACAGTACTAAATGACTTGCCACAAGACTATTTGAAGATTCTGCCCAGATTCAATGTTGAGAATGAGATTGAAGCCCATAAACATATCGAAGTCTTTTTCTCTTTCGCAAAGAATTTCAATGTGGAACATCTGGATGTGGTCCTAAGGATGTTCGTGCAATCCTTAGATGGGGAAGCTAGAAAATGGTTCAAGACACTTGGAGCTCATTCTATCAACACATGGGAGGGAATGGAGGATACTTTCATCAAAAAATGGGGAGAAAATAAAGATCATGGTAATGTTCTTACCGAATTCAACACTCTGAAAAAGAAACATAATGAAAGGGTGTTAGAGTTTATTAGAAGATTTAACAAATTGTACCTGAGTCTCCCCACCGATATGAAGCCTCACGAGACCGCTGCCAAGGTTGTTTTTGTGGCAGAATTTGATTCTGAATTCGGTTTCTCATTGAGAGAGAGAAAGCCAGCCACTCTGGACGATGCACAGACGGACGCACTGGAGATAGAAGGAAATTTTGTCTCTATTGGCAAATCCAAAGGGAAACAGGAACATCATGTTAGAAGGAGGGGAAATGAGGAAGTATCTACCTCAAGCCAAGACAGAGATTCAACTAATGACAAGATTGAAGAAATGAACAAGATGATCAAGAATCTCTCAAGTAAGCTGATCAAGCTTGAGATGGAGGCCAAGAATTCACCCTCAAAGAATTTCCAGAATGCTCCAAACAGAGGTTTTAACCCTCAATACAGAAAGCCGCCCTTGCAGATACTGCAAAGGGGGCAGAAGGAGCAGCAAGATCAGGTACCGCATCCTTTATACTTGGAGGGGCAAGTAGAAGGTTCTACCAAAGACATTTCTTGTGAGCAAGAAGAGACATATCTTCTTTTCCCACACCATGATGAAATTGAATGTCCTATTCATGAAAGTGGCGAGGAGGAAGTACAAACTCACTCAGAAGTCAAAACTGACGAAAGCACTGAGGATCCGGAGATTGACAACTACTGCAAGGAGTTTGTTGACTTCATGTAGGATCAGTTTAACGGGAAATATGACCTCAGGTCCTCCAGAAAGAGAACCCGCACTCAATATGAAGAGGAGGACACACCCCAAAAGTCAGCACCTGCACAGAAGGAGATCAATACTCAAAAACCCGCAGAAAAAGGTAAGAGGCCCCTCAACCAAACCCTGCAATCTGATGCTCTAATGCCTTCATCCTCACAAGTAACTGCACCCCCTAAGGTCGAGCCCATCGTAAAAGAAGTTAAGCCTCCCCTCCAGAGCAAAGATTCAAAATAAAAAGAGGTGTCAATAGATAATTCGTCATTTGTCTTTAATTTACAAAAAGAACTTGAAAAAGTGAAAATCCCAGTTCCTTTGACTGAGTTGTTAAAACAGCCAGCATATCAGTCCCAAGTCACATCCTTCATGCTTCCCCCAGAAGTAATACACATCCCTGACAGTCTCAACTTACAAGAAGAAAGACCTATGGTAGTGTTTGGTCCACATGTCGAAGAATTAGACCCCTCGACACCTCCCTTTTACGTGTCTTTGGTGATCCATGACCTATTACTCCACAATTGTATGTTAGACTCTGGAGCCTCCCACAATCTAATTCATCTGTCTATCATGGAGCAATTAGGACTCCAGATCACTCGTCCATATCAGGACCTGTACTCATTTGACTCCAAAAGAGTTAAGTGCTTGGGCATGATTAAGGACCTGGTGGTCAACCTGGCCCAAATCCCAACTAAAAGTGTAGTAATGGACATCGTGGTGGCTGACATTCCAGCCTGTTTTGCTATGCTCTTATCAAGGTCCTAGGGAACAAAAATTGGCGGGTCAATTAAACTAGATCTAACATATGCCACCATCCCAATTTTTGGCGGGCAGGAGAGGAGATTATACAGGGAGACCAGATTTGTAAAAAAGGTTACCAAAGCTGACTGTTCAGAAAATTCACCCGTCTACAGTAAGGATAGAGATTTTTCATGCTTAATGTTAGAAGAAGATTACATTTATGCCCAGGAACCTTCCTTATGTCAAATAAGGACTCAACAATCCCCAAAAGGTCTTGAAACAAAGGTATGGACTCTACATTTCGATGGGGAAAATTCGAAAGAAGGTAATGGCGCTGGAGTTTTATTGATTTCCCCTACAGAAAAATGGGTCCCACTGTCCTTAAAATTAGAATATGAAGCCACCAATAACGTGGCTGAGTATGAAGCACTTTTGCTGGGGCTACAGGCAGCCAGGAATATGAATATACAAACCCTGAAGGTCTTGGGTGATTCAGAATTAGTGGTCCGATAGATCAGAAATCAATGTCAAGCTAAACATCCTCATTTAAGAGCTTATAGGAATGAAGTATGGGACATGGTGAAGAACCTTTTCTCAGCTTTTAATATTTAGTTCATGCCCCGGGAGTAGAACAGGATGGCAGATTCGCTTGCAGTAGCTGCTAGCACCTTCCGGCCACCCCAAAATCCCCTCCTGAGGTATGAGATAGAAGTAAGGTACCGACCTTTGATTCCAGACAATGTCAAACACTGGCAAGTGTTTGAGGATGATGAACAAGTGAAAAGGTTTATATAGACAGTTGGGGATTTCTCTAATATGGAAATCGACTATTGTGAGGGGGATGATGTTGAGAACCAATCAGAAAACAAGTGGGAAGAAAAAATGGCCGGGATAAAAGTGTTACAGCTGAAGGGAAATGTCATCCCTAGAGGCCTAGTGCCCCTAGAAAGGTTGTTTGACAAAAATGATGTCCCCAGGCAGCCCAATAAAATGACAGACGAAAACCAGGTAGAAGACCTAAATCTGGGTACTGAGGCTGAACCCAAAATTGTGAAATTATCCAGAAAGGTCCCGGACCACTATAAGGAGAAGTACCTACAATTATTTTAGTCTTATAGGGATGTATTTGCATGGTCCTATCAAGACCTGAAGACGTTTGATATCAGCATTTTGCAACATGAAATTCCCCTGAAGGCAGATGTAAGGCCTCACAAGCAAAAGCTCAGACAAATAAACCCTCTACTACTCCCCTCCATTGAGAAAGAAATCAAGAAACTGTTAAAGGCTAAAATAATTGTGCCATTGAAGTACTCTGAATGGGTGGAAAATCTAGCCCCTGTCCAAAAGAAAAATGGAGAAATAAGGTTGTGCGTGGATTTCAGAAATTTGAATAGAGCCTCCCTGAAAGACAATTACCCATTACCAAAGATGGACCACATTCTGCAGAAAGTGGTGGGGGCCTCTATGATGTCTATGATGGATGGTTTTTCGGGTTATAACCACGTGGCTGTACTCCCAGAAGACCAGAAGAAGACTGCTTTCACCACGCCCTGGGGTACATTCATGTACACTAGGATGCCTTTTGGGCTGATTAACGCAGGAGCCACATTTCAGAGGGCTATGGACATAGCTTTTGTTGGGGAACAAGATAAATTTCTGGTGGTATATCTAGACGATATTATAGTATTTTCAAAATATGACGCTGAGCACATTCAACATTTACAGAGAAATTTTGATAAATGCAGAAGGCATGGTCTTTCCCTAAATCCTCAGAAATCATTGTTTGCATTAGAAGAGGGTAAGCTCCTAAGACATATTGTAACTAAGGATGGGGTCAAGATTGATCCTAAAAGAGTGGAGGTTATAAATGGCATCTCCCTCCCCAGGAATAAGAAAGAAGTCCAGGTGTTCTTAGGGTGTATCAATTTTCTGAGAAGATTTATCCCTAACTATGCTGAGATATTTAGGGATATAACAAATATGTTAAAAAGGAATAATGAGGTGAAATGGTCACCAGAATTGAGGCAGGCCTTTGCCAGGATAAAGAATGCAATTGCTGAGGCTCCTATGCTGGCAAGGCCAGATTTCACTGAACCATTTATGATTTTCTCTTTCGCATCACCTCATACGGTAGCTGGAGTTCTCCTACAGAAAAACGAGGATGGGTATGAACAACCCATTGCTTTCTTTAGTCAGGTACTTCACGACGCAGAATTGAAATACAATATATTGGATAAGCAGGCCTATGCCCTGGTAAAGTCCCTCAAGGTATTTCGCATGTATATTCTGCAGTCTCACATTATTGCATTTGTACCCACAACAGCGGTTAAAGATATCCTCGTTCAGGGTGACAGTGAAGGAAAAAGGGGTAGGTGGATTGCAAAGATACAGGAATATGATCTGGACATCAGACCCACTAAGTTGATTAAAGGGCAGGGGATAGCAAGAATTTTATTAGAGTCAAATCATCAAGCTTTGGGCATAAATTTGTCTATGATTGCAAATGAAGATTCTGAGGAACAGACAGGGCAGCAAGAAGTGGAAATGGCCACTCAGAAAATAATGATGAAGTATCTTACTAGTCCTTGGTACAAAGAAATAGCTGAGTATCTCCTAACACTCAGCTGTCCATCCAGCTGTGATAAATCAAAATACAGAGCATTGAGGCTGAAATCACAAAAGTATATGGTTGCCAATGGTCAGCTATATTGGAAAGATCTTTCAGGCATATTGTTATTATGCCTCACAGAAGGCGAAGTGGAGAAAATAATGACCGAATTTCATGAGGGAATATGTGGAGGACATTACAGCTGGAGGAGCACAGCTTAGAAAATTCTGAAGGCTGGTTTCTACTGGCCTAAATTGTTTGGAGACGTCTTTGCTTGGGTTAGAGCATGTGATAAATGCCAAAAATTTGCCGAAAAGAAAAAGTTAGCAGCTTTGCCCTTAATCCCTGTTCATGTAGATGAACCTTTCAAACAGTGGGGAATCGATTTCATAGGCGAAATTCACCCACCCTCAAGTGGCCAGCACAGATGGATCTTGACTGCTACAGATTACTTCACGAAGTGGGTGGAAGCCATACCTACAAGGAATGCTACTGACACAGTGATAATAAAATTTATGGAAGAGAACATCATATCCAGGTTTGGCTGCCCCGCTAGAATAGTGACTGATAATGCACAGGCCTTCAAATCTGCAAAATTTGTGGGTTTCTACCAGCATTATAATATCTCACTGAGTCACTCCACAACTTACTATCCACGGGGAAATGGTTTGGCAGAATCTTCAAATAAAACCCTGGTGAGGGCCTTAAAGAAGACTATTAATGAAAATCAGAGGAATTGGGACTCCCAACTGAAATTCACTTTGTGGGAAAATAGAATCACCAATAAAAGAGCAACTGGGAAATCTCCATATGAACTGGTATATGGGCGAGCAGCTGTGTTTCCTATACAATTAGCCCTACCTGTGGCCCGATTCATGCAAGAGAGTCAAGAAGAACCTGATGACATGAATAGAAGAATTAACCAGCTGCTGGAACTCGAAGAAACACGTAATCAGGTGAATTAGAGGCTAATAGAATACCAGGAGAAAATGGAAGATCTGTTTGATCAACATGCTAAAGACAGAAAGTTGCAGGTAGGGGACCTAGTACTCAGGTGGGACGTGTGAAAGGCTGATAAAGGAAAGCACGGTAAATTCGACCCCCTCTGGTTCGGCCCTTTCAAAATTGCAGAACAAGGTGGCAACAATACTTTTAGGCTGGAGAATTTGCAGGGGGATTTGTTGGACACCCCTGTCAATGGTCAATTCCTCAAGCCTTATTTTCAGTACTGATCCGGGCCGAGAGGGCCTGATGTATCATATTGTATATTATTTCCTATTTTACACGTTGTTTTAATAATGTGTGTTGGTTGAAGAATCATGAAGAGAAGAGGTAAAAATCCAAAAGGGATGAGAAGTGGCGTTCATAGAAGACTAACAGGCGGTCTGCGTAGTTCTAGACACATTCAAGGATGAACGTGCCTTCCCTAGGTGGAGCCAATGTTGATCAACATTTAACATAAGTCACTGATGTTATTAAAGGTTGACAAGTTAGGTATGTAACTTCATATCAAATGGTGGAATATTTGAAGATTTGGCCAGAGTGAAGTGGCAAAAGTAAAGTAGTAACAGGAAGTAACGTGGTAGAACTAACGTGCAGGCCCTAAGGATCGGTATGCTATGTTTCAAATCAGTCTTATGGAAAATATGTTCAAAAATCATGTGCTTCATATAGAAAAAGGTAAGGTAAAGTCCTTTAGGTTAACTGGTACCGAGGCCCATACCAGTATTAGACCTGGCACGCGGCGTCCACCTATGTCTAGCTCACACCCAATCCCTATACGCCACGTGCCCCATTGTCAGCGTCCTTACGACGCTTACCCTATCTACTTCACCTCTTTTTTTCCCTCTACCGTTATCCTCCTAAGGCTTTGAAATGCATTTAAATGAGCTAAAAACCCACTTTAGACTTTGTAATAGGGCCTAGCCCCTTTTTCGGCTAAACCTTAACCACTTCCCCATAACCCTTGCCCATGACCAAGCACTTAAAGCCTTGGGGGGCCAAGCGCAAAGCGTAGTTTTCTGTTGGTGCCACTTTCCGTCATCGCACTTTCCGCCTTTTCGATTTGCGATCATCGCAAATCACACCCATCGCAAATCGCACCCATCGCAAATCGCACCCATCATAGATCCGCACTATCGCAAAAGTGAAAAGCGCAGTTTTCTGATTAGTGCCACTTTCCATCATCGTACTTTCTGCCTTTATGATTTGCGATCATCACAAATTGCACCCATCGCAAATCGCACCCATCGCAGATCCGCCCCATCGCAAAAGCGCAAAGCACAGTTTTCTGATTGGTGCCACTTTCTGTCATCACACTTTCCACCTTTGCGATTTGCGATCATCGCAAATCGCACCCATCGCAAATCGCACCCATCGCAGATTTGCCCCATCGCAAAAGCGCAAAGTTCAGTTTTCTAATTGGTGCCACTTTCCGTCATCGCACTTTCCGCCTTTGCAATTTGCGATCATTGCAAATCGCACCCATCGCAAATCGCACCCATCGCAGATCTGCCCCATCGCAAAAGCGCAAAGCGCAGTTTTCTGATTGGTGCCACTTTCAGTCATCGTACTTTCCGCCTTTGCGATCTGTGCTTTCCGTATTGGGTCCCACCTCTGTTTTGTAGGGTAATCAAGCGGGAGAGGCCGCCAGGATTACACAGTCCTTATGTGAACCAGTAGGTCTCCACAGACGAAGGTATAGAAGAAGCAGGTAGCAAAGCCCAACACGCCAAGAGATATGTTTCTTTCTTGAAGGGTTTGAAAGCTAGTGAGATAGAACATCATGGCATAGCGAGTCGATTCAAGGAAACAGTTCAGCGTCAGAAGATCATTGATAAGGAGTCAGCCGATGTTATAGCTTCGAGGGCCCTACAACAGCTTGCAGCCAGCGTGGAACGTTTCGATACAGTGTGGGCCGGAATCGCAGCAGTAAGACCTCCATCGTGCCAAGATTCCACCACTCATTCCATGCTCTGACCATTAACAGAATATGAAGCATGCCTCCAGGAAGAAAGGAACCATCAGTGGGCAGTCAGCAAAGGTGCACCCAGTTTGTCAGCCAAAATGCTAGTTCATCTGCGAACGTGCCACCACCAGAATCAACAACTGCCTCAACTCTTCTGCACCTATGATATTTTTTCAACTCATGATTTGTTCTCAACGGCCTATTTACTTTTTACTGAATTAGTTTCTTTTAAGTTTTGAGTGGGTTGTTTGCCCCACTCCAGCATTTTACTTTTCACCAAACTACTGTTTAAGTTTTTTTTTTGAAAATGGCCAAGTGCCTGACTATCCATGATGAGAGGCCTAATTCCTCATCATGAATTTTGCTGTTTTGAGAGTGACCTTTAACAAATTTTGGTTATGCGAAGAAGATATTTTTCCAAAAAATATCTTCTCGCTGAGATAGGAAGAGGTCTATATAAGGAAGATCGAATGAGAAAAAAGGGTTCCAGATTTCCTGAAGAAAATGGCAGTGTAAAAGTTTTTGTATGCTTGTCGTGGAATTATCAATGCAAATACACAGAGCCCGTGGGGTTTCAGCGAAGAGAAGTTCTAGTTATGTATGAGGATTCCAGTCTTAATGCTATATAGTTCGTGACTCTTTCTTTGTGATATTGTATCATTGTTCTCTCCACTGTTTTCAATTTCCTTTTATCGTGTCATGGAATGCGAGTAACTTGCCACCTCAGGTATGAATTTATCGCTGTCTGATACTCATGCTTTACTGGTCTATGTTGCTTTAAATATGGCTCATACACGATATGTCGTTCTGCTTAACACATCATTCATGTTTCCTTTGTATTAAACATCGTGGAATGTTACTCTCACTGAACTGATTGATATGTATGGATTCTTAGTTCCTAAGCCCATATTATGTTGAAATACGTTTTCTGAGCACCATTTCATTGGTAGTTAGTACTCCCCTTTCACTTTCTGTGCCCAAATTTTTTTTCTGTTTAAAATACCTATATGTCTTTCAGAAACTGGCCCTCTCTGATGAAAGCTGTCTCTAAGTTGTCTGAAGTATATATGTATTGAAGATTCCCTTCTTGTCTTTACAGTGTCTTTATAACTTGCTAAATCCGAAGGTAGTTTGGTCCCATCCATATGATGATGCTTTGCACAAGTTGAAAAGGTAGAGAGTCCTAAGATGATAATAAGCCTGAAATATACTTTATACTCCCTACTGTTTAAGATGTCCTAGGCACTGGTCTTTGGCAACTCAAGGCTGTCTCTAGGAGCTACAACATAAACCTTGCTGGAGTGAACTTCACCTTGACACCAGAGACCATTTCTGAGGCAACCGGGATACCGAACGTTGGTGAGGAGTGGAATAAGAGACAATAGTTGGATAGAGCATATTATGAACCTTACATTAGGCCTGGATATTTGAGGCAGTTGAGCAGGGTATTTCCGTTCTGGTTTCTGAAGGATTCCTATGCACCATTAATGAAACTCATCATTAGATACTTCTGCTGTGAGGGTAGATTCTCACGCCTTTATGCATACCATATCAGACTTTTGATGCATTTCATGAGAGTGCGACTGATGAATATTCCATACTTCATGTGTCGAAACATAGAGTGGATGACTACCCTGGTGCAGAAGAAGAATCCAAAGCAGCAACATAACAACATTTATCATTATGCACTCATCAAAATCATTGTAGTACATCAGCTTGGATTGCAGGGCATCGCATGGGATGAGTTCATTTCTCGTGACTTCTTTGCAGACCCTCAGCCTCCTCCTGAGATTTTTCATGATGAGGGAGAGCCTTCGCATTAGTTCGAGTTTCCCGAGACTGAGCCTATCAGTGCTCCATTATGTGTGACATATCAGAGAGGCCACAGAGCCTTATTTGCAGTAGCACGACGAGTACTATCTCCACCGGAGGTGGAAGGGGTCTCGTTGCCTTCATCAGCAGCGCGAGTACTATCTCCACATGGCGTGGAAGGGGTCTCGCCTTCTACATCAGCACAGGTACAGGACAGAGGCAAGAAGCCTATGCACGATGAGGGCCCTTCAGGAGGCCAAGACACTGATTTTCTATTGATCGATGTTGATTCAAGCTCTCCCAGCTCAAAACTGAAAGAAATCATCCAGGAGAAAAAAGTTGAGATCAACACGTTGACCGAGAAATTGCAGAGAGCTCAGTGGGTTATAAATTACTTGGAGTAGCGGAATAAACAACTGGAGGATCAACAGAAACTTATAGAGTTGCGACAAATCCATGAAGAATGTGAATTGGCCCGAAAGAGACTAGGTGACATGACACCCTTTAAGCGAGAGAATTGTCTTATGAGTGTCAACATTCATCTGGAGAAGCTATTGGTAAAGGCCAATAGGGACAAAGACATGCTCAGACATATGAAAAACCACTATTGGGCTCGCACACACGTTTGCAAAGCTAGAATGAAGATCTTGAAGGCGAGATTGAGAAAAGCACTGAAATGTCAGAAAAGGCTTGATCCACTATAAATCTTGGCCGAAGCATCCTTGGCTGAGCATGAGACATGATGGGAGGCCTTCACTCCAAATTTCAGCAAATTTGGAGAAAATTTTTTTATTTTTGAAAATTTTGGTTGCAAAACAGGTTTTTCTGCCCGACGCGTCGCGCCACCCGATGCACGCTTATGATTGGGACATCTTCTGGAGGAAAAATTGATATTTTTGGATTTTTTAGGGTAAATTACGCATGCTTAGGAATGGCTGAGATATTTCATGAAGTTCTGGGTGGTCTTAAAGGTCGAAAACACTCCAAAAATGGCCTTTCTGCCACTTTTTGCACTAGCAGGAACCAGTCTTGGGAGATTGCAGTTTTGGAGGGGAAAATGACATCCAAGTTGAAAAATTCCACTTGGGTTGGATAGCAGACATCTATGGCTTTCCAAAGAGCTATCATAAGCTCAATTTGGACTTTGGGAAGTACCTCAAAATCAGCTCCAAAGTGGCGTGACGCATAGAGAATTTGAGCGCGGCACATAGAGAAATTTTGCCTCATTTTCACTCTTTAGCTCAGAAATTCACCCAGTTTTGACTAGTTTTAATTTTTCATGTGATCATTGATCTACCATGATGTAATTTGGTAACCATGATGTAATTTTGGCATATATTTACTTTTTCTATAGGATTCATTCACTAAAAAGTGAAAATTAAGTGAATGGATCAGTTTCCTAGCATATAGAGGCAAGTTGTTTGGCTGCCTAGATTTTAGTTCCATGTTTAGAATTGGTTGAAACAGCTCCTAGAAGGATGAGATCTACCCCTATAGGCATGGGAATGGGTTAGGATGGTCTATATATTGTATCTTTTGAGGCATTTTCAGGGTTGGACTCTTGGGAAAAGTTTGGCACTCCATTGTATATCCATTTTCAGTTTTTGGCAAAGGAAAGACCAGAGTTTTGCAACACTTGTTGGGATCCTTGTGGCTTCTGAGTTTTGATGATGTTATTCTCATGTTATTGTAAGTTTCATTAATTTTATATGTATTCCATTTCCCTTATCTTTTCTTCTTAATTAAACAAATGAGTAACTGAGGTAGAATTCATTGATTTTCTGGTGCTCTGCCTTAGACTTTTGTTTAGTTTTATATGTTTTTTGTCAGTTTGAAGAGGATCCTTGCACTCTCTTTCCCTTTTCAGCTCCTCAGCAGTATTTTCAATCCATTCATTTGATCTCAAGCATCAAATCCGCTGCCTACCTCGCCCCAACTTGAACTCTACAAGAATTTGGCCTCATCCCCAAGCCCAAAAATTGCCTTTCCCCTTTTTCCAACAAAACCCCAAAAAACCAAAATCAAACCTTCCTATTTGTTTATCTAGCCTAAGATCAGTTGTTTTTTTAGTCATCTCAAGCCCGTTTGAAATATTTTCATTGAGATTGACCCAGAGAGAGCCCTCTCCTGTCCTCGTAGGGCTAGCTACAAGGCTGAGCGTGGTTTGGTGTTGTCCTTTTTCTGCCTTACTTCAGCCTAAGGAGGATTTGGGAACTAAAAATTTGTTTCAAAAGAAATCTTTAATTTGCAAAACAAAGACAGGCCCTTGATTTCATGAGAAGTTAAAAAATGAAGTATAAACAGAGGGCCCAGATGGTTTGTTTAGAATGACCCCCTTCACAAATAAGCAGAGGGTCAAAACACAACGAAATTGCCTCCTCCAAAATATGAGCAGAGGTAAATTCACCAAGTTTTAACATTTTTTTCAAAAGGATTTCAGTAATAAATAGGGATTAGAGACAATGTGTTTAATTTTTTTATTTAATGATAAACAAAGGCTAAAAACAATTTTTATGACATGTTCCCTTAAATGGCTAATCAAAGGGCATACACATCTCTACTTTGAATTTCATCCTTGGTGCTAAAGATACTCAAGACACAAGTTTTATGTTTCAAGAAGGTTTTCAATCCTTAAATGAGGTAGCAGGGATAAAGACATCATGTTTTCAAGAAGGACATTTTAAAAGGGATAAATCAGTTGGTAAAAAAGAAGGCAAGCCATGAACAAAAGGAGAAGGTTGCTTTTTCATTACAAATACAAAGGAAAAAAGGGTGGATTTTCAAATTGGAAAAAAGGGAGGGAAAAAGGCACTTTTCAAACCCTCTTTAAAGACATAAAAGGCCTCACCTGAGCTCTTTTACTTTCCACTATTTTTTTTCAGCCTTTAGCAGGAGGAGAAAACAAGTTTTTAACAGCTTGGCAACTTTACTGAGCACCCGACGCACCTGAAGAATATCGCGGCATGCATGTAGGTGTTTACAGAAGAACTTTTCATAGGATGTGACATGCTTGTCTCTACACACGACGTGCCTATGCAAATTCCTGACACCTAGCCTAAATGCGACACGTTTCTCTAGGACACCTCTGAACGACGCACTGCCCTGTGCCCAGCCTGAACGCGACGCATTTCTCTGGGCCACTTCTGAATGGTCAAGCACCCGGGCCACTTCTAAACGAAGTTTTGACCGCCCAGGCCAATGCTAAAAGGGGTTAGCATCAGCATGCGACAACCCCCAAAATTGCTTAAAAATCAAAATTTTGCACAGAGAAGTCATCTCCAAAAGTAGCTAAGACATGTTCAAGAGGTATTTGTGTTTTCCTCACCTAAGTTTTTAATTTAAAGATATTTTAAAATAAAATTTGTAAAGGAGAAACACAGTTTTATAAGGAAGAAAAAACAATTGTTGGGCTAAAGGGAAAATAAACCTGTTTTCAAAGTCAAAATATTTGTTTGCTAACTCTAAGAGAAATACAGCTGTGCAAGGAAGGAAAACAATGATTTTAGGGAAAATATAGTTTTTTTTCAAAGGTTTCCTGCTTGCTAAAATAAAAAATAAAAGTAGTGTTTGAGGAAGAGCACCTTTTGACAGTTTAAGGCTTGTTTTGAGTTAAGTGCATGAAAGTTAGCATAGTCTTATAAAGAGAAAACATAGGTTGTTTTGAAAGCCTCTTTTCTCAGTGACAAGGAAAAATATTGTTTGAAGAAGGGATCTATTTTCAGTTCATTCAAAGGTATTTTCTAATAAGCCAGTGAGGGAAACCTAAAGCAAACATGCCTCGAAAGAAAGTCAATAAAGGGGGGTATCATAACCGGTTTGATCCCACTACAACTTAGGAGATAAATAACTCCCCTTCAGTTCTTTTAGACTTTCATGAGGTAGGGTGCCTTGATTTTTTCCAAATATTCCAAGAGGTCACAAATCACCCTCCCTTGACACAGCTATTTTTCCCTAAGACTGCAAGGAGAACATGTTCACGTAGTAGGCCTTGATTTTGTGCTCACCCCTAGTTCAGTGTCAAAGGCAACCAAGATCCTCTATCTTGGTGAGAAATTCAAACAAGCCTATTTGGACCTAGAAAAATACAAGCTCTTCTTGAAACCAGCTTACCAAAATTATTGCAAGGCCATCCTCTCCTTTTCTTGTTTATTTAACAATTATGCGCCTCTTATGAAAACCATCATGAAATATTTCAAATGTGAGGGGAGATATTCTCGAGTTTAATCCTATCATATCAGACTTCTGATGCATTTCACTAGGACCCAGTTATTGAATCTCCCTTTCTTCCTCTACAATAGCATAGACAAGATGTCCTCCTTTGTCCAAAAGAGACCTCCTTCTTAGCAAAAAGCTAATCCTTTTCATCATTCTCTCATCAAAAACATCATCCTTCACCAGCTTGAACAGAAAGGAGTTTCTTGCGAGACTTTCATTTCTCATCTGGATTTTACTATTGCCTCTTCATCTCATGGCCCATCTCATATGTCATCCTCACCCTCCACTGACTATGTCTCCCCTTCATCTAGTCAATCTACCCCTAAAAATCAAACATCACCCATGATTGATAGTGAAAAAGAAGAGTCTTATGAAAGCAGGCATGAAGGTAGTGATGATGAGGAACGTAGTGGCACTCAGCAAAGTAGTGGGCATGAACCAAGTGATAATTAGTAGAGAAGTGAACATGAGCATGGGGATAGACCACATACAGCTATTGATGATGAGGAACAAACTGAAGAGCAGCAGAGTAGTGATGATGACGAACAAAAGGAAGATTCTAAGCAAGGTAGTGATGATGAACAACAAAACAGTCCTCAAACAGACAATAAAGGAAATAAGGAAAGTGACAATTAGCAGAGCAGTAGGGACAATGAAAAAAGCACCTCCCAGCAAAGCACTGACCATGGTGGCAGCCTACACACAGAGGTAAGTGAGGAAAACAGTCAAGATAAGAGCAGTACACATAAAGGCCACGAAAGCAAGGAGCATGGTGAGGGTAGCATACATAAAGAAGTTCAAAATAGTGGAGTTAATGAAGACAGTGGCAGTCAACAAAATAATGATTAAAATCAAGCCCACAATAGTGAGGAGGGTGAAAAAATAATTCCTAAAGACAGTCATGATAAAAGTAGAGGTAGTGAACATGATAGCCCTCAAGAGGAAAACCACCACAACAGTAAGGAAAAAAATGATCAAGGTAGCACTAAAGAAGAACATGAAAAAAGTGAACAGTGCAGCATATTGGGTGATGAAGGAGGAAGCAGTGTAAAAGGTCAAGTTGAACAAATGCTAGTGATGAAAACTCCTCTCTCTTCTCCTCAACATAGCTAAGAACATGTGCTTTCTGCCTCTCCTAGGCAAGGTGCCATGATTCATTCCTCAAAAGCACCAATGGCTAAAAACACCAAATCTACAAAGAAGAAAACCACTCAAGCAGTGACTAGTAATGTCACTAGGGTGCTAAGGAGTAGAGAAAAACTTCCTAAGAAGAGTATTGTTGAGTTGCCAAAGAGAGCAAGATCAAAGAAGTCTATCCAAATCAAGGGCAAAGAAAAAGTTGAACAACAGGAGAGTAGCCATGAGCATGAAAAGGAATTTGATATCATACAAATAGACAGTGATGTTGAAGATTATGAAGCCAGAATCCTTAGGTCACTTTTAGAAAACAGAGAAGCCCAAATCGAGGACTTAGAAACTGATCTAGAAAGGTCAAATGACCTCATACACTTTCTACAAATGAAAAATAAATAGATGAGTGGGAAAATGGAAATCTATGAGGCCCGAGCATTCAAATACCAAAGGGAAGCATACAAAGAACAAATCAAACTTGAACAGTATATGGGTGAATTTTATGATATTGAGGAAGAAGATCAACCAGTAAGAAAAAGGCCTAGGACTATGGGTCTTAGGAAAGCTTTGGGGAAGAAAAGGGAAGAAGAAGCAGCCCTTGCTCGATCGTATCCTCTCACACAATTGCTTGCCCAAAAGATAGAAAATGATAAAGAATCATGGCTTGAAAGAGAAAAAAAGAATTTGGAGGACAAGTTAGAAAAGGCAAACAAATACTTGGGTTTGCAAAGGAAGATGACTGGGCATTACAAGAAATTGAATCAATTTGCCCAAAGAAAACTCGAGATTGCCCAAGAAAAGCTCAAAACTGCCCAAAGGAGGTGCCCAGTGAAAATAGGGGAAAAAGACATATCTAGGCTTGAAATATTTTCTTCAGCTTCCTTGCATGCTTCTAGAAACCCATAAGGGGTTTTCTCATCAAAATTGAGCAATTTTTGACATGATCTTGTATTTTGTGATTTTTAGGCCTAATTGAACATTTTTATAGGTGCTGTCATGTTTGCTAGGGGCATTATCAGCTCATGAAAGTTATTTCTTGGGATGTATTAAATTTGGGGGCATCTACTCACAAATTTTCAGATCAAAATAAGGTGTTTTGGTCCCCCAAAGAGGCAAAAAATAGTCAAATTTTACCTTTCTGCCTCAAATATCAGCAGGTGAGACCCTCCCGGGTTTTTTCACTCAGTCCACTTTTTGATAGACTTCTAAGCATAATTTTGGAAAAAAACAAGTAGTTCCAAAATTTAAACATCCAGGTCTTTCCAACGAGCCATTACGGGCCTCGTTTTGATGTAGGGAAGTCCTTCAAAAGTTCTCTGCAAAACAGACTTTCTTCTGGTGCTACACTCCTGTAGGATTTTGCTGAAAAGGCACTTTTTTGAAGGTGGCCATCCAAATGTGTGTTAAGCTATTTTTTGACTCTATGTCAGAGATTAAAAGTCAATTTTATTACTATTTTTAGCTTAAATAGATATTTTTTGAAGATATTTTGTGCCTTGGGCCTTGTGAGGTCTCAAGGACAAAATCAGATATTTGTATTAGGCCAATGAGCTTCTAGATGTTATTGTGAGCTCATCTACTCATTTCCTATATAAATTATGAAGACTCATTGTAAATTTTTGGAGGTTTTAGAAGCAGAACTTGACATTTTGAAGAGCAATACATGGATATGAGCTTTAAAGAAGAAACTTGTTTACGAAGTGGATGATTTGCTTACTTGCCTAGATGATGGAGAGGCCTCGTGTGCAGGATTCCATAGCTTGGTAAATGGTATTGTGTCTCTTATCTTTTATGTTTTCTTAATTTCACATATATTTTTTCATGCTTCTTGCTTGTTGTAGTTCAGTAAAGAATAAGTTTGAGATATGCCCATGGAGGCACCTCAAATTTCCTGATTCATTGCAGCTTAAATGTTTTCATCTTTCTTGGTCATGTCAAAGAATTCTTAATTGCTCTTTGGTACCCTAAGAACTTGTTATCAGTTTCACAAATGGTTATTATGCATGCTATCTAGTATGATTCAGGGTATTCCATGCTTACTCATAGCTAATCAAAACTCAATTTATGAAATCTCTCTCTGAATTATTGGTTATTTTAGTTAAGTCAAAGAGGTCTTGTTTTGATCTTTCCCTTTGTCCATGCTTTGCAATCTTATTTCAAAGTTCCCGATAGCTCATGATATGATGTTTATGAGTTCCATCTTCACAGATTGAGTTGTTTTTTTATCTTATTTGTTTTTCCCAAATTCTGAAGGTGATTTTCCCAAAGTTAGAGATTCTTATGCTTCTATGCATCACCTGATTGTTTATTTTCTGCATTTATTAGTTTGAGTTTCATACATATAGATTAATGGTCAACACTACCTCATGAATGCTTGTTTTTTAACTATTTATGCTTAATATCTCTTTGTCTTGCACAAAACTTAATGTTCATTACACTTCACAAGCTACCCAAAAGATCCATTAACTATACTAAATCGGCCCTATCACACCTACTTTCTATTGTCTATGAATCCTTGGCTTTCATTTGACCCCATAGCCCTGCTGATTTGATAACTTATCTTTCATCGATGCCTACGTAATCAGTTTTCACCTCCAAACACAAAAAAAACAAATGTACCTAACAACTAGCCTAAAATCAAATATACTATGTGAACAAGCTCACATCCTTCGCTTCATAGAGAGAGCCCTCTCTGAGTCCAGGAAGACTAGGTCCTAGGACTCAAAAGTTTGGTCTGATGTTACCCAATCATTTGGTTTACCAGTCTACCAAATCACAGGACCATAACAGGGCTGAATGCTTCCTACAAGAAAGAACACTGAAATAGCAGAAGATGAAATAATATAGATATCTATTCAAGCTAGATAGCTAAATCATTAAAGCATAAACTATATACATCAACCAAGATCTTGCAATATGGAAAATCAAAGCCAATACATATGCGTATAGGGAAAAATAAGAAGTACTCTTTATTGATGATAGAAGGATAGGTTACAACCTAATGAATGATTTGAAGTGACCTTCCAACAACATTCCCAAGCCTCATCATAGTATAAATATCTCCAATAGTAGCTACACAAATCTAGCTTTCAATTGAAAATTCTCCAGCATTTCTCTACTTAAATTATTCCTCCTCAATCACTTAGATCTATGCTCCATTTATAGTTTAACTATAGGTTTTTTTTGCAATCAATGAATTTCCAATAATAGGCAAGACATGTTTCCAGTCATGTAGATGTCAAATGGACACTTGGATCTGAAGCCTGACGCATGTGAACTCTTCTAGAAGGCACTGGCCAAGTGAATATTTCGGAACAATGAGAATTTCGCTCCCAATGTGACCAACATACCTGTGAATGTCGAGAAGTGCTTTGCAGAGAAACCTTTCATGCGCTACCTACATATGCAACGCACTTAGGCCCCCTAGAGCATACGTTGGTGAGCTCTCATATGCTATATAATAAACTTCAAACCATGGAAACATTTTCTTGATGAAAGTCTTGCTTGATTTGTCTTGTTTCTTATCTTGGGGCATTTGAAATGATAGGGAATGATAGACCCTTGATCATTGGTCCTAGAGATGATGTCAAGTTAACCAGGTTATTGGGAATGGCGCCCAAATTGACCTATAAAAAATTCCCCCTAAAGCATGAGATCTAAATAATAATAACATTTTATTGAGATGCTTTACATTGATGACATAGTGAAACAAAGCGTGTCACCTTTGCATCTAATATTTTGTATCCTGTTATCTGATATATCCTCTTTGATCATAATTGCTGAGGGTAGGCATTCCCATGTTCAGCACATAAACAATCTAATAACATGTACATAATTCAGAAAGTCATCTTCATTGGAATGTTGCCCAGATGCAGACATGCCTACAGATATAGGCCCATGTTTGGAAGACAATCTGTATGTAAGGTCACTGTACAGATGATGTGTACAAAAATCCTAAAATCGCGGCCCGAATGGCTAAAACTAGATTCAGGGTCTTCTTATCTCATTCACTCGATCATTCGGGTACAAGTCTAGCCATGCGAATATATGATTTATAATTGAACATGGAAAGGCATCGTTTGATTACCAGCCAATGTTGTGAGTTGTTAACAAATGCGAGAGAACCACCATTAATGTCAATGGCCCTCAAGGTACTGCAGTACATTTCGTAAGGCATGAATAGATGATCTGATGTCGAACGCCAAACAAAATCTTTCGGTCAAAGGTCCAGAAGTGAGGATCTTGTCGATGCTGTAACAAGCCTCATGGTACTGTAATATGATGTTTCTAACTGAACTTCCTGGATATTGATTTGTTGTCGACAGGAAGTTACCTTATTGCAAAACATGAGTTACTAATTTCGGAGACAAGGGTATGACTTGATATAGCAATTTTCAGGGATGACGGTCATGAAAATGAAGGTTTACGAGTATTGCAGAAGGATGATTTTTTAATCACTGGATGAATTCTCTTGAACATATCGACGACACTATGATGAGTTGGCAGCATTGACCCAAAACTGAAGTGAAGGTATGATGAACCATAGGTGTGAATGAACCAACAAGATGATTACCCAACTGAAATAGCCACTAACATGGAGTGAAAGAAGTGTTATGTTCAAGAGTGACTTGCTATCAAAAAGAAACTTTTCTCACTTTTCCCAAATTTCCACCGGTCATTTGTCGACCAATACCTCTTTATTTTTTAACAAGCTTGAGGAGGATAACATTTTCTTGATATATAATTCAACCCTTTGGGAAAAGTAAGTATCGCTATTTAATAATTTAATGAGTCTAGCAATGAATGAAACTCGATTCTTTTCATGATAGACAAGCCCGTCTTTATTTTATGTTTTAACGAGCTTAACGACAGTCATATCTCAGTCCTTTTTCATATTTAGAGAGCCTGAAAAAGAGGAAGAAAGAGAACTCCAAAAGTACTTTTTACGAAATTTGTCACTTAGACCCAAAAAAGTGTAAAATAAAATCTAAGAGAAACTCTTTGTTCATGTTTAACCAAGGTATTCCTTTTTCGTAAATAATCCATCTTAATCCAGAAAATGGTTAAACTTATACTGAGTAGATATCAATTCATTTACTTTAATGAGCTCGAAAAGACAAGTTCTTGGCAATATTTTCACATTATCGGAGTTTGAAAAGAGCTAAAAGAAGTCTCCAGGGGTTCCTCTTTCACTATTATAAAATATAGAAAAAGAAATAAAAGTGCGCTTCAAACCCTTTTTCGTTTTTAAGGAAGCTCGAAAAATAAGGAGAAAAATTATGCTTTGTGGTCAAGTCATTATTTAAATAAATCTACATGACTAATCTGTTCATCAGTTGTATTTCCTATTCAGAACAACATAAAATGGATTAAAAATACCTGTTTCATGATAAAAACATAATAAAACTATAGTCATAGTAATAAATTTAACTTTCAAACAATTAAATGACTATAAAAAGTAGTTTCATTATTGATTTTTACCATTCCATAGTTACCATTTGCATTTTGTACCTCTGAACCTGATTTTTCCCTCGAACTTCAGTCATTGATTGCGGTCATTTCTGTGGATGGATTTTGTCACCGTTTGATCCAGGTTAGTACCATGAAACTCCTCTTCCCTTTGGTAGTCATTTCATTTCCATTCTTTGCAGATTTTTAGGGTTTTAAGGTCCCCTAGGGTAAATTTTGCCCAAAATGAGGGCAATGCACCCTTGAATGTCGAAACTTGCATTTCATAGTAGGTACAGTGAAGGGTACTTGCATGTGAAACATAGTGTCTCAGCCCAGGGAGTGCATTGGGCGCAGTTCAAGTTTTTGATTTTCATGTTGTGCCCAAAATTTGGCTAGTTTTTTGCAATGAATGGAATCTAATGGATCTTATGGTTTAATTTTAGGTTTCCATCAAATTATAATGATGATTACATGGACGGAAAGAGAACATGAAGAAAAAGATATGATTGCCTTGAATGATCCAGGTACTGTAATAGCCCTAAGAGATTGTGGACTACTTAAGTACTTCAAATTGTCGGGAATGAGGAAACAAATAGAACTCTTGGAATTCTTAGTTCAAGCATGGGATCCATTGATAGAGGAATTTCACATTAAGAACAAAGTGGTTCCCATAACAGTTGAGGATGTGTATTTTCCCACAGGTTTGTCAAGGAGAGGTTTGCCCATTTCTCTCACAGGGTCTACCATTGGAGGAGAAACAGTAAGGGATTATGTTATGCAGTATTGCTATCCAGGGGCAGAACCTAGAAAAGATGGAAAAATAAACATCCGGGATGTCAGAGATTTTCCTTTGATAACCATCCTTTTCATGATCACTAAACTTGTTGGCACCGTTACACTACATGTAGCGAACAAATCATATATGCAATATGCACTAGAGTGCTTAGAGCCAACAGTCTTCAACTGGTCTGAAGCTGTTCTATCTTAGATAAAGGAACAACTGAATAAAGAAAAGGGATGAGGGAAGAAAATTTTCAGTTATGGTTCAATCCTTATCTCCTTCACTTTGGAACAGATTCTACTGATGCAACCACAGCATGTAACACTGAATATATCTAGTCTTAGAGATCCTCGAATGTAGAGATGGGTAGAACTCATGGGTCGACATGCAGGCCAATCGACCATTGTGTTCTCTACTTCATTCTTTGCTTGGTTCTGGCGACATATCGTCACCATTGATGAGTACGCATATGCAGGCGTTGACTTCTGAGGAGATCTAGATTTAGTATTACCTGAAGGCACTCAGTGGGGTGTAAAAGGTAAGAATTATTTGAACATGTTTTTTGATTTTTCTAAGGTTTATACAATGTTTTTGTGTTTTTATTTCTTTCCAAGACTAAACTAAATGTTTGATGTAATGCAGATATTGGTCGTGTTCAACCAGTAGAGGAACCAGAGCGTGAAGTAGATGCGCTAGCAAAGAGGGCTGTCAAGAGAGCAGTCCTTCAAGACCTTGATATGGCTGAGACTCTTGCTGAGCTTCAGCAGCACATAGAGGGTTTGACCTTTTGAATTCCAGATTACCGGGTCGAAGAGTTAACCATGCGACTGCAGTGACACACTATTGGGGTTCCTAACCATTGGATGTGGTTACTCTGTAGGATTTCTAGATCTATAGCATGTTACCATGAACACCACTAGTTTACTTGTGAAATTTTGCATACATTTTGAGGTCAGATGACCAATGTGTCTTGGGCACAAATTTTGTAAAAAACTATAACTATCTATCTATACAATTTTAGAGTTTTTCCTATGTTTAATGCACAATTCTATTCAATGATGTCAATATTTTCTTTACCTATGTCGCAAATTTCTGCCTAAAACTTGATTAGCTAATGAATCAGTCAAAGTGTTCAAATTTCTGGAAATGTGTTGATATTGAACAAAATAAAAATGTCTTTCCAAAAGTCAAACTCTTAGGAACAATCTAAGAAGTGTTGGATTTCTAACAGTATAAACACTAGTAAGTTGTAATACCACAAGTTATGAGTCTAAACTTATGATTATGAAGTTAATACCAAATGAAATGGCATCAGAGAGAAGTTTGAAAAACGCGCTATACTCAGTGATATTTTTTGTCAATCTACCAATACAAATCCCTCGAAAACTCACTAACTCGCCATTCGGAGCGAAAAATGGCCTACGCTGCAAAGGATAGATTCAACATACTACAAGTAGCACCATCAACATATCCAACAAATGGTTTTGAAGATTCAGTCATCTGCGATGAAATGTAATGCGGATTACTAACGTCAAGAAAACTAAAAAAATAAATTAAGATAGTGAATGCAAATCAACAACATATATACAATATAATACAAAAAATTACTACACTCATGATTAAGCATAGTAACATTTGAAATACAACCCATTTCTGGCTGTGCTAATGGAATCCCATCATAATCAACTAACTCATAGGCACCCTTAACAAGAACTCTGTTGACAATATAGGGGCCATGCCACAATGGCTCGAATTTCCCTGTACCTATTACATCAACTTCTTGATTGTAAAGAAGGACCAAGTTGCCCACTGAGTAGATGCGAGGCTGGAAATTTTTGTCATATTGCGCATTTATATGCCCCTTATGCGCTTCATTGGCCAATTGGGCTTCATGACCCATTTCATCTAGATGGATGAGGTTAAGGAGGCACGCTTCTTCTTCTGAGGTGTTAGGTAACAAGTCTATCATGAGTTTTAACGATGATATTTCACATTGGATTGGTAAGATAGCTTCCAGACCATACACCAATTGAAAATGAGTAAATCCAGATGTGTTTCTCACCGAGGTTCGATACGCCCACAAAACGGAGTACAGGATCAGATGCTAGTTCCTTTTACGGACTCCTATCATTCATTGTAGTATTTGTTTAAGAATTTTGTCAATAGCCTCAAATTTTCCATTTGATTATGGATAATAAGGAGTAGAATTATCATGTGACAATCCTAACTTGGTAGTAAATTCAAACATCATATGGTTGCGAAAATTCTTCCAATGATCTGTAACTATAGCTTGTGGAACCCCAAACCATGCAATAACATGGTTGAATAACAACAATGCAGTTGTTTGTCCTGTGTTATTAAATGTAGGCATCACTTCGGCCCATTTGGTAAAATAGTCGACAGTGAAAATAATATAACCATGCCTCCCGGACGAAGGAGGGTTATAGGTCATCACATGAATACCCCATTTCATAAATGGTCCAGCAAAGATAACAGGATGCATTGGCACTGGTGGTTTGTGGATTTTACGATAAAAAATTTGGCATGCATGACAACTTCTGATTGCGAGGATGTAATCTCAAAAAATATTAGGCCAAAAGTAACCATCGTGGAGTATCTTCTGGATGGTAGCGTATCCAGATAAGTTTCCACCACAAGCCGCAACATGACAATCATTTAACACTTTTTCGACCTCCTCATGAGTCAGGCACCTCCTTAAAATGGTATCGACATCATGATGATAAAGTGTATCGCCAACAATCAGATAATATTTGGCTTGGTATCAAATACATCGTTGTTCAGAGCGAGAGGTATTAGGTCAAAAATTCTAGGTTTAGAGATAAATGATGAAATCCCCATACCAAGGATCAGATGATCTGATCAGAAATAGAGACTCATCTGGAATAGATGGTTTCGACATGGTAGGAGTAATATTAGAGGGAAGGTCACAGAGAAGCTCAGTCAAAACTAAAGACTTCTTTGACTTAGATTTGATGAATTCCAAATCAAATTCCTACAAAATTACAATCCATTTTGAATATTTTCCCCTTAGCAATTGATGTGATAAGATATAAGTCATGGGGTTGCAATCCAAAACTATTGTTGTTTTTCGGAGCAGGATATAATGGTGAAATATTTTCACAGCTTGAACAGCTGCCAAGGCAAGATTACGACTCAAATAATAGATCAGATGTTCAATTCCATCTTCTACTTGGACCAAAACCATAGCGATGGTCGTTTTAGCTGCTATGATATATAGGAAATAATCATTTCGATAATTAGGAGGATACATTAATAACGCTCGGACAAGATGGTCCTTGACAACATCAAAAGAAGCTTGTGCAACTTGGTCCCAATGTAAGGGAACCCCTTTTTCAATAATCGAGTAAATCATTTAGCCATTTTAGCGTAGTTTGGAATGAACCTTCTTAGGAAGTTGGCCTTTCCTTGAAGTTTTTGTATCTGAAGTAATTTTGATGGTGCGGGAAAATCAAGAATGGCCTGTACCTTCAGTGGATCTATTTGAATTCCTTCTTTTGAGACTACGAATCCGAGCGATCGACCAGAACCAACACAAAACAAACATTTATGTGGATTAAGGCATATCTTGTAGTGTCGGTAGTGTAAGAAAGTGGCTCTCAAATGCATCGGGTCATTAGTCTAATTTCGTGAATGCGCTGGTAAATCATCTAGATATGGTTGAAAAATGTGCTTGATGTCATTAAAAGCATAATCCATTGCTCTCTGAAAATTTGCCCCAACGTTCTTTAAACCAAACGGTAGTTTTCTATATGTGAATGTGCCCCAGGGATAGATGAAAGTTGTCTTATGTTGGTCATCTAGGCAGATATTGAGTTGATTGTAGCCGAAAAATCCATCCATGAACGAGAATATTTCGCAGCCAGCACAATCGTCAATAATCTCATCGATAAAGGGAGTAGGATAGTTTTCTTTTGGACAAGCATGATTAACATCCCAATAATCGACGCACACTCTAATGGTTCCTTGTTCTTTCATAACATGAACGATATTGTAAACCCACTCAGTTAGTGGAACAGGGTAAATGAAACCAACATGCAAAAGTTTTTCAACTTCTTCTTTGATGGCAGCAGATTTCTTTGGATGAACAGGACAAAGCCGTTGATGCATCGATTTGACATCAGGATACATATTAATAGTGTGTTCAACTATACTAGTATCTATGCCTGGAATTTCCTCGTAAGACCAAGTGAATACGTCACGAAATTCACGAAAAAGAGAGAGATATGAATCAAGTTCTGATGGAGAACAAGATACATTGACATGAATATTTTCTACAATGCCTGGTTTGGTCGAAATATCGATAGAAATCGTTTCTTCGATATTTGATAAATTTCCCTTAGATTCAATTGCATTAATCAGTAATAATTTTAAAATAAAGATTTCATGGATGGGTGATATAGTTCACTGAGATTGTTTTCTTCATAATCAGGAAGATGGGAACGATGATGATAATTTTCCCATGGTTCTCCTTCTGACATCATAGCTTCCAAAATATTTTCATCTGTCAAAAACTTTGAGGAAAATGGATCAGATGGAGTACCAAAATCTAAGGAATGATCAACCCAAATACTCGGCGACATTGATTTCGGATTTTCCGCCCAAGCCAAATAGATTGATTTCTATGCCATCTCAATAGGGTTGGGCGGTAAAACATCATCCAACTTAGGAATATCATAATCACCCATACTCTCCCTTAAGCCAGATAGAGTGGAAGAGATAATGTAGCAGGTCTATATGCTTTCAATTTCTGTCGACGTCGCGGGTGGCGGTAATGAAAAGGTTACCATAACAGTGGAATCCTTTAAGAGTCATACACCAATGTCTTGAATTTCTAGTTGGGGTAAGTGAACAAATGGAACGCTTCCAGTTACCTACAAAGTAGAGGCAAAAAAAGATAATTGATTAATGACTATGATTGTACCTTTATGTGGAAAGGAAATCATGCTAAAGTATGTAGAAACAATGGCAGTCATTGCATATACCCATGGTCTTCCAAGTCAAATATTATAGTCAAGGGTTCCGTCAACAACCTCTACATCAATATTCACTATTTTTCCCCCTAATTCAACATGCAAGTTATTGATAATACCACAAGGTTTATATGTTCTTCCATCAAAAGCATTCAATGTCATTGATGATTGTGGTAATCACGACGAGCCAAGTGACTTACAATAGTTTAGAGACATAATTCATGTAGATGCTCCCACATCAATAATAGTGCGATGAACAAGGTGATTGAGAACATTTACTTGTATGGAGAATGCCAATTCTGCTGGTAATTACAGCTCATAGCCTGTATGGTTAAAGACGACAAGATTAGAATCAGTTGGATCAATTCCATCAATGGCCGACAATAAAGCCTGCTTCTGGGATGGAAAATTTTTTAATACCTCAAGAGAAAACGTAGCTGAAGGGGATTTAGCGAAATCTTCAACTATATTATAATTTTGTACATCTCTTGCTCGAGTATTATATGTTGATTTATGAATTACTCCCTTCGGTGGCTTAATTGTCAATTCAGGAATAACAGTAGGTGGTATTGATTCATTAGATGGATTTTTTGTCGAGGTAGTAGTTTGATCAGTGGCTAGACTACCATAGTCTTTATTCCACATCGACACCAAAATATATTGTGAAGGTTTTCTAGTGGATAACATTAACAGTTGGGAACTAGGAGCTGGATCTGTAGCAACCAAATTAGTGTCTGGATTTGGAAATGGGTCTGTCAACACAGCTGATGCATGGGAAGTCTTGATGATTTTTGAGACTTCAGCATGATGAGGAAAATCCCTAACAATGTGTTCCTTGTTACAGATTATGCATGGATAATTAGGTTTTCGTGGTCTAGACGGTGGATCAGATGATCTTTCCTGTGGGTTAGAGGTTTTCTTTTTCTTTTATTTCCCCCTTTTCTTACCTTCTGGTTGCTTGTCACTTTTTCCTTTGTCAAATGACATAGCATTAATTTTGGAAGTAGGAGCATGATCAGATGCAGTAGCATGGTGTGTATTTGTAGTGCCTATCAAGCCATCTTTGGTATGAGAGTCCTTTATTTGAGGAGGAAGATTGAAATTAGATCGCGGTGCATTAGGAATTTTTTCAAAGAGCGTGCCAGACTGAGTATAAATCAAGTCTAAATATTGGGCACGAGCGATAACTTTCTCTTCTGTGACGATGTCACCTTTAGCCAAATCCTCAGTTATAGATGGAAAAAATGACTTAATCAACCATTCAGCAAGGAGCTAATCGGGAACAAATGTCTTAACCATTCGTCGACGGCGATGCCACTCATGAATATGATCAGAAATGTGAGTAGCATTAGTCTGTTTGAAGTTGGTCAACAGTTCTGTTCCAGTTTTTTATCTGATCGATAACTGGAAATGGGTGAAAAATACAGTAGATAAAGCAGTGAAATTGTTGAAAGAAGCTCTAGGTAGCTCAATGTACCATTTAGCAGCCGGACCTGTGAGCGTACGCTGGAAAAGATGTAGTCGAACAGAATCATCATTCAGGGAATTTGATGAACACCATAAATGATAAGTCATGACATGAGTCGACGGATATTCTCCAGGGTTTCCATTGAATTTAGGAATATTAGAGGGTAATTTATGAGGTATCACCGACCACCAAGGAGAATAATTTATAGGATCATTGGTTAACCGGCTTAAATCTTGTAATTCCAAGGTTGCAACAAAAGGCAACTATCGATTAAGGTCAGGTTGAGCATAGCCAGGGTAAGATGGAATTACTGGGGAAACAAGCCTTTGAGCACCAACATACATAATCTAATACTAGTAACCCAAATAGGGGTTGTTTTTCATAGCAAATGCTTGAGGATTCGGTTGACCAAAACCTGGATATGATACTTGTTGAAATGAAGTTTGAGGCATTTCCGCTTGTGGCTGCCAAGGGGTTTGTCCACCAATGTTATAACCCATATTAGAATAACTTGGATTCAGTTGATATGTATAACCAATTTGCGTTTGTGACATCCCATAAAATGGTACACGAGCTTGTGAATAAATGATTCTTGATACAGGTTGTTGTGAATTAACCAAAGGATTTTGAGTCTGTGGACCCAACATTTGATGATATTGAGTTGAAGAACCCGCCTGATAAGGTTGATGTACAATATTTTGATTCTGTAATAGGGGTATAGATGTATTAACAAGTGGTAATGAAGTGGGTGTAATAGGTTGAACCGGTTGATACGAGTGTACAACTGTTTGTGGTTAGATAGGGAGAGTGGGCTGCCATTGAGAAACATTCATGTCAACATTAATTTGACTAAAAGGTGACTCAGTATTGTCATATTGGGTGACCAAAGGTTTCCCCCCAGCATAAGGAGGATAATAAGACGAAAATAATTTTCTCGAAACGCTGGGAGTCCAGTTGATATGGTACTTAAAGGAATTGACCCAAAAGGACTAACTTGATATTGCCCTGATGATGTATGTAATGAATCAAGTTGTTCAGTAATAATGATAGGAATACTAGTTAAAACACCAGATAATGACATTGGAAAAGACCATGATCATGAAGATGCACTAGAGAAAGTGCCAAGCAATGATTTGTAACCTGCTGGGATTGAAGGGCCACCATGCAAATATGACTCTCGTGAGGTTGTGAACATCGACGGAGTAGCGAGGGTAGGAGATGATGTAATTGGAACAACAGACCCAAATGAAGATGTTTGTTCAGACATGTTTTTTTTATCAAATGTATACCCTCGAAAATCAATGGGAGATTGAATGGAAACAGGATCAACAAAAGCAGATGGAAATGATTAAGGAAAAGACTCGTACAGGTAATGGTCCTCCCCAAAATGGGTTGGAGTTAAAGGTGTATCATCTTGTGGGATTTATTAAATAGAAATTAAACCAGGAGGAAGAACTTCACCGTCAGGCCCAAAATATATTTCATACAGTTGACTTTGTGATATAGAAGTTTCAATAGCTACAGAAGTTTGTGGGATGACTGTTGAGCATTGGAAAAGGTATTAATTCACCATGTATTTCTTTATCTTTTTCCTTTGAATATAAATCTTTTTATTCTATAAATATGATATATTGAAGGATTATTATAGAATTGCAAAGATTAATGTTTATTGTGAAAATTAGCTAAAAATTGTCTTTTATTCTCAATAGGAAACAAATGAAGTGGGAAACCACCATTCGAAAGGCAAAGCTAAAGCAGGAGTAACTGTTGTTCCTCTAGCAAAGGGTCGTATCTAGATAATAACGATGAAATCAGAATGCACAACTAAAGCAAGGTAGGGAACAACACAACTACAGCCTAAGAAAACCAAGCATTAGATAAATAAAGAAAAAGGAGTGAATCCCTCAGGATCTTTCAATCCTGAGGGATCGTTGTTCAAAGTCTATCATTGTTTCTTGTATTTTCCACCGAATTTTTATAAAAGGTAGTGCCTGTAGAAATCGGGGATAGAACGATTATCATTGAAATTCCTTTTGTAACTCTATAATTTCTCATTGAATCTTGTGATCAGAGAGCGACTGTTGTAAATTCTATTATTCTTGATTAATACATGATCTAGTTGTCATTCCGTTTCTTGACTCTGGAGTATCCCAGTGGTGTTTCAATGGTGGCTAAGGGCTCAGCCCTGGTGGATCCATATATTGTTTGTATCATTATATTT
Source organism: Pinus albicaulis (assembly GCA_034641835.2). Taxonomy (NCBI): domain Eukaryota; kingdom Viridiplantae; phylum Streptophyta; class Pinopsida; order Pinales; family Pinaceae; genus Pinus; species Pinus albicaulis. The sequence goes on along the minus strand of CM076579.1, from coordinate 559,499,090 downwards.
TAACTATTGTTGTGTAACAGTTTGCATTTTTTTCATTACAACTTTCAAGTTTAATGGTTTACTGCTTAATTGCTTAATAATATTGGTGTGTTACATTGCTGAATTGTGTTGCCATTCCTTTTTACTTTAACAAGAATCTTAATCTCTGTATAAATTGTCTTGTTATGCTTTAACAGAGCTACGTTGTTCAGCAGTTTTTGTTCTATTTCAGTTGCTATTCCAATCCATTTGTTCAGTTCAGTTTGTTGTTCCAAAGGATTTGCTGTTCAATAGAATTTGCTATTCAATTTCATTAGTTAGAGATTGTTGTTTAATTTCATTAGATAGGATTTGATGTTCAATTAGCTTAGATAAAGTTTGATTTTCATTTCTATTTCTGTTCAGTTCCAGATTTGCTATTCATTTCAGTTAATTAGTTTACATTCTATTTCATTCCTGCAAAGAGTTAGTTTTGCTTTTGAGAACTTGCCTAGTTTACTTTCATTAGCAGCATTAGTGATTTAGTTCAATTTCCATTTCTATTTAATTGTTTAAATGCAAGATCATCAACTATAAAGGACATCTGGTTATTGCTACCTTCGTTCTCAGATTGATTAACTTGTTTTCATTTGATTTCAATTACATCAGTTGCTAAAGGAAAGAGTTATCATTACTGCATCCTTGACTAATGATTGTTGGGTGAATGATTGGATTTCAGAGCATTCAAGTTCATGTCATTGTAGTTATATTTCATTTCCAAGCATCTGTTTACTCTTGAATTTACAAGACTGTACTACATATTGCAAGACATTACTCTTAGATTGAATTGCAGCCTCAGATTGAGTACACTCTTGAAACAAAAAGCCATACCTGGATTGATGATTAATGTAGGATAAATAGGCATTAAAAAGATGCCTTTTATACCTCAAAATTTTTGCGCCATCGCCGGGGAGAGTGTATGCCATTTAGAAAGAGTGAAGCATATTTGATTTTTTTTCTGGTACAGAAGAATTGGGTATTAAAAACGGAATGTAAGAACCTGCGTACCGAGCAAGGAACATACTTGTTCATTGGCCCGCTTCACAGCAGAATTGGGTAAAAGTTTGAGGTAGGAATGAATGCTTGTGTTTGTTCTGAATCAATAGAAAACCTAAAAATAACAAAATTCCTCCTAAGCCTAAAAAATCTAAGGGACCGATGACCCTTGGGCAAAAAACTTTCATCGACGAAATCCTAAAGAAAGCCGAATCTCAGCCATCAGTAGGACCTAGAAAATTTACTTCTAGACAACCTACTAGTTCCCTTTAGGCCACAAAGTCACCATCTGTAGCCTTTGCTGAGGTCGATAGCCAAAAAGAATAAATTGAGAAAAATACCCAAGAAATTGAGAATTATCACCTAATTTATCTGCAAGAAGGGAACTCTAGTAATCTTCACAAAGGAGAAGGAGAAATAGGGGAAACAGAAGAACCAAAATCTCCTCTTCAGGTAATCCAAACAATGAGCAGCCCAGATAAGGAAAGTGTTGTCAACATCATTCAAAAAGGAGCTAAAGGACCTGAATCTCCTCAGATAATAGATCAAGAAGGATCACTCATTATTCCAGACCAAGGAAGTGCTATCAAAGTCATTCCTATTCCTTCTAGTCAGCCTAGGAATAATTCCATAGAAATCCCAGAAGGATATTGGCACATATTTGATCAAATGGCCCAGAACCAGAACCAACAACCCCCTCAAACTTCCACATTGCAATATCCCATAGTGGACAATGTAGTTAATGCACCTATGAAAGCCATTCCCCTCCAACACATTCCTACATTTCATGGTTTAACATTAAAAGATCCAGATGCATTTCTATTTGAATTCGATGTATTATGCTGAGGGTATAACTATACCACCAACCTCCAAAAGATAAAATTATTTCCCTCCACATTAAAAGGACCAACTTTACGATGGTTTATGGGGTTAGGTGGAGGTGTTATAAATGACTGGGATTAGATGAAAGCTACATTTCTAAAGAAATATCAGGATTATTTTAGGTCTAGGGAATTAAAAGACGAAATATTTCAGATGACAGCAAAACCTAATGAAACACTTGATGAATATGTAGAACGCTTTCAATGCAACCTCCAGAGATCACCCTATGCATCTTTACCCTCACCTGATAATGTGTTAAAAACTACATTACTTAAAGGGATGAAGGAATAATGGGTTGAAACATTAAAAATCATGGTTAAAGGTGATATATATCAGGAAAATTATGCTGACATTATTGATTTATGTATCAGGAGTTCGAGAGGCAGCACAAGGCTAAAATTAGCAGAACATGACATGATCACAAGGGATAGTAAGACCTTCGATGGAAGTATAACCCACGTAGATATTGACAATCTAATAGAATATTTTAAAATTGATATTCTAGGGACTCTAACAACGCAGTTCGACATCATGCAAGCTAAACAAAATCAAGCAGAAGAAAAATAAAATTTGGCAATATTATACCCTAAATGAAGAAACAAAAATAGCCATAAAGAGTGCCCGCTGGATGCAGTAAAAGTCTGCGCCAACTGCACAAAAGATCACTCCACAGAAAGTTGCCCCTCGCTCCCTGGATTGAAAGCAGTCTACAAAGAGGTGGAAGAAGAATTAGAAATGGTATGCCTACTCAATTAGCACCGACAATGGCAGCCATGACAAATAGGTATGCCAATTGATCCACCCTCTTCTTTTCAGTCTCCTCAGTATAATGCTCAACAATATAATGGAATGTGGAAAAATCAACCACCCTTCCCCAATTGGTCACAACATCCATTTCCTACATCACCATGGCCAAATCAAACAAATCAAACCAATTGGCCAAAATCTCCTTACTGTCCACCATTTTGGCAAAATAATACTTATCCAACATAATGGTCCCCCTCCACCTTGCAGATTCAAACCTGGAAATCGAACTGGCAAAGACCGAAAAATATGCCAGCTAGAACGATCCCTCTCCCTCAACCTACACTGACAACACCTTATACATTTCCACAAAATCCCCATACCAACTTGAGACCACAACTCCTAGCCCACACCAACCCAAACCCTAATAATAGGCCGGTTCAGTCCGTTCAAATAATGGAACCACCAGAACTAGAAACTGAATTAAGGGAGTGCAATGACCTTCAACTAAGATCTGGGCACATAATAGAAACAGAGGGAGGCAAAAATGTTCAATTTTAAGACCTGTTACCTGCAAAACAAACAATGCACAAGGAGAATGTGGTTAAACAACAAACTAAGGAGCAACCAACCATCTCTTTTCCACCATTCCCAGAATGACTAATCATCGCTCGCCCAATAAAATATCCTGATTTTGATCTTCTAGGAGAAATGAAAAATTTATGTATAAAAATCCCTCTCCTCCAAGCTATCCAAGACATCCCTATTTATGAAAAAACCATCAAAGAACTATGTATAAAGAAGCCAAAGAGGAGAACAACAACTAACCCAACTGTCCAAGTAGTCGGCACTCTATTTGACTTATTATCAGGAATGGAAGCACCTATAAAGTATGAGGACCCAGGAAATCCTATATTAATGGTGCAAATCAATGGAAAATCATTTCCAAATGCCTTAGTTGATTTGGGAGCTGAAATTAATATCCTAACAACCACCACATGTCAAAAACTTGGCATTAAATCATTAGATCAAACAACAACCTTATTGGAATTGGCTGACCGATCGGTAGTCAAGCCAGAAGGCACACTACATGATGTAATGGTATCTGTAGACTCCTGGGAGTACCCTACTGAATTCCTAATTATTAACCCCAAAAACCAGCTAGATGGACACTCATTGATCCTAGGTAGACCTTGGCTGGCAACTGCCGATGCTTACATTGGATGCCGACAAGGCAGCATGACTATAACGAGAGGGAGCTATGTCAATAATTTAGCTTTATATTCCCCAGCCCAGCCAAGCCTATCAATAATAAAAACAAGAAAAAACCTCTATCATACCTCATGGAAAACATTATATCACCATTAACCATAGAATATTCCCTCGATTTCAATGACCAAACAGAGGATGACATTATTAACAGTTTCATCAATAAACCAAAAATCAGATCCCATTTGCAATGTCACATGATCAAGGCAGCATTTGATAATAAAGAAGAAGAAGATCCCCTAAAATACATTCATGATCAATCAATACCCACCACTTCTGTGTATAATAGCAAAATTATAGAAATTGAGCTAGGAAAATCCCTAAACATTAACAAAAACTTGACTGCTGAACAAGAAAAGAAGATGGTCCAACTACTAAAAAAATATAAGGGAGATTTTGCATGGGATTATCTAGACATGAAGGGAATTGACCCCCAGTTATGTATGCACCACATTTATATAGAAAAAGATGCTAGACCCATTCGCCAACCCCAATGAATATTAAACCCTCATCTTGAAGATATTGTGAAAACTGAATTACAAAAATTGTTGGATGTCAACTTTATTTATCCAATATCTGATAGAAAGTGGGTCTCTCCATTAGTAGTAGTGCCAAAGAAGAAAGGAAGGTGGAGAATATGTGTAGACTACAGAGAATTAAAAAAAGCAACCTAGAAATACCACTTTCCTCTTCCTTTCATTGACTAGGTATTAGATACATTGGCAGGAAAGAAATTATTTTCTTTCCTAGATGGCTTCAGTGGATACAATCAAATTCAAATTGCCCCTGAAGACCAAGACAAAACTACTTTTACCTGTCCTTGGCGGACATTTTCTTACAAAGTTTTACCCTTTGGCCTATGCAATGCCCTTGCTACATTTCAGAGGGCCATTCTTAGCATCTTTTCAGATTTAACAAATGAAGGGCTCGAAGTATATATGGATGATTTCACACCTTACGAAGATGATTTTGAACCAGCATTAGAAACTTTGGAAAAGGTGTTACAAAGATGTATTGACACCAGGCTCTACTTAAGCCATGAAAAGTGTCACATGATGATGACCGAGGGACTCATCCTAGGTCATTATATCTCAGCAGCTGAAATACAGGTAGATCCAACTAAAATTTAGATAATTTTGTTAATACCTACTCCTACCACACAAACATAGGTACGTAGCTTTCTCGGATTTTATGGTTATTATAGAATATTTATAGAGCATTATTTTCGAGTAGCTACACCTTTACTTGCAGTAGCAGGGAATATTGATTTTATTTGGACAGATAAATGCGACCATGATTTTGAGGATCTGAAAAAGCTTGTATCAACAGCCCTAGTGCTAAGGGGCCCAAATTGGGATTTTTCATTCCAAATTTCATCTTATGCCTCAGACACAACTATTAGAGCAGTCCTTGGGCAGGAAGAAGATAAAAAAGCATATGCAATTTATTATATTAGAAAAAATCTATCTCTTGCCAAATTAAACTATACTGTGATTGAGAAAGAATTTTTAGCTGTAATACATGCCGTAAATAAATTTAGACATTATATAACTATGTATCCTATATTTTTATATACAGATCACTCTGACATAAAATTTTTAGCAAATAAACCTATTACAAATGGTACTGTAACAAGATGGTTGATTCTATTGCAGGAGTTCGATATCACAATAAAGGATCGACCTGGAAAATAGAACCCTGTAGCTGATTTTTTGTCACGAATGCCAAAACCAAAAGATGCAAAAGTCGAAGATCACTTCCCAGATGAACATTTGTTTTCTGTTACTACTAGAACCCCATGGTATGTTGATGTTGCAAATTATTTAGCAGTAGGTAAATTACCTAAGCATATAATGCACAATGAACAAAAACATATAGTACAACATAGTACCTGATTCTCTTGGATTAGGGGCTACATGTTTCATACAAGAGCGGATATGCACATCAGGAGATGTGTCCAAGAGGATGAAATATTTGATATTCTGAATGCATGCCATGATGGGTCATGTGGCAGACATTTTGCAGATCGCAGGACTGGTCACAAGGTTTTACAAACAAGCTATTACTAGCCTACAATTTTTAAAGACGCTAAAAAGTTCGTACAAGCTTGTAATATTTTCCAAAGGGTAGGTCGCCCTGGACAATCTGACGAAATGCCTTTGAATCCACAGTTAGTAATCGAGCCATTTGAACACTGGGCGCTCAATTTTTTTGGTCCTATTAACCCACCATCAAATCAGAAAACATACATACTAGTCGCAACAGAGTATGTTACTAAATGGGTTGAAGCAAAGGCACTTTCCAGAGCTACAGAGGACTCTATAATACAATTCATTTTCCAAATATCTGTACAATACGACCTCCCAAGTGACATAATTACAGATGGAGGACTGCAATTTGTAGGTAAAAAAATTGCTGCAACATTAGAAAATTACCACATTCAATAAAAAATCACAACCCCATACCACCCATAAGTAAATGGCAAGGTAGAGAGCATGAATAAAGTGATAGAATCCATACTTACAAAAAATTTCAATCACATGGACGTGACTGGGCTTATAGATTGTCAGAAGCCTTGTGGGCATACCGAACAATATGGAGAAATACCACTGGGTATTCACAATATCAATTGGTATTTGGAAAAGAACCCATATTTCCAATAGAATTTGAAATTCAAACATTAAGAACAGCCCAGGAGGTGGGTTTAGACTTAAGTGAAGCCCAGGTCAGAATATTACAGCAAATCAATGAGTTAGATGAAATTAGGCTCTCCGCTCTTCAAAAAACTGCATTAATTCAACAACAGAGAGCAAAATGGCACGACGCCCTCATTAAAGAGAAAATATTCCACGAAGGAGATTGGGCACTCCTATATGATTCCAGGTTTCAGGATTTCCCAGGAAAACTCCAGACACGATGGCTTGGACCCTATTAGATACAGAAAGTGCATGAAAATGGCACCATCACATTGACTACCATCGATGAATCTAGACATTCTTTCAAAGTAAACTGTCATCGAGTACGACTTTACCATAAACTGCTTAAAAGGGAATCCTTTTACCAGCAATTACAGGAAGATTCCACCATGCAGATTCTTGTTGAGGGAGATAACTTCTCCTCAGCACCCATCCACTGAATAATTCTTTTATTTTGAAACTTGTACATAAGCTTTTCTTTTTTATTTTTCTTGTTTTTTTCAAGCTGTTCCTTTTAAGGAACAACTATTGTTCCTCTTAAGGAACAGTAGCAGTTCCTATTAGGAAACAACATGTTTGTATGTTTCTTTTTACTGTTCCTTTCAAAAGGAACAGCATTTTTGTTGATTATTTTTGCTATTCCTTTCAAAAGGAACAAAATTTTTTGTTGTTCCTTTCAAAAGGAACAGCACTTTTGTCGCGTGTTTTTGTTGTTCCTTTCGAAAGGAACAACAGTTTTTGCCGCGTTTTTTTGCTATTCCTTTCTAAAGGAACAACATTTTTGCCACCTTTTTTTTTGTTCCTTTCCAAAGGAACAACATTTCTTCTGCTTTTTTTTGCTATTCCTTTCAGAAGGAACAACATTTTTTGCCAATCGTTTTTGTTGTTCCTTTTGAAAGGAACAAAATTTCCGCTGATTTCTTTTGTTGTCCCTTTCCAAAGGCACAACAGTGTTTTTTATGTTCCTTTCCAAAGGAACAATAGTTTTGTTGCATGTTTTTGTTGTTCCTTTCTAAAAGAATAGCAGTTCTTGCCACGTTTTTTTGCTGTTCCTTTCCAAAGGAACAACAATTTTGCTGTGTGTTTTTGTTATTCCTTTCCAAAGGAACAACATTTCTTGCCACGTGTTTTTGTTTTTCCTTTCCAAAGGAACAATAGTTTTGCTACGTGTTTTTTTTTTTTCCTTTCCAAAGGAATAACAGTTTTGTTGTGTATTTTGTTATTCCTTTCCCAAGGAACAAAAATTTTTGCTGTATGTTTTTTCTATTCCTTTCCAAGGGAACAACAGTCTTTGACGTATGTTTTTGTTGTTCCTTTCCAAAGGAACAACAGTTTTACCGTGTTTTTTTGTTGTTCATTTCCAAAGGAACAGTGGTTTTTGTTGTTTCTTTAAAAAGTAACAACGTGTTATGCCGTGTGTTTTTTCTCTTCCTTTCCAAAGGAGCAGCAGTTTTCTGCCTGTTTTTGTTGTTCCTTTCCAAAGGAACATCATTTTTTCTGCTTGTTTTTGTTGTTCCTTTCCAAAGGAATAGCATTTTCGCAGATTGTTTTTGTTGTTCATTTCCAAAGGAATAGCACTTTTTGCAGATTGTTTTTGTTGTTCCTTTCAAAAGGAACAACATTTTCACAGATTGTTTTTGCTGTTCCATTTAAGGAACAACACTTTTTGAGTGCATTTTTCTTGTTTTAGAACAACATTTTAAGGATTATCATGAACTCTTCATGCTATTTTAAAGGAAAACATACAATTTATGCAAATTCACACAAATTAGAGGTTACTGGAATCAGAAAATCAAGAGAAATTGGCATTTTTAAGAAATTGTTTTATAGTGATAAGAAAAAAGGAAAGGACACAACCATCTATATCACTTTGTTGTCTTTACCTTCACTAAAATTAATATGATCGATTATCTTTATCATGTTGGTTCTTCCCTGAATCTTCATAACTCTCCTTGATTTTTATTTATTGAACAAGAATAAGGGCATATTTTCTCTATTGAGATGTTCAGACTTCTTCCACCATCCCTACTCTTAAGGAGTGTTGATCCATCCTCTATATATAAGTAGGGAAGTGCTATAAGAAAAGAAAGAAAAGAAAAATCTCTATATATGATTACTAACAATACTATCATATGGCAGATGGAGAATAGTGGGTCTCATCAAAAGCCAGCCTACCATGATCATAAGGAAGCAGTGAAGTGGCATTCCCACTATGGCCACCACACCAAGGATATGATCCAATGGATAGCTCAGAAAAAATAAAAAATTCCTTGGAACAGGAGGTCTCATCACGAGCCGGCCTGGCCACCTTTCACTCCTTCCTGGTGAATGGCATTGTGATTCATCTGGTTCCCAGGCTAGCACAGTGGCCTCCATCATGACAGCACATAGCACTTCCCTAAGCATAAATAAAGGGTAATGGTTCCAAGGGTGAAAAAGCAACTTTATCAAGGTTATAGACACCTATGGGCAATAGAGCTCTGTTGATGGCATTGGAGTCATGTTTTTCACAAATAAATAGTAATGTTAAACCCTTTTCTTATATCTTTATCTAATATCAAATGAGAATATGATCCTAAACCCTTTGTCTGGAACCTATTATGCATGAAATTTATTTATAAATCGATCATAATAGTTTATGTGGATAATGATCGCATAAGTACTTCTTACATCAGTTGTCTTTTCCCTTATGTTCGAAATCATTACACAACATTTCCATATCTATTCACAATTTAATAATATGCATGGATTTCGGTAATGCGATAATTTGTTGATCATATCATAAGTATGTATGCCTTTTAATGCTGTACAATTGTTGTGCAATACGTTGCTCTTCTATTTTGATGGTCGAGGACAACCTGTTATCTTTCAGGGAGGGTGCGGATGCCTTTTAATGCCTGCATGCGAGTCGAATCCCTATGTTCATCAAATTCTTGGAAACAGTAAGAGTTTAGCGATATTGTGCTAATATACAAAAGGTGTTGTTCCATTACATTTCTATGTATTTGCGAAGAATTAATAGGGTGTAGAAAGAATGGGAGGACAAGTAATACGTAGTGAGCCACAGGTGCTAGCAGTTTCCAACGTTGCATGGGAAATTCTGGAGAGAGTAGGATGGATTACCTACCTCACATGACTGTAGCAACCACATGAAATGGTAGCCATTGAATTTTTGCAGAACTTGCAAGAAGGCTATTCCATGGTTAGAGGTAGGAAAATAGCAGTAACAGATGCAATAATCGCCGAGGTATCTGGTCTGCCAGCGGAAGGACCCATATGGACCCATAAAAAGTGAAACTTCAAGAATCCATGTATCTTTTTCGGGACGGAGGGCAGACCTTGGTCGTCAAAGAGAAAGGAGGTCAGCCGGCAACTTTGGGAGAACCATGGATAGAATTGGCGAAATTAGTACAGAGCTACATCACATGCGATGGAAGAAAGGATGTGGTAAGACCACACCACCTTAAGTTATTAGCAGTATTAAAGAAAAAATGTACTGTAAACCTGCCTGCATATTTAAATTTCTTATTGCATGATGCTGCCCGGAGCATAAGAAAGTCTTGTCATATAGCAACGGTGGTAAGCCATCATTGTTTAATCTGATTGATAGTAAGTTATAGTCTTGCCCAGCAGTAGACTAGTTGGGAAGAATTGATATTCTCAATTGACAGAGGAACAACTCTACCTGCCTGAAAATGTAAAAGAGTTACATCACAACAAAAAAACCTTTAAAGCACATACAGTGCTCTAGTATTAGGAGAAGTAGGGGATTGATAGGAATTCTTCAGGGTAGCAGCAACCAACCCTTAGAATTTCCTAGTTCAGGAGATGAAAAACCCCTACAACTCGAAGAAGGAAGTCATCACACTGATGAAGAAGAAGGAGATCAGGAAGAATAAGAAAGTCACCACAGAAGTGAAGAAGAAGGAGATCAGGAAGAAGAAGAAAGTCACCACACCAGCGGAGAAGAAGGAATTCATCACAATGATGAAGAAGAAAGAAGTCACCACACTGATGAAGAGGAATAAATTAATCACACCAGTGAAAATGAAAGAGAGGAAGCAAAACCTCTCGAAACCTTCATTGCAAGCCCACCATAGAGTCCAGTACAGGAGGACCAATTGGCCCAAATTTTGGCCAATATGATTGAATATATACAACCTCACAATTTGCTTAACCTCAACATTGAGATAGACCAATTGTGGGAACAAGTTGTTATCAACAAAGATATGGCTGAGGGAATGCTTGATGAAGAAAACCCTCAAGGAACAATAAAACCAACTAGGGTTATTCCCCTTGAGGAAGGTAGCCAGGAGCATGGTAACACTAAGGAAGTGTCCCAAATAGAAAATATAGAAGAAATTCTGGGCAAAGGCACGGCCGCTGGAAAGAAAACCCCAGTCGAGCAACCAAGTACATGAAAAGGAACAACTATTCCTTCCAAGAAGAATATGAAGAAAAATGAACTTCCGAAGCTATGGAGGGAGCGGAAAAAGCTCCAAAAACTAGTAAAACAACTCAGGTAGAGGATTAGGATGCTAAAATAGGGGAAAGTCTCTAAAAGAACCTTGAAAATGAAGAATTCAGCTATCCAAACGGAACCCCACAATACAAGGGCCATGGAGACTCAAACTGAGCCCACATTCATTCAGGATAACAAGGAATAGTAGGCATTTTCTATGGAAGAAATTGCCCAAACTGAAAATATACAGGTTTGTGAAAAATATGTTTAGACCGAGGCACTGTCCTCTAGTAGTATGGCCAACAAAGAGACACAGACTGTAGGCACTCGGAATTGTAATAAGAACACCCAGGTCGATTTTCAACCCAATTTTTTTTTTTCAATAGACCCTACTCTAGCAAAACTCCAAGAAGAGCTGGCACAGGCTCAACAGGCTAGAGGAAAGCTTGAAGAGGAGACCGTTCCTAAAAGAAAATACCAAGAGTTGCAACAACAATTAAGGAACATCCATGCATCAGAGGCTGAAGCCTATGATAAGTGTCAGAAGGCAGAAGATAAATTTGAAGAGGTAAGGAATAGATTAAAAATGGTTCGGAATCAAATGGATACTCTCTGCTCCTTATACACAGATGTTCTAGCATGTAGGTGCCCTGCCAAAAAATATGCTTTGTTTTTAGTAGAAAGATATTTGCAGTTAAAAATTAAGGTTGTTAAGGCAGGAAAACCTATATAATTAAACACTGTAGATGATTTTATAATTTGTTGCAAACTATATGGAGTAAAAGTCCAACATCTGCTCTATGAGTTCTATTTGCACAATTTTATATTAGCTGCGGAAATGGAGACAAATCCAAGCCCTTTTGTGGGCAATACCCAATTTCAAGCATTTGTTTCATTTGTTGTCAACCAGTTGAAATGGCTCAAGGCATATAATACTTTTCAGAGGAAAGAAAATGGGTTAGACCTTTGGGTTAGGGGTGAACCGAGACACCCATTACAACTATGGGCTAGGAAGAAGAGTCTAATGACAAAGGAGGGTGTGATCTAGACATTGGGACCCATCCATGAAGAAATTGTCTTAGATGGGATAGAATATTTTCTATCTATCAAAGACAAGGTCTATGTAGCAGCTAAAGTCTGATGGAAGATTTCCAATTGGAATATTCAAGACAGAGAGCCATTTAATTATAGAAATTTTGGATTAGCTGCTGACCGCCTGGTTCTCTATAGTAACCTCATTTTGAGGGAAGGCCCATGCTGGCTAGGTTGTAGGTTTCAAAGTCCCATTATATGGTATCCTCCAACAAACTTTAAATCCAAATATGAATTACTTGAAGGATAGACAGGGCACATATTTGAAGCTTTAGCTGCAAATCATGGTTTTAGACCTCTTAATGAAAAACCCTCTCCAGCCTATTCCCTGACTGCACATGTAAACTATGGTTTTCATGAGGACATGAAAAAGGGTAAACAGGGGGGTGTGTTGAGCATTGGAAAAGGTATGAATTCACCATGTATTTCTTTATCTTTTTCCTTTGAATATAACTCTTTTTATTCTAGAAAGATGATATATTGAAGGATTATGATAGAATTGCAAAGATTAATGTTTATTGTGAAAATTGGCTAAAAAATGTCTTTTATTCTCAACAGGAAACAAATGAAGTGGGAAATCACCATTCAAAAGGCAAAGCTAAAGCAGGTTTAACTGTTGTTCCTCCAACAAAGGTCCATATCCAGATAAGAAGGATGAAATCAGAACACACAGCTAAAGTAAGGCAGGGAATAACATGGCTACAGCCTAATAAAACCAAGCGTTAGCTAAAAGAAGAAAAAGGAGTGAATCTCTCAGGATCTTTCAATCCTAAGGGATCGTTGTTCAAATTCTATCGTTGTTTCTTGTATTGTCCACCGAATTGTTATAAAAGACAGTGCCTATAGAAATCGTGGACATAACGATTATCATTAAAATTCCTTTTGTAACTCTGTAATTTCTCATTGGCTCTTGTGATCAGAGAGAGACTGTTGTAAACGCTATTATTCCTGATTAATACATGATATAGTTGGTGTTCTTTTTCTTGACTCTGGAGTAGCTCAGTGGTGTTTCACTGGTGGCTAAGGGCTTGGCCTTGGTGGATCCATCTGTTGTTTGTATCATTATCTTTTAACTATTGTTGTGTAACATTTTGCATTTGTTTTCATTACAGCTTTCAAGTTTAATGGTTTACTACTTAATTTTTTCATAATATTGGTGTGTTACATTGGTGAATTACGTTGTCGTTCCTTTCTACTTTAACAAGAATTTTAATCTCTATATAAATTGTCTTGTTATGATTTAACAGAGCTACGTTTTTCAGTAGTTGTTGTTCTATTTCAGTTGATGTTCCAATCCATTTGCTGTTCCATAGGATTTTATGTTCAATAGAATTTTCTATTCAATTTCATTAGTTAGAGATTGTTGTTTAATTTCATTAGATAGGATTTTCTGTTCAATTCGCTTAGATAAAGTTTGTTGTTCATTTCTATTGCTGTTCAATTCCAGATTTGCTGTTCATTTCAGTTAATTAGTTTATAGTCTATTTCATTCCTGCAAAGAGTTAGTTTTTCTTTTGAGAACTTGCCTAGTTAACTTTCATTAGTAGCATTAGTGATTTAGTTCAATTTCCATTTCCATTTAATTGATTTAATGCTAGATCACCAACTGTAAAGGACATCTGGTTATTTCTACCTTCATTCTCAGATTGATTATCTTGTTTTCATTTGATTTCAATTACATAAGTTGCTAAAGGAAAGAGTTATCATTACTGCATCCTTAACTGATGATTTGTGGGTGAATGATTGGATTTCAGAGCATTCAAGTTCATGTCATTGTAGTTAGATTTCATTTCCAAGCATCCATTTACTCTTGAATTTACAACACTATACTACATATTGCAAGGCATTACTCTTACATTGAATTACAGCCTCAGACTGAGTACACTCTTGAAAAAAAAAGTCATACCTGGATTGATGATTAATGTAGGATAAATAGGTGTTAAAAAGACACCTTTTATACCTCAACAATGACCAAGGTAAGAACAAATTTTGGTTGTTTAGCTTTAGGATTGAGATGTTTTGGCAAAGAAGAGTCTAGATCTGGATCAAATTGTGATTGAACAATGTCGGGTCTAGGAGGTATGGTCTCAGTGATTGAATGGATCGTGACCATGGGTATCTATGAAGACTCTGTTTCGACAACAGTAGATGAACCAGGATGTGTGGAAAAAATTTGAGCTAACTCTGGGTTAAAAGATGATGTTTTTCCAGAGGTACAAATTGTACTTGATTTGGCAGATCGTGATTGCCTTTGCCTACCAGAAGTAACTTTCGGTGGTAAAGGTGGTTTTAAAGATAATCTACACGAACGATGGGGGAAAGGATTTTGTTCTTCCACGATTACTAATTTATTTTAACCAAAAAAAAAAAAAACAAAAAGAGGGTAATGCTAGGCAAAAGGGTTTACCAAGAAATTGTGAACTGTATAATACCTCCTGGTGAACCAAGAAGTACGGGTAGGTAATCTCCCCGAATGTTGTGTTCGGTGTATAAAAATTTCAAGGCGGCCGACTTGGTTCACTATGGATGGATAGCACCTAAAATTTGTCCTCCCAAATATACCCGAAGGTACGTGGAGGCCCAAGTCCGTATTAGCGCTATCTGATGTGAAACCGCACAGTGAGAGCAGCCCTTTATACTTATCATACTGTAACACTTCCCGATATGCCCGAAAGTACATGGACAAACTACGATATACTTACGTACGTGGAGTGAGGTATCACACTTGAAATATATCGTAGACAAGTTAATGACAGCTACTATGTTTTACGATTCCGGAACATGTCTCTAGCCTAGACCTTCTAAACGTTATCATTATGGTTCCGATGCATTGTTAAGTAAATTGAGATTAATTTTATGTTGATCTTGCTTAAGAATTTTCCTTTTAAAGGTTAATTGCAATGATGTGTATGAAATTTCTAAAATGCAAGCTAAGAATGATAAACAAACTTTCACTTTCAGCTTTTTCAATGAAGAACCTAGCTACTCAGGGAAGAGAGAAAATAATTTGTGAGCAAACAAATCAATGAATCATAAACTAAATGCAGATTTCTTAATGTTCCTTTTGCAAAACACACATTATTCTACATGTAGTGCAAGTTTTTATTTTCAGATTCCTTGATGTTATGAATGCAAAAAAGAAACTAGGTGCACTAAATCAATAATTCAAATTCTTTTTACTTTTGAGAAATGAAGAATACAAACAACAATTTCTCTTTTGAAGGAAAAACGAGGATTTCAACAACAATTTCTCCTATCAAGGAAATGAAAATTTTACGACAATTTCCTATTTTGAAAGCAAATTATTCTTAATGCGACCATAAAAATTACTTTGAAATCAACTTTTCAATGATAAAGAAAAACTTTTTAAACCAACATTGAAAAAAATTTCAATCAAAGGAGAAGAAGTAAATAGAGTCACTGGTCAATTAAGGAACAAAATTTTCAGAACACAACAACAAACAAAACTGAAGCAAATTTCAAAGGAAACTTCAAGGGAATTTGGGTACTTTCAGGAGTCAACACAGTTTCCAAGGGGAGACAGTGCTTTGCAACATAGGCTAGGAAGGGAGACAGTGCTCTGCAAAGTACTGAGTCTTGTCTAAGGGTGTGTTGGGCAAAGTATACAAAGAAAACTACTATTGTTTAACTCACTGTCTTTACAAATTAAGCTCTGAAAAGGTTTAATATTTGTGTGTAACAACTACTAGGTGGATAAACAAAGAAAATCAGAGGCTTAAACACCTAGCACTAAGAGAAATTCTTCCCAGTGGAGTCACCAATTTGTTGGGCCAGAATTGTGAATTATGGATAAATCACGCTTCCCTAGACAGGTGCTAGTCTAGAAAAATAGGTGAAAGACTATACGAATGTTTTTCCTAACTCAAAATTTATACACGGAGAGGATTAGAGACTTACTTGTTCAGTCACTTCCAAATGGCTCCTTCTGTCACTTCTGTTGCAGCTTCAAATTCAAGTGGTTTGCTGGGTTGAATGCTTCCTACAAGAAAGAACACTGAAACAACAGAAGATGTAATAATATGGATATCTATTCAAGCTAGTTAGCTAAATCAATAAAGCATAAACCATATACATCAACCAAGATCTTGCAATATGGAAAATCAAAGCCAATACAGATGCATATAGGAAAAAATAAGAATTATTCTTTATTAATGATAGAAGGAGAGGTTACAACCTAATGACCGATTTGAAGTGAACTTCCAGCAACGTTCCCAAGCCTCATCATAGTATAAATCTCTCCAGTAGCAGCTACACAAATCTAGCTCTCAATTGAAAATTCTCCAACATTTCTCTACTCAAATTCTTCCTCCTCAAGCACTTAGATCTATGCTTAATTTATAGATGAACTGTAGGTTGTTTTTCAATCAATGAATTTCCAATAATAGGCAAGACATGCTTCCATTCATGTAGATGTAAAATGGACACTTGGATCCGAAGCTTGACACATGTGAACTCTTCTAGAAGACACTGGCCAAGTGGAGATTCCGGAACAATGAGAATTTCGCTGCCAATGTGACCAACGCACCTGTGAATGTCGAGAAATGATTTACAGAGTAGCCTTGCATGGGCTACCTACATATGCAATGCACTTTGGCCCCTTAGAGCCTCCGTCGGTGAGCTCTCATATGCTATATAATAAGCTTCAAACCATGGAAACCTTTGCTTGATGAAAGTCTTGCCTGATTTGTCTTGTTTCTTTTCTTAGGGCATGTAGCAACTGAAATGATAGGGAATGATAGAACCTTGATCACTGGTCCTGGAGATGATGTCTAGTTGACCAGGTCATTAAGGATGGCGCCCAAATTGACCTATAACAATTGCCCCCTAAAGCATGAGATCCAAATAATAACTACATCTGATTGAGATGCTTTACACTGTGATGAGCCTGGAAATGAAGTGGAGTGGTCACTTGCATCAATATTAAAATACATTACATCATGATATATCATCTTTGATCATAATTTATGAGGGTAGCCATTCCCATGTTCAACACATAAAAATTCTAATAACATATACATAATTAAGAAAGTCGTCTTCATTGGAATGTTGCCCAGATGCAGACATGCCTACAGATATAGGCCCATGCTTGGATGAAAATCTGTATGTAAGGTCACTGTATAGATGATGTATAAAACAATCCTGAAGTCACAACTTGGATGGCTGAAACTAGATCCAGGGTCTTCTTATCTCATTCACTTGATCATTCGGGTACAAGTCTAGCCATGCAAATATATGATTTCTAGTCAAACATGGAAAGGCATCTTTTGATTACCAGCTAATGATGTGAGCTCTTAACAAACATGAGAGAACCACCATTAATGTCAATGGCACTCAAGGTAATGCAGTACATTTCGTAAGTCTTGAATAGATGATTTGATGTCGAACACCAAACAAAATATTTCGGTCAAAGGTCCGAAAGTGAGGATCTTGTCGATGCTATAACAGGCCTCATGGTACTGGAATCTCATGTTTCTAAGTGAACTTCCTGGATATTGATTTTTTTTCGATAGGAAGTCACCTTATTTCAAAATAGGAGTTACTGATGTCAGAGACAAGTGTATGACTTGATATAGCAATTGTTAGGGATGATAGTCATGAAAATGAAGGTTTACGAGTATTGGAGAAGGATGAGTTTTTAATCACTGGATGACTTCTCTTGAACATATCAGCGACGCTATGATGAGTTGGCAGCATTGACCCAAAAACGAAGTGAAGGTATGATGAAACATAGGTGTGAATGAACCGTCAAGATTATTACCCAACCCAAACAGTCACGGACATGGAGTGAAAGAAGTGTCATGTTCAAGAGTGACTTGCTGCCAAAAAGAAAATTTGCTCACTTTTCCCAAATTTTCCTCGGTCATTTGTCAACTAGTACCTCTTTATGTTTTAACAAGCTTGAGGAGGATAAAATTTGTTTGATCTATAATTCAATCCTTCAGGCGAATAAAGTATCATTATTTAATAATTTAACGATTCCAGCGACAAATGAAACTCGATTCTTGCCACGATCGACAAGACCGTCGCTATTTTATGTTTTAACGAGCTTAACGACAGTGATAGCCTGATCATTTTTCATACTTAGAGAGTCTAGAAAAGAGGATGAAAGAGAACTCCAAAATTAATTTTTCGTAAATTTGTCACTCAGACCCGAAAAAGTGTAAAATAATATCTGAGAGAACCTCTTTGTCCATGTTTAATTAAGGTATTCCTTTTTCGCTATTATCAAATCTTGAAAAAAAAATAAAAGTGCGCTTCAAATCCTTTTTCATTTTTAACAAATCTTGAAAAATAAGGAGAAAAGGTATTCTTTGTGTTCAAGTCATTCTTTAAATAAATCTGCACGACTAATATATTCATCAGTTGTATTTCCTGTTCAGAACAACATCAAATAGATTAAAAATACCTGTTTCATGATAAAAACATAATAAAACTATAGTCACAGCAATAAATTCAAATTGCAAACAATTAAATGACTATAAAAAGTATTTTCATTATTCATTTTTACCATTCCATAGCTACCATTTTCATTTTGGAGCTTTGAACCTAATTTTTCCCCTGAACTTCAGTCATTGATTGCGGTCGTTTCTGTGGACGGATTTCATCGTTGTTTGATCCAGGTTAGTACCATGAACCTAATATGCCCTTTGGTAGTCATTTCATTTCTATTCTTTGTATATTTTTATGTTTTTAAGGTCCCTAGGGTAAATTCTGCCCAAAATGACCGCAACACTGTAATATCCCATAATAGGGAAAATCTACAACAATAAGAATATCTTAAGATATTCTAAAGTTGGAGCTACAGAAACTTATGAAAATAATAATGGATTTACAGTGATATATATACTCATATTATGTTTTCAAAAAAACATAGCCATAAAATGAGTGAAACAACATCAAAAGAAGAAATTCTACACATTCCCAAGTGGGGAAAAAGCAACAAATAGACCCTGAAAACGTTATTTATGAAGATATGAATTTTTATTGGGTGAAATAACACTTGGTTCCCTTATAATATGATGCTATTCCTTCACATACAAAAGGGGATCAGAAATAAATCCCTTTTGATATGTTAAACATACCTCCCGGCTTCATATCAGCTCAAAAATAGCCAAATCCCATGACTTAAGTTATGCAGAAAAGACTGAATCAAATGAAAGAATTATTTTATAATGGTTTCTATAGTATAATGATGGAATAACATGGATATTGAACTTTATGGAACAATATTCCAAGAAAATGAAGATCTCACCTCCTTATTGCATTATAAAGCCAACTCGGAAAGGGTTTCATGAAAGTACAAGTACAAAAAGAGCAGATCTGAATATTCAGCTCAGAAAATGCAGTATTAATGAAAAATTACAGAAATATAGCTGAATAATACAAAAGAGTTATGAGAATCCCTTCCTCTAGCTTTCCTGGAGAAGGGTTGGCCCTTTCCCTAGGAAACCAGCTCAAAAATAAGGGCCTTAACCCTGCTGCAACCACTCTATGAAAAATGACGCAGTTCCTGCAAGGGACTGCATTTTAGGAGATGAGGAGTATTCTAGCATGCTTCCAAGACATGAAATATTCTTATAAATATTCCTAGCTGATCTCTCAAGAGAAGGAATGCACCTTCTACTAAGAAATAGACTCGGAAGTGGTGTAACAAACCTCCACTGCAACACCCTGCAACTCAGCAATATTCCGCTATAGAAATAATGTTGGGACTGAAGAATGGTGCTTTCCCTCAAGCATAGATGTGGATCAATACATGACAAGCTCTCCCAAGAGGCCTCTCAAGGGAGGAGGTGGGATTCTCACTCGGGAACACCCTGTGCTCAACAACATTGCAACCCTGCTAAACAGCAAAAGGAAGCCTAGTCTAAACAGACAAGATCAAAAGATCAAATACAAAGAATAGTAAAAAAGGCTCCCATCCTCTCCATATATAGCAATTTAACCTCTCCACATTTTATCCCATTCACATGTGCCATCAAGCTCATGCAAGTTGTCCTCCACCAAAACTATGTTGTCCATCAAGGAAGTTCAATGTATCTAGACAACTTTGTTAACTTGGTCAAAGTTGATGGAATCAAAATGATCTCATCTCTGTTCACACCCAAGGGTGCTCAAATTAGCTTCTTATTCTTACTCCTTTCACATTAGGAGTGTTATTGATCCCTCTAAAGAGGTTAATGGGCCTCACTACCCATTTATTCACCTACCTAGTGATAAAACAACTCTAATATTTCATTTATCTTGGAGGCTAAAATTTTGGAATATTACAGTCCTCCCCTCAAAAATTTTTCTTGTCCTCAAGCAACTGTATAAGGAGAGAAAAAATCCTCCTCTCCTATTCTTGTGGCCTCCTCATCAAAATTCTCCACCACTGCTCAAAATGATCTACTACACATTTTTCCTCCAATGCTCCCTCCCAAGCATGCAAAACCATATGGCTTACATCATAGAAAGATAGAGGATGTAAGTGGAAATATCCTTGCTATCCAATGGCCTCCTCAAGGTAGGAGTGATGATGAACATGGGGAATATTATTCCCAATGAGTGACTTCCACACCCATGCTATCATCCAAATTAAGTGAGCCAATCTAGTTAGCTCAAAAAGATCCTCAACCCCTGGTTCATACAATGGGTTGGGGTTGCATGGAGAGATTGGATCCTCCCACCCAAGTGGTTTCTCTTTCCATTCATGATAATTATGGGGCTGATGCTGCTCTTGGGCTGAAATATTATGACCTCCAAGAGTGGCTCAAGCTACCCCACCAAACAAATAAACCATGAAGTGCCTCCTCCAAAAACTCAAGTTCTCCAAATGGCTCCTACCACATGAAGAAAATAGATGTATTTTGGAAATCATGGGTTGCCCATTGCTTCTCCTGAAAAATGAATCATGTAAAGTAGGGAGAATCATACTCCCAGTGGGCATCGTCAACTCACATCCCACTCTCCAAACGAATCTTCCCATGAACATAGAAATATCAGCAATACATGGAAGTAAAAACCAGTAGAAACAAGTTGTCACATGACAACCGGAAAGTGGATCAAGGTCCCACACAAGGAACCATCGTACTTCATTCCTTTCCTACATCAAATCAAACAAAAACAATTTCTTTTCCAGTCACTTTTTTTTTGCCACAATCATCTTACAAGATATAAACGTGAAAGTAGAAAGTGGTGTCAATGGTGCACACCAAAAATCATGTGGCTTTCCCCACAAACCACCAATGAGATAGCCAATATCAATGCTAAAAATGTCTTCAAGTACATCATTATACAATATGAAAGAAGGAGTAATCCTCCTTGGTACAATATGTTGCTCATGTAAAGGAAAGAAGTACAAAACATAAAGTGAAATTGTACATTCTCCATCATGTACTTGAGGTCTTGAGCTGAAATGGCTCAAATGAAAATTCTCCCTCACCGCCAAAGAGTAGGGAAGTGGTTGTGAAATCCTCTCTATCACCATCCAGGTTATGCATCTCTCCATATGCTAAAATATGTAATGCTAAATGCCCTCCCAAATGAACTCCTCTGCCAAGGAAAGATATGCATCAAAATGCATGGAAAAGAAGTCCTCATGTGTTGCATGTATCAACTTCTCCTTGAGCTTAGAAGCTCTAGTCAAGAAGACTTTGCCATAAGAATAGATGACCATATCATCCACCATATATATGTCATCTCCATTAGGGCCATCAAGAATCATGCAAGCACCAAGATCCTTGGAGTACTCTACCAAGAGTTGAGACCTCCAGTATGGATCAATCCTCCCAAGAGACAGCAATGGTGATCTAGCATGTGAAGCTCTCCTCATGCTGCTGCCTACTAATTTGACATCCCCTATGCCAAAGTCTCCCTCCAAACTCTTCACCTCTCCAAAATCCAAGAGTGGTGAATCAAATGGCAATATTTCTCTTACCAACTTCAGATCTGGTGGCCTCCTTGGTGGAATGCCTCCATAGAGTGAGACATCAATGGTAAGAGAAGATTGTTCATATGGTTGGGCAACCATGCCCTTGTCCTCATAATGTAAACTAGCCTTCCTTCTCCTTGCACCAACTCTTTGAAATAGATAGGGGTGTGTGATCTTCATCAAATGATGATGTCTTTCCTCCCTACCTCATCCTTCCATCAATATCATCTCAAAATCATGCTTCTTATTGATTTTACTTTGCCTTCCATATGTGAGATCCTGGGGAGCTTCCTGCAATGACACAAGAAATCCTCTGGTTGGAGCATGTGCTCCTCCTTCCTCTGCATGAGGCACTAGATATTCTCTAGTTGTGACAGTGCTATAACCCCTATCCTTCTCTTCATATTCAATATGAATAAGAGGTAGCTGCTCAATAAGAGGATCGTCCTTTGCAAAAGGAGCCTTCATGCCCTTTTTTCCAAGGTTATGAGACAAGGATCTTGCATCTAGTAAGCTATCATGCAAGATGTGAGCTCCTCCAATAGGTTTCTGAAGTGGTTTTGAGTTTTTAGTGTTGGGGCCCTGTGATTTGGAAGATTGGCATACCAAATGACAAGGCAACATCAGAACCACTTTGGAATCCTAGGATCTAGCCCTCCTAGATTTGGAGAGGGATCTCTCTATATGTGTTTTAGAATGATATGCTTATAGGCTCATGATATGATATTAGGATAGTTATGAAGCACAAGGTATTTGTTTGTTTGTTGGTTGGGGATAATTAACTAAGAAGGTCATGTGAAGTGTGAAGGAGGGAATAAATTGAAGGATATTTCAACATGGGAATATAGGTCAAGAAAAAGTTTCAATCCATTGGGCTATGGAGTCATAAAAGGGTTTACTTCCAGAACAACTATTCAAGGGTTTCCATAGGGCAAGTCATCTATATCAAAAGATCTCTTTAAGTTGATTTTGTGGTATGGAACATTAAGAAGTGTGGTGAAAGAAGCAAACATATAAGAAAACAAAGGGCAGCCTAAGATTAGGTAAGGATTTTGATCCTATCCTTCTTTTGGCATACTCTTAAGGGAAAAACATTTAAGATAAACATAAAATGTAGTCTAAGACCAAGTAAGGACTTTTAACCTATCTTGCTTTCGGCATACTCTTAAGGGAAATCTTCAAAACAACTATTTAAGACTAAACAAGGGATACGGCTAACCATAAACTTCCTTGATTAGGACTCTACTTAGCGTGCAGTGAAAAGATCATTCAAGAAAAACATCTCAAGTTCTACTCAGCAAGATATGGGCTCACCAACATTCGTTGACTAGTTATACTCTATTGAAATCATTACAAAACACACATTTAAAAGAAAGCATAAAGATAAAGCTTATCAGTTAGAATTAGGGTACTTTTAGAAGTAAATCCTAATCTATAGTTCCTGCTCTTTATCAGATAATATGAACAAAGTGAAAGACATAAGAAGAAACAGAGACAATAAGGAAAAACATCACCAATGATTTAGACCAGGATCCAGTGAATATGCTTGTCTATTTGATGTCCAAGACTAGTTACATACTCAAGTACAATGGTTTTCTATAGTCAAATACTCCTCTTCCCAGCCTACTATATTACAACTACTCAGCAACTCTTACTCAATAACAATTCAACAATTGACAATTTTCCAACCCTTTACATTGAATCTTCAATGAGTACTTATAGGTGAATGAGGAGGAGAAGTGAAATAAGTGGTCTTAATGATCATTTAAGATAGAATAGATGTGCATCAAATGTTCCATTCTACTCAATGAATGCTATATTAACTTTGTGAACCACTCTAGTTGCTTTTGTTTGACTTTGAGGCATATCTGGCAGGCTGGTAATAGCTCCCATGTGTGTTCTTTCGGAGATGTCTTCTGATTGCATTATTTCTGTTTAGTCTTCTGGGAAAATTTAAGGGAAAGAGTGGGATTTGAGGCTTTCCCATACTTTCACAATAACTACTTTGACAGTTGAAATGTCTCTGTTTGTATTAACTGCGAGATTTTCCCTTGGTAGGTAAAATGTAGATCATGGTGGCAGTCAGACATTCTGACTGAATTAACTGCTTTGCTATGACGTGCACAAGGCCTTCTGTCTTGTGATTTGTCCTGGATGACTGTTTTGACTTTAGTTGATTTGTCTTTAACTGCACTTTATCCTTTAACTGTGGATTAAGCCTTTGATTTTCATACTTTGTGCTTAATCCTTTCTAACTTTAATATTTTTTTTTTTCTGATCTTCACTATTTGGTCTTCATTTGGTTGCTGTGTACAGATGGCTTTCACTAGAGGGTCTTGCTATGTAATCAATATTCATGACCTATTGATTATAACCTATAATTTTACCCTTTATGTCCCTTTTGCATTCAATTGGGCCTTAGAGGATCGTCACCCTCGGCCTCTGTCACTAGATTTGCTGCGGGACAACTTTTTATTTTAGAACTGCCATTAAACCTGCAAACAACATTAAAAAATATTAAATAAAAACTACATGGGGGCTTAAACTGCTTAAAAGGGCTCGACGGAGGTGGAGGAGCGTTTGCAAAGGAAGTGCGAATGCAACGATGGAAGGTAAAACCATGGCAGAGGCGAAAACCAAGGTTTAAATTAAAATATGGCATGGAAATATGATGGGCAGTTTCGCAGAAAACCGCGAGTGGTTTTCGTGCAGGGTCAAGGTGGTTAGTGATAATGGGCTAAATGAATGCGATACGGCTTGATGGCTGATGTGTGTCCCTTTAAAACCACCCATTTCACGTTGAAAAAGCATGACGGAGGGGTTGGGTGAAATGGGTGCGAGAATGAATGCAGGTCGTTGGATCTGGGGAAATCAATAGGGGAGATTGAACGAAAGCATGATGAAAAGCCCAGCGCGGTCGGGTGGGACCAGTGGGACTATATGGGAAGAGAGCCGATGGCTGTCAGATCTGGAGAAGGTCGATGGCTAAGATCAAATGCGGGGGGATGGAGGGTACGAATGGGTTTGCAGGGCGGGTGCCTCCGCAATGAATATGGACTGTTGGATGAAAATCTTCCCCATTCAAATGAGTCAAATGCGAGGGCACTGGGGAGTACGGGCCACTTTGGTCGGGTGCCCCCGCAGTGAACCTGCACCGTATATTTGGGTTAATCAGACGTTGGAGGATGCATAGTGGAATCTCACAAAGACATGAATGGTGTGAAGTGAGGTGTGAAAGGAGATAATGTGATGGCACAATGACCATCAAATCAGGAGGATCGACAGTCCAAATTAAATTGGGACTTGGCAAGAATGAATGAAAGAGGCGGAGGATAGGGTAACGGTGAAACAGTGCTGACCGTCGAATTTGGGGGAACCAGATCAACGGTTCAAAAAATATTGGTGGGATGGTTTGGTAAGTGATGATCGAAAGGAACACTAGCGGTGTGATGAAGCGAGGACCGTTAGATCTGTCAAATCAATAGCTTAGATCCCATTGGCGAGGGAAACCATCATGCGGAGGAAATATAAGAAAACAAAGGAAAAAGGGTGGTGCGAAGTGCGATAGTGTGAAAGGGGCTTAAAGACTGAGGTCAATGGTCATGGGTCCTAATCACATGGAGGAAAAGGCTGAGAGCTTAAGCCCGCAGGGGCTTAAGTCTGACTTATTAAAAAGGTTGGTTTTTAAGGCCAAAATGGGGTTTTTTAAGGTTTTTTAGAGGTTCCGATGGGGTAAAATAAGGATTTTAAACCAAGTAAAAGAATATTTACAAGGTTTTAAGTGGATTTTTTGAGGAAATGGAGGAATAATAAAGGGAAAAAGGGGGATTTTAGGAGTGAAATGATGGAGAAGAGGTTTTTTGAAACATTCCTTGTATATCAGCAAGCTTCTTTGAGGGTTTTGAGTGAAGAGATCAAATAGGTGGATTTTTGAAGGATAAGGAACATATTAGACTTCAAGAACTCACATATTTTCTTCAAATTTGTTTCTTGAAGGCTAAAGACCTGTTTTAGCCATCTTTGAATATGTCAAAATTATGGATGGCTAACAATTGCTCCACTTGGGGATGGCAGCTCCTTGGAGCTGTCAAGAACCTCAGAAATTTATCTCTGGAATGTAGATCAATGTTCTACACTTTGAAAATCCTCTTTCTTCTTTGATCATGCTTCTTGAAAATATGATCAATCATTACATCATAACAAATCAATTTTCCCCAAACAACTACCTACACAACCTACTTTCCTAACATTTTTTCTTCATAAGGTGCACTTGGACTTGCAAACCTTTTTAAATCAACATTTTATTCTTTTGAAAATAGGAAAAACTAATCTAAATCTACCCTGATAACTTCCATGAGTTCAAATTAAATAGTTGAACTCATTAGCTTCTCTATCTAACTACTATCTATCAGGATTAAGCTGTCTGACAGATTTCATTCTCTATATTCTAAAATAGAAATTGAAAACACAGCCAAACCAGGATTAAATTTTCTGATTTGCTGTGATGGCTGTGATATCAAACAAAAACTGCACATAGACCTTTATTTGCAAAAAAGTAAAACAACACCTGGAAGGCTTAAGATCTAAAAACAATGAGAGTCCTTCCTTCTTTCTTTTAGCTTTGATTTTGATCTCTTTGAGCTATCTTCTTCTTCTTTTTCTGGTTCAGTTTTCCAACATGTTAGAACCATTCTTTTTCCTTTATTTGGCTCAGGTTTTGAGCTTGTTAGAGCCATTTTTTCTTTTGATTCTTTGGTTCAGATTCTGAGCATGTTTGAACCATTCTTTTCTCTTTCTAATCTAATCTACTGATAAGCCAAGATTAAACAGTTTGACAAATATTCTTTTGTTAGGTCCCTATATTACTAGTATAGTCTCTTATTGTTGTTAGTGTAACCCCCTTATTGTTATTATTGTACCCTTGTAACCCCCATTTTATTATTATTGTGCCCTTAAATTATTATTGTTAGGTCATCTAGGATTACATTGTGGCCCACTAGGATTACATTATGGCCCCATGGACTCCTATATATAGAAAGGAGGTTTTGTAAATTGGATCATCCAAGATTTGTTCATTTATGTAATGTATTGGAGGTTTCCCCCTTGAAGTGGCTTATTTCTAAGGCGTTGATATCTCTTTTCTTCTATTTTTGGAGATGGTTACACAACATTTGGTATCAGAGCTTTGGATTCTAGGGTTTCGCTGCTCCAAACAGGTCATTGTGGAATTTTCGCTATAATTTTTTTTCTATGAAGTTTCAAAAGCTGAAATTTTTAAGGTGCGAAGCTAAACTCCAGAGGAATATTTTCTAAAAATTTCAGAGCTTGGTTCGCAATATTTTCGGAGATATGATCTGTGGAAGTTAGGTATTTTTCAGGCTCCTAAACAGGTCACCGTGGAATTTGCGCTATAACATTTTTTTATACGAACGTTTAGAATTTGAAATTTGTGTGGTGCGAAGCTGAAATATTGAGGAAATTCGTCAAAAAATTTCAGAGCTTGGTTCGCAATATTTTTGGAGATATCGTCTATGGAAGGTAGTGCTTTTTCAGGCTCCTGAATTGCATCTCAAAGAGGTGATCGTGGGAAAAGTTCAATAACTCTCTCTCTGGGCATTGGATTGGGGTGCCGTAAAAATTGGTCGCAAGTGCACAAACTGTAGTTTCTTCGATATTAATTTCAGAGACAAAGAACGAAACAGTGATACGTGGCAAGTAATACAAGTTCGCTCTATTGAACCAGTCCATAATTAGGTCATTGTGGGAGATTGGACACAAATTTGTCTTGGAGAATCCAAATCAGGTCAGACCTGTGGCATTCAAAAGATAATTCATAGGGCTACATTAGTACCACAATTCAGATATTGAAGTGCTACAATCATAGAGATAATCCAATTTCAATATCGAGCTCCTCAAAAGCAAGAAAAAGGTGTGTATTTTTTTTCCGAATTGCATAAGTCTTGTTTGAAGAATCAATTTGAATTGATTCCAAGGGCATATTGTAGAATAGATATCAGTATTGGGTTCCAAAATATGCCCATTAAAAATAATTCAACACCCATTAAGCCTTCAGAAGGCTCTACTATGACTCATGAAGATGAAGAATTGCAACATGATCTATCAAAATTACAAGAGCAAGTGCAACAAATTTCACTCTCGCAAAGAGCAAAAAAAAATGAAATGGAAGTTTTGAAGAAAGGTTTGGAAGCAAAGATGGATGGCATGGAAGCCGGCATGGAAGCTAAGATGGAAAACATGAAGAATGATCTAAAAACAGACATCGAAGGTTTGACAAAGTTGATACAAAAAATGTTTTCTAATGGTGAAAAGATAGTAGAAGAACCTCATGATGAGTAAAAAATAAATGTTAATCGTGATTTCATAAACTCTAATGTTGGCGGGAAGAACCACCATATTCCAAAAATAGATATGAGGAAGTTTGATGGAAAGGATCCTGTAACATGGATACTACAGATGGAGCAATATTTTGATCTCCATAATGTGCAAAACACACAAAAGGTACGCATTGCAACTTTACATTAGAACAAAATACATTTGTATGGTATCGATGGCTTTGCTCCCGTAAAAAAATTGTCACTTGGTCAATTTTTACGGAAGAAATGATAGCACATTATGAGGATACGAAGAGCAACACCTTCTTTAGCCAATTGATAAATCTCAAACAAAAGGGTTTAGTGGGGCAGCACATTGAGGAATTCCAAAAATTGAATATAAGGGTAACTGATATTCCAGAGGAACACGGGATCGATCTCTTCATAGGCACTTTAAAGGATAATATCCAACATGAAGTTCGCGTTTTGGAACCAGATTCATTGGAGAAGGCATTCAGGTTGGCAAGAAAAGTTGAATGTAAAATAATGGCGACAAGGAAGCCTACCACTCAATTCTATAAAGAAGGAAGCGTTGCTACGCCTAGATTTCCACAACCTACAAGGTTGACACCACAACAATTGGAAGAAAAAAGAGCAAAAGGGCTTTGCTACAGTTGTGATAGCAAATACACTAAAGGTCATAAGTGTGCTGAGAAGAAATTATTTTACATAGATTGTGAAGAGGAAGAAGAAAATGAACAAGAAGAGGATATACACCGGGAACCAACCCTAGAAGAGGAAGAAATGAATCCGACCATATCGTGTAATGCACTGGCAGGAATTACCACTCCTCAAACTCTCAAGATACAAGGACAAATCAAGAAGAAAAGGTAATAGTGTTGATTGATTCAGGTAGCACCCATAATTTTATTCATTGTAAGGTAGCCAAGGAATTAAATTGTTTCCTATACCCAGCACGAGAATGTCAAGTGATGGTTGCAAATGGAGGAACTATAAATTGCTCTGGGAAATGCCATAATATCAAGCTAACCATGGGGGAATATGTATTGACTAGTCCAATGCTTTCCATTCCTATGGGAGGTGCTGATGTTGTACTAGGAGTACAATGGTTACAATCTTTGAGGACGGTAGCTTTTAATTTTCAAGAACTTTTCTTGAAATTTTTTTCAGAAGGAAAGGAAGTCGAATTACGGGGTATTGAAGGGAAGCTGGGAAGGATAATAAGCTCTAATGTCATGACAAAGCTTCTAAAGAAAGAACAACGAGGCGTAATTGCACAATTATGCTCACTAGAATTTCGAACTCATGAGAGTCATTTTGAATTTTTGGTCATGCCTCTTGGCCTTACCAATGCACCTTCTACATTTCAAGGGTTGATGAATTCCATTTTCAAACCCTTCCTTAGAAAATTTGTGCTAGTATTTTTTGATGATATACTAATCTACAGCAAGTCTTGGAAGGATCATGTTGAACATGTTGATAGGGTACTCAAACTATTGCAGGAGAAACAATTATATGCAAAAACATCCAAATGTTTCTTTGGAGTACAAGAGGTGGAATATCTGGGTCATATTATATCTCACGAGGGTGTTAAAGTAGACCCTAGCAAAATTAAAGCCATTAAGGAATGGAAAGTCCCCAAGACAATAAAGCAGTTGCGAGGATTTCTCGGGTTAACAGGCTATTATCGCAAGTTTGTTAAGAATTATGGGAGAATAGCAGCACCTCCAACAACATTATTGAAGAAAGATGCATTTTCATGGACTCCTGAAGCAACTAAGGCCTTTGAACGTCTTAAAGAGGCAATGTGCCTAGCACCGGTCTTAGCTACACCAGACTTCACAAAAAACCTTTATTGTGGAATGTGATGCCTCAGGAAATGGAATTGGTGCAGTTTTAATGCAGGAAGGAAGACCCATTGCTTTTGAAAGTCGTCCAATCAAAGGAAAGTATTTACAGAAACCTATTTATGAGAAGGAAATGTTAGCAATACCACATGCACTAAAGAAATGGCGAACTTACCTAATGGGAAGACACTTCAAGGTAAAAACTGATCATGATAGTCTTAAACACTTTTTGGAACAAAGACTATCTTCAGAAGAGCAGCAAAAATGGGTCACAAAGATGTTGGGTTATGACTTTGAAATAATCTACAAAAAAGGAAAGCTTAAGGTTGTTGCAGATGCACTCTCAAGAAAGAATGAAGAGGTGGAAGCATTGCTTTGTGCCATTTCTATTATCCAACCAGATTGGATAACCGAAGCAAGAGATGAATGGAAGAAGGACAAAGATGTATGGACACTCATTAAAAAGTTGTAGCAAGATCCTAGTACATCTGATACATTTAGTTGGAAAAATGATTCCTTATGGTACAAATATCACTTATATCTTTGTAAGAATTCCCAACTAAAACAAAAGATTCTTCTAGAATTGCACACATATCCTTTAGGAGGACACTCAGGATTTTTAAAAACTTACCACAGGGTGAAGAAAGAATTTTTTTGGGATGGCCTTAAATTTGATATTCAAAAGTTTGTGGCAGAATGTTTGGTTTTCCAGCAGAAAAAAGTGGAAACAATTAAGACCCCAGGACTTCTACAACCTTTATCCATTTCAAGTCAACGTTGGGAGGAGATTTCAATGGATTTTATCACAGGTTTACCTAAGTCCAAAGGAAATAGTGTCATCATGGTGGTAGTTGATAGACTTACCAAGTATGCACACTTTTGTGCATTATCTCATCCATTTAAAGGAAGTACAGTTGCTACTACATTTATGGATAGAATTGAAAAGCTACATGGAAGCCCAAGGGTTATTGTGAGCGACAGAGATCCCATTTTTACTAGAAATTTTTGGACGGAGTTATTTTCTTGTTTGGGTACTCAATTAGCTCATAGCTCATCTTATCATCCTCAATCTGATGGTCAAACTGAGATATTAAATAAATGTTTGGAAGGATATCTTCGTTTTTTTTTATTTGATAAACAAACACAATGGGTCAAGTGGTCACCTCTTGCTGAATGGTGGTATAACACTTCCTTCCATACTGTAGCAAAAATGACCCCATTTATGGCACTTTATGGATATCATACACCATCCATCACATCATCTTTAAGAGAAAATTTTAAGTTTCAAGCAGTGGAAGATCACATTGAGCATCAGCAAGAAGTTCTCCAACTCTTAAAGGATAACCTGAATTTGGCACAAAATCGAATGAAACAACAGGCAGATCAACATCGCAGTGAGAGAAGTTTTGATGTAGGAGATTGGGTATTTTTATGGCTACAACCATACAAAAAAATGTCCCTCAAGCAAACAAAGAAGGATAATAAATTATCGCCAAAGTACTATGGTCCTTACAAGCTGTTGCAAAAGATTGGTACTATGGCATACAAATTGGAGCTTCCTGCTTCTTTGCGAGTACATCCAATTTTCCATGTTTCATGCTTAAAGAAGGTTATCGGTGAAAATCTTCCAGTTCAAACAATATTACCAAAACTTGATGAGGAAGGAAAAATCATATTGGAACCTGAAGCGGTCACGGAAACAAGAACTCAACAACTACGAAATCGATCAATTTCAGAGTATCTCATCAAGTGGAAGAACTTACCCACTGAAGATTCTACATGGGAGGATGAGAATTTTATACAGAAGCACCCAGAGCTACTCAAGTGTTGAGGACAACAATTTTTTGAAGGAGAGGGGCATGCTAGGTCCCTATATTACTAGTATAGTCCCTTATTGTTGTTAGTGTAACCCCCTTATTGTTATTATTGTACCCTTGTAACCCCCATTTTATTATTATTGTGCCCTTAAATTATTATTGTTAGGTGGGCTAGGATTACATTGTGGCCCACTAGGATTACATTATGGCCCCATGGACTCCTATATATAGAAAGGAGGTTTTTTAAATTGGATCATCCAAGATTTGTTCATTTATGTAATGTATTGGAGGTTGCCCCCTCGAAGTGGCTTATTTCTAAGGCGTTGATATCTCTTTTCTTCTATTTTTGGAGCTGGTTACACAACATCTTCACTAACCTATCAACAGTAAATTGGAATTCCATTTGTCATGATTAGGTTATATGACTAAATAGGAGTGCTTCTTTCTTTTTTGGTATGGGGTTGTACCTTTCATGTTTTCGATCTATCCTCTTTTCCTTTTCTACTATTTTTTGTATTTTTCTTTTTTCAAAACAACATAAACCAATGATATTTACAATGAATAATGAATGCTTTAAACTGAGAGTTCATCAGAAATAATGCTTGAGCATCCTGCCATTGACAGGACCCCCAAACAGGTCTGCACCATCCATCTCTTGTAGAAAAAATACGTTATGACCAGTGGAAGATTGAATGATGTAAGGGCCTTGCCATAAATTGTCAAACTTGCCATGTTT
This sequence comes from Pinus albicaulis, assembly GCA_034641835.2. Lineage (NCBI taxonomy): Eukaryota > Viridiplantae > Streptophyta > Pinopsida > Pinales > Pinaceae > Pinus > Pinus albicaulis. Next base: position 559,466,244 of record CM076579.1, on the reverse strand, counting down.
GCCCTTATCTTCTCTCCTGGAATCCCATTTGAGTACTTTGTCACTAGTTTTTAAATCACTTGCATTTGTCCTCTTATCAAACAATTTTTTGATATTCTCTTGTACTTTATGTGCTCTGTTATAAAATTCTTCCCTGGTTTGCTGAAGATGTATGGTCTAATTTATCCTTCTCATCATGTTATCTTTCTCTGATTGTATTTCTTGGACAAAATTCATCACTAGCACTCCTAAACTGGTAGGAAAAACTACATCTGCTCCATAAACCAGCTGATAGGGAGACATTCCAATTGATTTCTTTGTTGTCAATCTATCTTCCCATAAAGCATGTACCATCTTATTGTGCCATGACCTCTGATTTTATTCCTGCAACTTCTTTATTATGTTTATCGGGCTCTTATTGGAAGACTCTGCCAACCCATTACCTTGAGGGTAATAAGCCGTGGAATGACCAAGCACAATCTGATATCTGTGAAAGAAATCAACCATATTTTTAGAACCAAATGCAGCACCATTGTTAGTGTTGATTTTCCTAGGACAACCAAATCTAAATAGGATATGGTCTTCAAGGAATTTTATGATAACTAAGTCTGTGGCATTCCTAGAAGGGATGGCTTCTATCCAATTGGTGAAATAATCAGTGGTTGTGAGTATCCATCTATATTGGGCAAATGAGGCAGGATGGATTTCCCCAATGAAGTCTAGGCCCCACTGTTGAAAAGGAGCTTCAACAGTGATTGATTGCAAGGGTAAGGGAAGCGGTTTTCTCTTGCCTTCAAAGATTTGGCATTTGTGGTAGGAAACTATCATTTTCTAGACATCTTGAAAGAGGGTGGGCCAGTAATAACCAGCACTAAGGATTTTATTGGCAGTGGTTTTCCATTAGAGGTGGCCTCCAAATTCTCCTTCATGAAACTCATGCTTGATCCTATCTGCATCATTCTCAGGCAAACATTTAAGTAATAATCCACTAGAATTTTTCCAATATAAACATTTATCTAAAATTCAGTAGTTAACAACTTTCAATTTTAAAAATCTTGCCTTCATTTTAGACAAACCAGGAGGGGAATTGAGATTAATAAGCACATACAAAATATCAACATACCAAGATGAATTGAGGAAACGATCCTCAATAAGTGGGGCTGGTAATTCTTCCTACCAATCTAATGCATCTATCATGTTTATATCAAGTTCTTGCAAGTTAGATTTTTTCATTAATTATGCTAGGACTTGACCCTTGATGAGTTTAGTGGGTTTAATTTCCAAATCATATTCCAATATCACAACAATCCACTTTCCTCTTTTGCCATCAGGGTCTTGTGAAAAAATGTCTTTTACCACTACATGAGGCACAAATGCAATAATGTGAGAGTGTAAGATATAAAATTTGAAATCCTTCAAGGCTTTGACCAAAGCATAGGCCTGTTTTTCCATGATATTATATTTCAAAGGCACATCTCTTATTTCCTTGATGAAAAATGAAATTGGCTTCTCTTGTCATTCTGGATTTTTCTATAATAGGACAGCAGCCACAATATGTTCTGATGTAAATGAAAATATGAGGAAGTCCTTAGTGAAATCAGGACTGATAAGAACCGGTGCTTGGGTAAGTTCATGTTTTATCAGTTCAAAGGATTTCTTTGCTTCTAAGGTCAATTTAACTCCTATCTCTTTCTTTAGCATGTTTTCATGTTCCTAAGGAGTTCTGCCAGGTTGGGTATGAACCTTCTTAAGAAATTAATCTTTCCAATGAAAGATTGAAGTTCTTTGAGGTTTCTGGGGTGACTGATCCGCAATATACCTTCAACCCTTTTTGGGTCTATTTTAATCCCTTTTTCAGATATGATATGACCAAGAAGTTTACCTTCTTGGAGACCAAAAAATGTCTTCTTGGGTTTCAAGGATAGCCCATAAGTTTACCTTCTTGGAGACCAAAAAATGTCTTCTTGGGATTAAAGGATAGCCCATACTTTTTGAATTTCTCAAAGAACTTTCCTAGGTGTACTAGGTGTTCTTCATCTGTCTTGGAATATACTATAATGTCATCTAAATAAATCACAATGAAGTGGCCTATTTCTCTGAGAAAGCAATATCCATGGCTCTTTGAAAGGTGGAACCCGCATTAATTAATACAAAAGGAATTTTCACATACATGAAAGTGTCCCAAGGAGTAGTGAAGGTTGTTTTAATTTGATCATCAGGGAGTACCAATATCTGATTATATCCTAAAAATCCATCTAGAAAAGAAATCCTCTTGGAACCGACTACCTTTTTTAGATGTGCTCCATTTTAGGCAAGGGATAATTGTCCTTTAATGAGGCATTGTTCAATTTCCTAAAGTCAATATAGAGCCTTATTTCTCCTGTTTTCTTTCTTACAGCTACGAGATTAGATAACCACTTTGAGTATCTCACAGGGACAATAATTCTAGCCTCATAAATTTTCCTAATTTTTTTCTCAACCAAAGGTAATTGCACAGGGCTTATTCTGTGTAATTTTTTCCTAAACAGTTTCTGGTTTTCTTTAAGTGGTATCTTGTGATGAATGGTATTTGTGTCATATGCCCTTAAATCCACATAGCTCCAAGAAAATACATCAGAAAACTCTTTAAACAACTCAATATATTTCAGTTTCATGTGAGATGGAAATGTTTTAGATAACTTGATCATTTTAGGCTTGTCTTTACTGCTTATATTTCATTCCTCAATATTAGATTCAGTGGGTTCTATTGTTGGTTTCTTGGCAACATCATTAAAATAAAACAAGTCTTATAGAGGTGCTAGTCCTTTGGGTAAGCCTTTGTATTTAGATTGTAGTACCTCTATGTCTTCTCTTCTTGATTTTATGTAATCTTCTGTTTGATTTTCGAACTCTTTGGTTAGCAGATTTATTTCTGTAATGGGAGGAGGTTCATTTTCAATAGGTTGTTCCTCATTAAGACAATATTTATCATACTTTGAGTCTGAATTTGGCAATTCAAACTCATTTCAGAACTACAGGAAGTCCTCTATCTTTTTATCTCCCTCAAAGACCTGCCAATACTTTTCATTGTCTAGGACAACTGGTCTATATTTCACTTGGACTATGAACTGTTTGTTGTCATAGGGCCTTTGAAATGAACTGGCAACACAAGCTAAACCATTGGCAAGAATTTTTTGGTTTCTAGGGACAAAAAAAAGTTCATATTCCTCAAACATTTTCAAAATATCCATGGCATCATTTCTATAGGCTCTTAGTCTTGGATGTTTGGTAGTGTACTCTCCATTTGTTTTCCTAATGATCAGTTCAAAATATCCATGAATAGCTACCCTCCTGGCTCCTAATTTCTTCAGTAACTATAGTCTTAAGAGGAGTGCTTCATACTCAACTATGTTATTTGTGCATTGGAAGTTTAGATTGTATGAATGGATTTTAGCGTAATTATTCTCTATGTTTTGAAGCCACACACCTACTCCTGCACCAGTTCTATTACAAGACCCATCAAAACTCATACTCCAAAGAGGGCTATTTTCAGACTTGTTGTTGTTTTCATTCTTGTCCCCTTTGTCCTGTGTGTTCTGACTGTCCTTATGTAGTTTTATAGGTTCTGCAGCATTTTTATGTCGGTCTTGTTCATTAAATTTTTCACGAAGTTGAGGTCTTTCTTCTTGACTCTCATGACTTGCACTAAGCTAGTGGACAATGGGTTGTTCATACTCTCTGTTTTGTTTTCTGTAATTTTCAGATTTGGAAAACTGTTTTAGATCCTCCCCCTACCTATCCTCTCCTTCCATGTTTTCTGTTATGTTGGGTGATTGCTAACTTTCCAACTCTAGTTCATCAAAGCTTTCATCATTATAAATAATGAATGAGTATAGGTCCGTATGCACAGAATAAAGAGGGGAATTTTCTGATTTTTCTTGACTACTCACCATAAATTTCATGTGTGATTCCCTATAAAGTTTTATAAGTTGGCTAAAGATAGGGATGGTGGCATATGTCATGTCCATTTGCATGTAATGTTGTGAAACCAGCTCCAAAAAGAGAATAAAAGAGATATCAACGCCTTAGAAATAAGCCACTTCGAGGGGGGTAGCCTCCAATACATTACATGAATGAAAAATTCTTGGATGATTCAAATTACAAAACCTCCTTTCTATATATAGGAGTCCATGGGGCCACAATGTAATCCTAGACGACCTAACAATAATAATTTAAGGGCACAATAATAACAATATGGGGTTACAGGGGTACAATAATAACAATAAGGGGGTTACACTAACAACAATAAGGGACTATACTAGTAATATAGGGACCTAACATGCCCCTCTCCTTCAAAAAAGTGTTGTCCTTAACACTTGAGTAGCTCTGGGTGCTTCTGTATAAAATTCTCATCCTCCCATGTAGAATCTTCAGTGGGTAAGTTCTTCCACTTGATGAGATACTCTGAAATTGATCGATTCCGTAGTTGTCGAGTTCTTGTTCCCGTGACCGCTTCAGGTTCCAATATGATTTTTCCTTCCTCATCAAGTTCTGGAAATATTGTTTGAACTGGAATATTTTCACCTATAACCTTCTTTAAGCATGAAACATGGAAAATTGGATGCACTCGTGAAAAAGCAGGAAGCTCCAATTTGTATGCCATAGTACCAATCTTTTGCAACACCTTGTAAGGACCATAGTACTTTGGCGATAATTTATTATCCTTCCTAGCTTGCTTGAGGGACATTTGTTTGTATGGTTGTAGCCGTAAAAATACCCAATCTCCTACTTCAAAACTTCTCTCATTGTGATGTTGATTTGCCTGTTGTTTCATTCGATTTTGTGCCAAATTCAGGTTATCCTTTAAGAGTTGGAGAACTTCTTGTTGATGCTCGATGTGATCTTCCACTGCTTGAACCTTAGAATTCTCTCTTAAAGATGATGTGATGGATGGTGGATGATATCCATAAAGTGCCATAAATGGGGTCATTTTTGCTGCAGTATGGAAGGAAGTGTTATACCACCATTCAGCGAGAGGTAAACACTTGACCCATTGTGATTGTTTATCAGATACAAAACAACGAAGATATCCTTCAAAACATTTATTTACTATCTCAGTTTGACCATCAGATTGAGGATGATAAGATGAGCTATGAGCTAATTGAGTACCCAAACAAGAAAATAACTCCGTCCAAAAATTTCCAGTAAAAATGGGATCTCTGTCGCTCACAATAACCCTTGGGTTTCCATGTAGCTTTTGAATTGTGCCCATAAATGTAGTAGCAACTGTACTTGCTTTAAATGGATGAGATAATGCACAAAAGTGTGCATACTTGGTAATTCTATCAAGTACCACCATGATGACACTCTTTCCTTCAGACTTAGGTAAACCTATGATAAAAGTAATTGAAATCTCCTCCCAACGTTGACTTGGAATGGATAAAATTTGTAGAAGACCCAGGGTCTTAATTGTCTCAACTTTATTCTGCTGACAAACCAAACATTCCGCCTCAAAATTTTGAATATCAGATTTAAGGCCATCCCAAAAAAATTCTTTCTTCACCCTGTGGTAAGTTTTTAAAAATCCTGAGTGTCCTCCTAAAGGAGAAGTGTGCAATTCCAAAAGAATATTTTGTTTTAGTTGGGAATTCTTATAGAGATATAAGTGATATTTGTACCATAAGGAATAATTTTTCCAGCTAAATGTATCAGATGTACTAGGATCTTGCTGCAACTTTTGAATGAGTGTCCACACTTATTCATCCTTCTTCCATTCATCTCTTGCTTCGGTTATCCAATCTTGTTGGATAATAGAAATGACACAAATCAATGCTTCCACCTCTTCATTCTTTCTTGAGAGTGCATCTGCAACAACATTTAGCTTCCATTTTTTGTATATTTTTTCAAATTCATAACATAACATCTTTGTGACCCATTTTTGCTTTTCTTCTGAAGATAGTCTTTATTCCAAAAAGTGTTTAAGACTATCATGATTAGTTTTTACCTTGAAGTGTCTTCCCATTTGGTAAGTTCTCCATTTCTTTAGTGCATGCAATATTGCTAACATTTCCTTCTCATAATAGGTTTATGTAAATACTTTCCTTTAATTGGATGACTTTCAAAAGCAACGAGTCTTCCTTCTTGCATTAAAACAACACCAATTCCATTTCCTGAGGCATCATATTCCACAGTAAAGGTTTTTCTGAAGTTTGGAGTAGCTAAGACTGGTGCTAGGCACATTGCCTCTTCAAGATGTTCAAAGGCATTAGTTGCTTCAAGAGTCCATGAAAATGCATATTTCTTCAATAATGTTGTTAGAGGTGCTGCTATTCTCCCATAATTCTTAACAAACTTTAAATAATACCCTGTTTACTTGAGAAATCCTCGCAACTGCTTTACGGTTGCGGGGAATTTCCATTCCTTAATGGCTTTAATTTTGTTAGGGTCTACCTTAACACCCTTGTGAGATACAATATGACCCAGATATTCCACCTCTTGTACTCCAAAGAAACATTTGGATGTTTTTTCATATAATTGTTTCTCCTGCAATAGTTTGAGCACCCTATCAACATGTTGAACATGATCCTTCCAAGACATGTTGTAGATTAGTATATCATCAAAAAATACTAGCGCAAATTTTCTAAGGAAGGGTTTGAAAATGGAATTCATCAACCCTTGAAATGTAGAAGGTTCATTGGTAAGGCCAAAAGGCATGACCAAAAATTCATAATGACCGTCATTAGTTCGAAATTTTTTTTTCAGAATATCTTCAGTCTTCATTCTAATTTGATGATACCCTAAACGAAGATCCAATTTGGTAAAATAAATTTCTCGATTTAATTCATCAATCACGGGAATGGGAAATTTATCTTTAATGGTGAGCTTATTGAGCTCCCTATAATCCGGACACATGCGCCATGATCCATCCTTCTTGTGTACCAATACTACAAGAGCAGAGAAAGAACTTTGACTAGGTTGAATTATACCCACCTTTAACATTTCTGCAATCATATGTTCAATTTCACTCTTTTGGAAATAAGGATATCTATAAGGCCTGATGTTTGGAGGAACACTTCCTAAAATAAAGTGAATAGCATGATCATGATCATGAATAGGTGAGAGTCCTTTTGGAGTTTAAAAAACCTTGGAATTATTTTCCAAGACTTTTTGGAGATCTGTAGAAATAGATGACTTTGATGTTGGAACTTATAGTGAGCATAATTGCGCAATTATGCCTCATTTTTCTTTCTTTAGAATCTTTTTCATGAAATTAGAGCTGATTATCTTTCCTGGATTCCCTGCAATACCCCATAATTCGACTTCCTTTCCTTCTGAAAATTTTTTCAAGAAAAATTCTTGAAAATTAAAAGCTACTGTCCCCAAATATTGTAACCATTGTACTCCTATTACAACATCAACACCTCCCATATGAATGGAAATAATTGGACTATTCAATACATATTCCCCCATGGTTAGCTTGATATTATGGCATTTTCTAGAGCAATTTATAGTTCCTCCATTTGCAACCATCACTTGACATTCTGGTACTGGGTATAGGAAACAATTCAATTCCTTGGCTACCTTACAATGAATAAAATTATGGGTACTACATGAATCAATCAACACTATTACCTTTTTCTTCTTGATATGTCCTTCTATCTTGAGAGTTTGAGTGGTAATTCCTACCAATGCATTACACGATATGGTCAGACTCATTTCTTCCTTTTCCTGGGTTGGTTCCTGGTGTATATCCTCTTCTTGTTCATTTTCTTCTTCCTCTTCACAATCTATGTAAAATAATTTCTTCTCAACACACTTATGACCTTTAGTGTATTTGGTATCACAACTGTAGCAAAGCACTTTTTCTCTTTTTTCTTACAATTTTTGTGGTGTCAACCTTATAGGTTCTGGAAATCTAGCAGTAGAAACACTTCCCTCTTTATAGAAGTGAGTGGTAGGCTTCCTTATTTCCATAATTTTACATTCAATTTTTCTTGCCAACCTGAAAGCCTTCTCCAATGAATCAAGTTCCAAAACGTGAACTTCATGTTGGATGTTATCCTGTAAAGTACCTATGAAGAGATCAATCCTGTGTTCCTCTGGAATATCAGTTACCCTTATATTCAATTTTTGGAAGTCCTCAATATGATCCCCCATTAAACCCTTTTGTTTGAGATTTATCAATTGGCTAAAGAATTTGTTTCTCTTTGTATCCTCATAATGTGCTATCATTTCCTCCGTAAAAATTTACCAGGTGACAATTTTTTTACGAGAGCAAAGCCATCGATACCATAAAAATGTATTTTTTTCTAAATGTAAAGTTGCAATGCATACCTTTTATGTGTTTTTCACATTAGGGAGATCAAAATATTGCTCCATCTGTAGTATCCATGTTACAGGATCCTTTCCATCAAACTTCCTCATATCCATTTTTGGAATATGGTGGTTCTTCCTGCCAACATTAGATTTTATGAAATCATGATTAACATTTATTTTGTTCTCATCATGAGCTTCCTCTACTATATTTTCACTATTAGGAAACCAACTTTGTCAAACCTTCCATGTCTTCTTTTATATCATTCTTCATGTTTTCCATTTTCTCATCGATCTTAGCTTCCATGTCATCCATCTTAGATTCCATGCTAGCTTCCATGGCATCTATCTTAGATTCCATGCCATCTATGCCATTATTCAAACCATCCATCTTATATTACATGATTTTATTCAAACCATCCATCTTATTTTCCACACCTTTCTTCAAAACTTCCAAGTCATTTTTTGTTTCTCTTTGCGAGATCAAAATTTGTTGCACTTGCTCTTGTAATTTTGATATGTCATTTTTCCATTCTTCGTCTTCATGATTCATAGTAGAGATTTCTAAAGGCTTAATGGGTGTTGAATTATTTTTAGGGGCCATTTTAGAATCCAATACTGATATCTATTCTAAAATATGCCCTTGGAATCAATTAAAATTGATTCTTCAAACAAGACTTATGCAATTCGAAAAAAAAAAAAAATACACACCTTGTACTTGCTTTTGAGGAGCTCGATATTGAAATTGAATTATATATATAATTGTGGATCCTAAATATCTGAAATTCAGCCTTGTAGTAGCCCTCTAAAGCTTCTTTCAAATTCCATAGGTCTGATCTGATTTGGATTCTTCAAGACAAAGTTATGTGCAATCTCCCACAATGACCCAATTTTGGACTGGTTCAATAGAGTGAACTTGTACAACTTGCTACGTGTCACTGTTTCCTCCTTTGACCCTAAAATTGATATACCAAAAACTAAAGTCCATTTACTTGCGACCAAATTTTACAACATTCCAATCCAATGCTCAAAGAGAGAGATATGAATATTTTCCCACGATCACCTCTTTGAGATGAAATTCATAAGCCTCAAAAAGCCCTAACTTCCATAGATCATATCTCCGAAAATATTGCGAACCAATATATAAAATTTTGCACCAATGTTCCTCAGGATTGCACCTTCACACTCTAAACATTTTAGCTTTTGAAACTTCATAGAAATAAATTTATTACGAAAATACCACGATGACCTGTTTAGGTTAAATTCAGGAGCCTGCAAAATGACCTAACTTGTACAGATCATATCTCTAAAAATATTGTGAAACAAGCTCTAAAATTTTGCGACGGTGTTCCTTAGGATTTTGGATTCGCACTCTAAATATTTTAGATTCTGAACCTTCGTAGAAAAACATTTATAGTGAAAATTCCACGATGACCTGTCTGGAGCAGCGAAACCCTAGAATCTCAAACCTCTGATACCAAATGTTGTGAAACCAGCTCCAAAAAGAGAAGAAAAGAGATATCAATGCCTTAGAAATAAGCCACTTCGAGGGGGAAACCTCCAGTACATTACATGAATGAAAAATTCTTGGATGATTCAAATTACAAAACCTCCCTTCTATATATAGGAGTCCATGGGGCCACAATGTAATCCTAGCCGACGTAACAATAATAATTTAAGGGCACAATAATAACAATATGGGGGTTACAAGGGTACAATAATAACAATAAGGGGGTTACACTAACAACAATAAGGGACTATACTAGTAATATAGGGACCTAACATTGGGTGATTGATCACTTTCCAACTCTAGTTCATCAAAGCTTTCATCATTGTAAAGAATGAATGAGTCTAGGTCTGTATGGACAGAATAAATAGGGGAGATTTCTAATTTTTCTTGAATACTCACCATAAATTTCATGTGTGATTCCCTATAAAGTCTTCTAAGTTGACTGAAGACAGGGATGGTGGCATATGTCATGTCCATTTGCATGGTACCTTGAAGCTTAGCACCCCATGATCTTGAAAGAAGCATGCCATATTTGGGGGGCACATCAACCACTACCACATCCATCATTATGCATTTGGCTGGGATTTGGGTTAATTTTACACAAATATATTTGATCAGGACTAAGCATTTTACTCTACTGGAGTCAAAAGAATACAAATATTTATATGGTCTGGTTATCTCAAGACCTAATCTTTCCATGATTACTTTGGGCATGAGGTTATGTGAAGCCCCTGAATCATGCATAGCATTGTGTAAAATCTTATCATGGATATTCAAACTGACATAGAAAGGAGGGGCCACTCCTTCTTGGAACTTTCCTTCGATTTTAGGACCAAATAAAAGGGCTGGTTGATCATCATTTAGGTTGACAAAGTCATTATTTTCTTCTATGTTCAAAGCTTTTAACACCTGACATTTATATACGTCTTGAGTGACTAACTCCGTGAGGGGAACATAGATCTTGATTTTAGCAATTTCACTTTCCAAATTGAATGGGAACTGATTCTTTGAAAGGCTCAAACCTGTCTTGTTAGTCACTAACTTATCAGCAAAATTAGCTTGCTGGTTTTTACTATTTACATCAGTTAAAACTATTTTTATAGGGGCATTAGTTGAAGTGCTAGTGATGTTAGGGTCACCATTTTTTTTATCAGTGGTTTGAGTGCCTTTCCCCTTATTTTTACCAAAAATATCAGGTGTTGTTTTGCTTTTTTTAGTAGCCCTTCTAACCACCTTTTCAGATTTGTTTTTAACAATAGTTTCAATGGTCTTTGTTTGGGGAGTTTCTTGGTTCTTTTTTCTCTTGAGGTCATATTGTTTATGTACTTCCATGATGGCATTCTCAAAGCCTTGCCTATAGTATTCATATTCTAAGCCTTCATTATCATCATATGTATATGTGGCCTGGTCATCCTTTGCGAAAAAGGCAGGGTCTTCATTACTTACTCTGAGCATGTTTATATCACTTCCCTTTGGCTCTTCTATCATTGCCTCATCTTCATCAACATAATTTTCTTGAAATGGAGGTTTGATTCGTTGATAAATATCTCTTTGTCTAATCTGAGAGGGGTTTCTCCTAAATTTATGGTTCTGATTTTGAGGGTGGTTCCTATTCTGAGAATTTTCTTGGACAGTTAGCCTCTCCACCATTATTTCTAGCTTATCCACGCTCTTGGCTAGAAGGTTGGAGTTTGAATCAGATGTGGAAGGTGCGGTGTCATATCTATATGTTAATTTATTTTCATTCCTCATCCTAGTTCTTTTGGCAATAAAATTTTCCTCAACGCTTATTGCCCCTTGCTGCATATCTTCTAATGTGTAATGTCCCTTTTTTCACAAACATGCCCATCAGGAACATCTTAAGATGTTCCATTTTCCTTCTTTAGTGAGCTATCAAAAGTCCATTTTAGAGATTGAATGATGGGGAATTTAAAGGATATGAATCCTTATAAATAAGGGAGAAATCCTAAGGCTAGATGGCCTTTCTCAGACTCTGCCTATGGATATGCAATATTCCAGCTCGGGAATTTCTGCTACAGGGTCCTTGAGGACACTGCATAAGGAATATGCTGCAAAAATAAGACATAGAAATGTTGGGATGCCATAGATAACATCTCATAAAATTTCTATGAAGAATATGAGCTCAAAGAAATACATCTGGATGGGTTATTCAGATCTCCCAAACTAGATCTCTAAAACAAGGCTCAATGAGAGAGCTACAACAATACATGAACATAACCAATAACTTTGCAATTCTGATAAGAGGAAAAATTCTATAGCCATCATTATATTATGATATTAGCAGTGAAATACAAGAAATGTCATGAGGGACAAGCCACTCAAACTTTAAGATCCAATCTTCAATGAAATAGCAATGAAATACCAGAGTAGCTGCAACTCCACAAAATGTCGGAGTAGCTACAATTGCACAGTGTATATGAAGGAATAACTACTTAATATGAATGAAATACATATGTGGCTAAATTAATACAATAAATAAGCCCAATAGCAAGGAAATGGGCTAAAATATAAGATTTATAGTCAATCTACGAAGATTGCTAGAAATGGCGGAGAAAACCAAAATGTGACAACTGAGTTGTCACTGCAACTGATACAAAATATAGATGATACCATGGCATATCTGAAATAAAAATTCCCTCCTCTGATAATGCCTCCAATACAAAGGGCTGATCCCTTTGTCTCAGAAACAACCTCCTGATGAGCTCCATGAAACCCTCTATCACCACCTCCATAAAATAACGCAGTTTCCTCCGTGGACTGTGCAATGGGAGATGATGGAATGTTGGCCCATGCCAACTGATCTGAAATGAAGCTCAGGAATCCTCCTTTCATCTCCTCCGATGAATAGATCACTCCTCCACTGAAGAAAACTAAACAAGAGAGACTCCATGAGTTCCTCTCTAGCTGCACCCAGCTACACAACATCCTCTCTGCTGCAGAAATAATGTTGTAGGAGATGAATGAAGTTGTGACTAATGCCGGATTGAGGAAATGTAGCTCAATCCTCATCCTTCCTTGAGGAAGAGGTAGGGATTCTCGACCGGGAACACCCTGGTGCCTGAGGGCACGATCACCCTACTAAACAGCCCGGGGATGCAAGCTCCTGCAGACCCAAAGTCTGAAATCTAAAACATATCATAATCAAAATGGGCTGCCATATCCTCCATATAAAGTGAGAGAACTCCTCTCCATCATGGTCCCCACCAATTAGGGTTTCCACCCTCATGAAAGTGTCTTCCCTCCAAAACTGCGCAACTTCTCTAGGAATCCTCTTCCTCCTTGGGCAGTGCTGTTGACTTTAGTCAATGGTGACTAATCAAGTGAGTTGGGTTCCATTCACACCATTGGTGTTTATTTCTTCTGCTTTATTCACTCCCCTTTCACATTAGGAGTGTTATTTCTTCATCTAAAAAAGGGGCCAAGGTGTCTCCTTGCCCATTTTATTAATCAAAAATCAAATGTGCAACTATAATGTTCCATTTTAGCTTGAGGCTAAAATTGGGAAATTACAGTCCTCCCCTCCCAAATGTTGCTTGCCCTCAAGCAACTGCATAGAGAGAAAAAAAATTTCTCCCCCATCTTCTCTTATGGCCTCCTCATCAATGGTCCCACCACTACTCAAATATGCTGCAATGAATCTATCCTCTAATGCTCTCTCCCAAGTATGCAAGTTGAAAAACAATGCTCCTCCTGGAAAGATAGAAGGAGTAGTGGAATCCTTCTTGTTGTGATGTGGCCTCCTTAAGGTAAGAGTGATGATATGCATGGGAAAATTTGTCTCCCAATGATGATCTCCCCATCCATGCAATCATCCAAATAAAAATCTCACCCCTGATTTCTGCAACGTGTTGGGGTTGAATGGAGAGTGTGCTTGTGCTTTACATGATGGCCCTCTCTCCATATGCTACTCATATGGGGCTACCTTTTCCTTTGGGCTGAAAATTATGGCCTCCAAGAATGGCCCAAGCTACCCCATAAAGAAGAATCATCCATGAAATGCCTCCTCAAATCCTCCAAGTGGTTCCTCCCACAAGAAGAGTTAGGTAGCAATGTGGAAATCATGGTTTTCTCATGGTATCTCCTGCAAGATAAAACATATACAATGGGGAGAATCATGCTCCCAATGGGCTGTACATATAATACTCTCCAAATAATTCTCCTCATGAGTGTACAAACATCAAAAGTACATGGAGCAATATACAATAAAAGAAAGTTGCCAAATGGAAACCGGAGAGTGGTCTCATGTTCCACTCATGGAACTGCGCAGTGCCTCCTTGGCCTACCTCAAAATAAAAATAACAAGTACTAAAATAGACACCTTTTTGCTGCCACAACATCTCCTCATAATATGAAAACATGAAAATACCATTTGGTGCCAATGGTGCACACCAAGAGAATGTGGCTTCCCCCACAAACCATCATAAGAATAGCCACAATCAAGGCTACAAGTACACAATATCAAATTCAAGAAGGGATGATCCTTCTTGAGACAATATGTTTCTCATCTAAAGTAAAGGGGTACATAATGGGAAATGATACCTTCTCTACCATGTACTTGAGACCTTGAGTTGAAATGGCTCATCGTGAATGCTCTCCCTCTCCACCAATGAGTAAGGGAATGGTTGTGCCAACCTTTCCAAAAAAAATTGGGCTATGCATCTGTCCATATGATGATGAAATAGTGATGAATGCCCTCCAAAGTGAGCTCCTATAGCAATCAAAGTATGCATCCAAATGCATAGCTAGGAAGTTCTCATATGCTGCATGCAAATAATTTCTCCTTGATACTAGAAACTCTAGTCAAGAAGAGTTTTCCATGAAGATATATGATCATGTCATCCGCTATGTATCTACCATCTCCATCAAGGCCATCTAAGAATCATGCATGCATCAAGATCCTTGGACCTCTCAACCAGAAGCTGAGTCCTCCAACATGGATCAATCCTCCACATAGACAGTGTTGGTAATCTGCAATAAGGTGCTCCATCACGCTGATTTTTTCTACCTTGACATCCCCTCATGTCAAATTCATCCTCCAATGTTGCTGCCATGCCATCATGCAGCTGCTCATGCTCAAATAGAAATAAGGACCTCTAAAAATGAGCCTCCATGAGAGACTTCCAGCTCCAAGGAACCTCTCGATCCTGGGAAATGTAAGCATGAGTGGCCTCCATCCACTCCAAAGCATGAAAGAGCCCTTCCCCAAAGGAATCCCTCTCTCACTGAATCCATGGAGAAGTCATCCTATATCATGAAGATGCAATCCTCCATCCCTGAAGCAAAGTCTATCAGTGCAGTAAAGTTGATGAAGGTGGGTGATACTGAAAATGAGAGACTATATCTCTCCTCCCTGAGTTTACCCCGAACCCTCTGCGCTATGTTGGATCCCTCTAGTGTCTCCACCCTCTGGAATCCAAGAGTGGTGAAGCAAGTGACATGATACCCCTCATCATATCTAAATCATGTGGCCTCCAAAGTGGGAAGCCTCCAAAAGTGAGACATCAAGATATGAAATAGACTGCATGTATGAGTGGACTGATTTTTCCCTCTCTCCTCTGCGCAGTGTAGTCTCTTCCCTTTGTGCAGAAACTTCCTGAAATAGATAAGGGAGAATGCTCTTCATTAGTTCATGCTGATCCTCCTCTTCTTCTTCCTCCATCTCACAATCCCCAGAAATTGCTACATATGGCTCCAGAATTGTGTCTCGGTACCCACATGGAAAAATATTTGGAATCTCCTTGCAAAGACACAAGGGCTCCTCTAGTGGAAGTAATGACTCCCCTTTCTCCTCCATGTGGTGATGGATCTCCTTCTAATGTGACAGCGCTGATGGTTCTCTCCAATGTATTCAAAGTGCTTGTATTTATGACACAATGAGTTTCACCAAGTTTTCTCCATCAAACCCTTAGTGAATGCATCACAAGTTCTTTCATTTGCATGTCAATGAAAAATGAAACCCTCAAACCAACAATCATGAGCCATACCTTGAGTTGCAGTGTTGCTCCTCCAATGGCCTCATTTCTTCCTCCATTCCTTTGTAATGTAAGTGAACAAAGGACTACGTTGTGGATCTACATGTGTGGCTAAATGCTCACACCCTCCATGAGAATAGCTAGGGCTTGCTCCATCCACAAACCCTCTTCAGAAAATTCCTCCAAAATGTTCCCCTTTCAGCAAATCATCAATGGTGTGCTCAATGGTCTAGAAAAGAAGAAGGGAAACCTCCTCTTCCTTCATTCCTCTTCCTTGTTTCCTCTGTCAATATCCTCTCCTTGGAGAGAGAATATCCTCTTGCTGATGGCAATCGATCTTGGGCATAGGCTGAGCCAAGATCATGCTCTGATACCACTGTAATGTCCCTTTTTTAGGAACACGATGCTCCGTCGGGAACATCTTAAGATGTTCCATTTTCCTTCTTCATTGAGCTATCACAAGTCCATTTTAGAGATTGAATGATGGGGCATTTATATGATATGACTCCTTCTAAAGAAGGGAGAAATCCTGAGGCTAGCTGGCCCTTCTCAGACTCTGCCTATGGATATGCAATATTCCACCTCGGGAATTTCTACTCTAAGGTCCTTGAGGACACTGTATAAGGAAGCTGCTATAAAAATAAGACATGCCAACACTGGGATTCCCTATATAACATCTCATAAAACTCCTATGAAGAATATGATCTCAAATAAATACATCTAGATGGGTTATTTAGATCTCCCAAACTAGATCTCTAAAACAAGGCTCAATGAGAGAGCTACATCAATACATGAACATAACCAATAAATATGCAATTCTGAAATACACCATAAGAGGGAAAATGCTACAGCCATCATTATATTATGATATCAGTAGTGAAATACAAGAAATTTCATGAGGGACAAGCCACTCAAACCTTAATATCCAACCTTCAATGAAATAGCAATGAAATACCAAAGTAGTTTCAACTCCACAAAATGTCGGAGTAGCTGCAACTACACAGTGTATATGAAGGCATAGTTTCTGAATATGAATGAAATACATATGTGGCTGAAGGAATACAATAAATAAGCCCAATAGCAAGGAAATGGGCTGAAATACAAGATTTCTAGCCAATCTATGAAGATTGCTAGAAATGCTGAAGAAAACCAAAATGTGACAAATGAGTTGTCACTACAACTGATACAAAATATAGATGAGGCCATGGAAAATCTGAAATACAAATGCCCTCCTCTGATAATTCCTCCAATACAAAGGGCTGATCCCTTTGTCTCAGAAACAACCTCCTCATGAGCTCCATGAAACCCTCTCTCACTGCCTCCATAAAATAACGTAGTTTCCTCCATGGACTGCACAGTGGGAGATGATGGAATGTTGGTCCATGCCAACCGATCTGAAATGAAGCTCAAGAATCATCCTTTTAGCTCCTCCGATGAATAGATCACTCCTCCAATGAAGAAAACTGAACAAGAGAGACTCCATGAGTTCCTCTCTAGCTGCACCCAGCTACACAACGTCCTCTTTGCTGCAGAAATAATGCTGTAGGAGATGAATGAAGTTGTGGCCAATGTTGGATTGAGGAAATTTAGCTCAATCCTCATCCTTCCTTGAGGAAGAGGTATGTATTCTCGACCGGGAACACCCTAGTGCCCGAGGGCACCATCACCTTGCTAAAAAACCCAGGGATGCAATATCTTGCAGACCTAAAGTCTGAAATATAAAACATAGCATAATCAAAATGGGCTGCCATCTCCTCCATATAAAGTGAGAGAACTCCTCTCCATCATGGTCCCCACTAATTAGGGTTTCCACCCTCATGAAAGTGTCTTCCCTCCAAAAATATGCAGCTTCTCTAGGAAGCCTCTTCCTCCTTGGGCAGCGCTGTTGAATTTAGTCAATGGTGACTAATCAAGTGAGATAGGTTCCATTCACACTCTTGGTGTTTATTTCAGATGATTTTTTCACTCCCCTTTCACATTAGGAGTGTCATTTTTTCATCTAAAAAAGGGGCTAAGGTGTTTCCTTGCCGATTTTATTAATCAAAAATAAAATGTGCAACTATAATGTTCCATTTTAGCTTGAGGCTAAAATTGGGACATTACATAATGTGGGGTATTCCTTTTCCCTCACTTGGTAGGCCATTTCAGGATCAAATCCATAAGGGAATTTCATTAAATCTAGGCCATGTGAAGGTTTCACATGGGCTGGTATGGCATTGTACACCCTATTGTATCTAGCACAATATTCCTGTACACCTTCCCTTGGATTCCTTTTAATATTCTCATATTCTGACAGAATTTGGAGAGGATATTTCCTGACTTCCCACTTGTTCAGAAATAGTTGATGAAAGGAAGAAAGATCATTGATGCTCTGTGGGGCTAAGCTTTTGAACCATTTTCTTACTTCTCCCCCTAACTCTGAGAAAAAAATCTTAGTTTAACAGTCTCATCACCTATTTCATTCCTATCACAGTAATCATTCATTTTGTCCACATGCTGTGAAGCAGTAGTGGAACTGTTGGCATCATATAAAGGAATATTGGACTAGTAACCTGGTTTAAGATAGCTAAAGGTAAAGGAAGGACTAGAGGAGCATACCATGTAGCCATGATAGGATTTTGTCGGACGAATGGGGAGTTTACTAGTGGAGTTTTTCTGAAAGGAGGGTGATGGAATGGAGTGGTTTGAATATTGGGTGTATGGATGAAAGAAGTGCTTGGACTAGCAAGAGACTATTGAGTAGATTTGGGCTGAGAAAAACCAAAGTTATGAATGAAATGAAGATCAGGTGGAGTGGCTTCTCTATTGCTACTATGGTCACCACTATGTTGGGGTGAACTTGGGGGCTCAAAGTCTATCTGATCTATACCATTAAGTGACTTAGTTCTTGGTAAATTATTTGGAAAATCTAAGTCAACCTCGATCTCCTGAAGAGTTGAAAGGTTTTCAGGGAAAGAATTAGCTCTGTGAATTGAACTGATAATATTCAAATCCTTAGATACATGAGACTTCCTAAGAATTATTTATGGATTATCAACTATTTCAGGAGGATTTGGGTTAGGATAAGCTTTTGCATGAATTATTTTTGAAGCCATCATGTTAAGATTTAGGCCCAAAGCAATTTGGCTAGATATGACAATATTTAGAGGCAAACTAGTCTTTAACAAAGAAAACTTAATCCTCAAATTTTCCTAATCATGGGTGTGCACGATGTTTTAATGGTAGTGTGGGCTGTCCCAGTGGAGTCTTTGTGAAAATAGGGGTAATCAGCAGGCCTATTGATCACCAGTGGAGTCTTTTGGCCTTTTAGGATTTTTGGAGTCGCGAGGTGGATGATTTCGAATGTTTTGAAGCAGGCTGTGGTCCACCATCAACAATTAAATACCAATCTAAGGATGTTTTTAGGTCTTCTAAGGTCTTTAGGATGTATAAGATGTAATTCACTCAGAAATTCCCAGTATGGTCACCATTATGTTGGGGTCCTATGATTTGGAAGATTGGCATACTAAATGACAAGGCAACATCAGAACCAATTTGGAATCCTAGGATCTAGCCCTCCTAGATTTGGAGAGGTACCTCTCTATATGTGTTTTATAATTATATGCTTATAGGCTCATGATATGATATTAGGATAGTTATGAAGCACACGGAATTTGTTGGTTTGTTGGTTGGAGATCATTAACTAAGAAGGTCATGTGAAGTGTGAAGGAGGGAATAAATTGAAGGATATATCAACATGGGAAGATAGGTCAAGAAAAAGTGTCAATCAATTGGGCTATGGAGTCATAAAAGGGTTTACTTGCACAACAACTATTCAAGGGTTTCCATAGGGACAATCATCTATATAAAAAGATCTCTTTAAGTTGATTTTGTGGTATGGAACATTAAGAAGTGTGGTGAAAGAAGCAAATATATACGAAAACAAAGGGCAACCTAAGATCAGGTAAGGACTTTGAGCCTATCCTGCTTTTGGCGTACTCTTAAGGGAAAAACATTTAAGATATACATAAAAATTAGCCTAAGATCAAGTAAGGACTTTTAACCTATCTTTCTTTCAGCATACTCTTAAGGGAAATATTTAAAACAACTGTTTAAGACTAAACAAGGGACAAGGCTAACCATAAAATTCTTTTATTAGGACTCTAATTAGCATGCAGTGAAAAGATCATTCAAGAACAACATCTCAAGTTCTACTCAGCAAGATATGGGCTCACTAACATTCCTTGACTGGTTATACTCTATTGAAATCATTCCCAAACACACAATTAGAAGGAAAAATAAAGATAAATCTTATCAGTCAGAAATAGGGTACTTTTAGAAGTAAATCATAATCTATTGTTCCTGCTCTTTATCAAATAATATGAACAAAGTGAAAGACATAAGAAGCAACAAAGACAGTAAGGAAAAACATCACCAATGATTTAGACCAAGATCCAGTGAATCTGCTTGTCTATTTTATATCCAAGACCAGTTACATACTCGAGTCCAATGGCTTTCTATAGTCCAATACTCCTCTTCACAGCCTACTATATTACAACTACTCAGAAACTCTTACTCAATAATAGTTCAACAATTAACAATTTTCCAACCCTTTACAATGAATCTTCAATGAGTACTTATAGGTGAATGAGAAGTAGAAGTGAAAGAAGTGGTCTTATTGATCATTTAAGACAGAATATATGTGCATCATATGCTCCATTCTACTAAATGAATTCTATATTAACTTTGTGAACCACTCTAGTTGCTTTTGTTTGACTTTGAGGCATATTTGACAGGCTGGTAATAGCTCCAACATGTGTTCTTTTGGAGATGTCTTCTGACTGCATTAGTTCTATTTAGGCTTCTGGGACAAGTTAAGTGAAAGAGTGGGCTTTGAGGCTTTCCCATACTTTCACAATAACTACTTTGACAGTTGAAATGTCTCTGTTTGTAGTAACTTCTAGTTTTTTCCTTGGTAGGTAAAATGAAGATCATGGTGGCGGTCAGACATTCTGACTGAATTAACTGCTTTTCTCTTACGTGCATGAGGCCTTATTTCTTGTGATTTGTCCTGGATGGCTATTTTGACTTTAGTTGATTTATCTTCAACTGCGCTTTATCCTTTAACTGTGGATTAAGCCTTTGATCTTCATACTTTGCACTTAATCCTTTTTAACTTTAATTTTTTTTTTTTTTCTAATCTTCACTATTTGGTCTTCATCTAGTTGCTACGTACAGGTGGCTTGCGCTGGAGGGTATTTCTATGTAATAAATATTCATGACCTATTGATTATAACCTAGAATTTTACCCTTTATGTCCCTTTTGCATTCAATCGGGCCTTCGAGGATTGTCACCCTTGGCCTCTGTCACTACATTTGCTGTGACCTCAAACCTATTAAATAAAACCTACATAGGGACTTGAACTGCTTCAAAGGACTCAGCGGAGGTGGAGGAGCATTTGCAGAGGAAGTGGGAATGCAACGATGGAAGGTAAAACCATGGCGGAGGCGAAAACTAGGGTTTAAATTAAAATATGGTGCAGAAATATGATGGGCAGTTTCGTGGAAAAATGAGAGTGGTTTTCGCGCAGGGTTGAGGTGGTTAGCGGTAATGGGCCAAATGAACGCGATACGGCTTGATGGCTAATGCATGTCCCTTTAAAACCGCTCATTTCACATTGAAAAAGCATGACAGAGGGGTTGGGTGAAATGGGTGAAAGAATTAATGTGGGTTGTTGGATCTGGGGAAATCAGTGATGGAGATTGAACTGAAGCATGATGAAAAGCCCAGCGCAGTCGGGTGGGACCGACGGGATTATATGGGAGGAGAGTCGATGGCTATCGAATCTAGAGAAGGTCGACGGCTGAGATCAAACATGGGGGGATGGAGGGTACGGAAGGGTTTGCGGGCTGGGTGCCTCCGCAGTGAATATGGACTGTTGGATGAAAATATTCTGCAGTCAAATGATTGAATTGCGGGGGCACTGGGGAGTACGGGGCACTTTGGTTGGGTGCCCCTGCAGTGAACCTGCAACATAGATTTGGGTTAATTGGACGGTGGAGGACGCATCGCAGAATCGCACAAAGGCATGAATGGTGTGATGGGAGGGGTGAAAGGCAATAATATGATGGCGCAATGACCATCCAATCAAGAGGATCGATGGTCCATATTAAATCAGGACTTCGCAGAAATGAATGAAAGAGGCGAAGGACAGTGGAACAACAAAACGGCGTCGATCGTAGGATTTGGGGGAGCTAGATCAACGGTCCAAAACATATCGACGGGATGGTTTGGTAATTGATGACCAGAAGGAACACTGGTAGTGTGATGGAGCGAGGACCATTAGATCTATGATATCAATGGATCAGATCCCATCAGTGAGGGAAACCATCGGGCGGAGGAAATATAAGGAAACAAAGGGAAAAAGGGCGGAGCGAAGTGCGATAGTGTGAAAGGGGCTTAAATATTGAGGCTGACGGTTGCAGGTCCCGGTCACATGGAGGAAAGGGCTGAGAACTTAAGCACGCAGGGGCTTAAGTCTGACTTAATGATAAGGTTAGTTTTTAAGGCCAAAATGGGATTTTTTGAGGTTTTTCATAGGTTCTGATGGGGTAAAAGAAGGGTTTTAAACCAAGTAAAAGAAGATTTACAAGGCTTTAAAGGGATTTCTTGAGGAAATGGAGGGAGAATAAAGGGAAAAAAGGGGGTTTTAGGAGGGAAAGGAAGGAGAAGAGGTTTTTTGAAACAGTCCTTGTATATCAGCAAGCTTCTTTGAGGGTTTTCAGTGAAGAGATCAAATAGGTGGATTTTTGAAGGATAAGGAACACAATAGACTTCGAGAACTCACAGATTTGCTTCAATTTTTCTCTTGAAGGCTAAAGGCCTGTTTTAGCCATCTTTGAATATGTCAAAATTATGTATGGCTAACATGTAGGTCCTCCCAACTTATGCAAAATTTTCATTGGTTTGATTGTTTCATGTTTTTTATCAAACCTTTCTACCAATATCTTAGTGAACTTTGCAAAAGAAAAAGTATTAACATTTTTCAATGAAAATGACTCAAACATCCACCAAGCATAGGCCTTACCTTCAAGGTGCAGCACTGCAACTCTGATGGCTTCATCTTCAGAAACTTGGTGCTACTGCAAATAAGTATGCAACTCCTCCACCCAAGTTTTGGCTGAACAAGTTGGGGATCCATCAAAGGTTGATAGAGAGAATATATCCATGTCATGCAACTTTCTCCCCTCCACCTTGATCTTGAAAAAATATTTGAAAGTGATATGATCTCTAAACATTTCAGTTTGAGATTCATACTCTTGCAGAAAATTACTAAGAGTTTCCCTCCTTGGCATTCTCTCTTCTTTCATCTCTTTCATAGCAGATCTGGGCATTTGAATGTGCTATGCATAATAGGGTGTAGCTGCATGCTCACACCTATCATGTGCCAATCTAGATCTGGCTCTAGATCCAAACTACTTCGGAGATTCCATCTCTCCTCTCATCTTCTTAAGATCTTCATTGATGCATTGCATAGATTTTGGAAGAAGCTTTGTAACCCTATCTTCCTTTCTTTCTCCTCATAATGGAGTCTTATTTCTATTCATTTCTCCTTATTCTGATAGCATCATGTCTGAACTCCACAGGCTGAGCGAAGACTATGCTTTGACACCACTGTAATATCCCATAATAGGGAAAATCTACAACAATAAGAATATCTTAAGATATTCTAAAGCTGGAGCAACAAAAATTTATGAACCTAATAATGGATGTTCAGTGAAAAAAATACTCATATTATGTGTTAAAAAACACATCCATAAAACGATTGAAACAACAGCAAAATAATAACTTCTACACATTCCCAAGTGGGGGAAATGTAGCAAATAGACCCTGAAAACGTTATTTCTGAAGATTTGGATTTTTTATGGGTGAAATAACACTTGTTTCCCTTAGAATATGATTTTAGGCCCTCACATACAAAAGGGTATCAGAAAGAAATCCCTTATGATATGTTAAACAGACCTCCCGGCTTCATATCAACTCAAAAATATCCAAATCCCATGACTTAAGCTATGCAGAAAAGACTGAAGAAAATGAAAACGTTATTTTATAATGGTTTCTATAGTATAATTATGGAACAACATGGATCTGGAACTTTATGGAACAATATTCCAAGAAAATGAAGATCTGACCTCCTTATTGGATTATAAGCCAACCCGGCAAGGGTTTCATGAAAGTACTAGTACAAAAAGAGCAGATCTAAATATTCAGCTCAGAAAATGTAATATGACTGAAAAATTACAGAAATATATCTAAATAATACAAAATATGGATGATAATCCCTTCCTCTAGCTTTATGGGAGAAGGGTTTTCCCTTTCCCTAGGAAACTAGCTCAGAAACAAGGGCCTTAACCCTGATGTAGCCACTCTATGAAAAATGACGTAGTTCTTGCAAGGGAATGCACTGTAGGAGATGAGGAGTATTCTGTGCTACTACCAAGATATGAAATATGCTTAGAAATCTTCCTAGTTGATCTCTCAAGAGAAGGAAAGCACCTTCTACTGAGAAACAGACCCAGAAGTGGTGTAACAAACCTCCACTGCAACACCCTACAACTCAGCAATATTATTCTATAGAAATAATGTTGGGACTGAATAATGGTGCTTGGCCTCAATTCTAGATGTGGATCAACACAGGACAAGCTCTCCCAAGAGGCCTCTCAAGGGAAGAGGTGGGATTCCTGCTCGGGAACACCCTATGCTCAACGGCACTGCCACCCTGCTAAACAACAAGAGGAAGCCAAGTCTAAAAAAACAAGATCAAAAGATCAAATAAAAAGCATCATAACAAAGGCTCCCATCCTCTCCATATATAGCAAGTGAACCTCTCCACATTGGGTCCCATCCACATGTGCCATCAAGCTCATGCAAGTTGTCCTCCACCAAAACTGCGTTGTTCATCAAGGAAGTTCAATGTATTTAGACATCTTTGTTGACTTGTTCAAATTTTACTGAATCAACATGATCCCATCTCTGTTCACACCCAAGGGTGCTCAAATTAGCTACTTAATCTTACTCCTTTCACATCAGGAGTGTTATTGATCCCTCTAAAGAGGTTAATGGGCCTCCCTACCCATTTATTCACCTACCTAGTGATAAAACAACTCTAATATTCCATTTAGCTTGGAGGATAAAATTTTGGAATATTAAAAATGCACCCCTAAATGTAAAAATCTACGTTGCATACCAGGTACAGTGAAGGGTAATTTCATGTGCAATGCACTGTCTCAGCCCAGGGAGTGCGTTGGGCGCAGTTCAAGTTTTTGATTTTCATGTTGTGCCCAAATTTTGCCTAGTTTTTTGTAATGAATGGAATCTAATGGATCTTATGGTTGAATTCCAGGTTTCCATCAAATTATAATGACGATTACATGGAGGGAAAGAGAACATTAATAGAAGGATATGATTGCATTGAATGATCTGGGTACTATAAGAGCCCTATGAGATTATGGACTACTTAAGTACTTCAAATTGTCAGGAATGAGGCAAAAAATAGAACTCTTGGAGTTCTTAATTCAAGCATGGGATCTGGCGATAGAGGAATTTCACATTAAGAAAAAAGTGGTTTCCATAACAGTTGATGACGTGTATTTTCTCACAGGTTTGTCGAGGAGAGGTTTTCCCATTTCTCTCATAGGGTATACTATTGGAGGAGAGATAATGAGGGATTATGTTATGCATTATTGCTATCTAGGGGCAGAACCTAGCAAAGATGGAAAAATAAACATCCGAGATGTCAGGGATTTGCCTTTGAGAACCATCATTTTCATGATCGCTAAACTTGCTGGCACCATTACACTAGATGTAGCGAACAGATTGTATATGCAATATGCGCTAGAGTGCTTAGAGCCAACAATATTCAACTAGAGAATTTTTGCATATACGTTTCGGGTCTAGAACAAGACCCATCATCAGGAAAAATCACTGTGTCTTGATGATGGGTCTTGTTCTAGACCCAAAACGTAGACGCAAAAATGCTCACTATGGAGATTCCGAACTCAGAAACTCAAAACTCACACCACAGAAATATGAAATCTATAATCTTCAACTGGTCTGAAGTTGTTCTATCTTAGATAAAGGAACAACTGAATAAAAAAAAGGGAGGAAGGTAGAAAAATTCCAGTTATGGTTCAATCTTCATCTCCTTCACTTTAGAATGGATTTCACTGATGCAGCCACAGCATGTAAGACTGGATATATCGAGTCCTAGAGATCCTCGAATGTAGAGATGGGTAGAACTCATGGGTTGACATCAAGCCAATCGACCGTTGTGTTCTCTACTACATTCTTTGCCTGGTTCTGGTGTCAGATCATCACCATTTATGAGTACGAATACGCAGGAAAGAGGGCTATCAGGAGAGTAGTCCTTCAAGACCTTGATATGGCTGAGACTCTCGCTGAGCTTCAGCAGCACATAGAAGGTTTTACCTTCATATTTCGGATTACAGGGTCGAAGAGTTACCCATGCGACTGCAGTGACACACTATTGGGGTTCCTAACCATTGGATGTGGTTACTCAATAGGATTTCTAGATCAATAGCATGTTACCATGAACACCACTAGTTTACTTGTGACATTTTGCATACATTTTGGGGTCAAATGACCAATGTGTCTTCGGCACAAATTTTGTAAAAACTTATAACTATCTATCTATATGATTTTATAGTTTTTCCTCTGTTTAATGTGCAATCCTATTCGATGATGTAAATATTTTTCTTACCTATGTCACAAATTTCTATCTAAAACTTGATTAGCTAATGAATCAGTCAAAGTGTTCAAATTTCTGGAAATGTGTTGATATTGAGCAAAATCAAAATGTCTTTCCAAAATTCGAACTCTTAGGAACAATCTAAGAAGTGTTCGGTTTCTAACAGTATAAACACTAGTAAGTTGTAATACCACAAGTTGTGACTCTAACCTTATGATTATGTGGTTAATACCAAATGAAATGGCATTAGAGAGAAGTTCGAACAACGCACTATACTCAGCAATATTTTTTGTCAATCTACCAATACAAATCCCTCGAAAACTCAGTAACTCGTCATTCAGAGTGAAAATGGCCCATGCTGCAGAGGATAGATTCTATGTACTACAACTAGCACCATTAGCATATCCAACAAATGGTTTCAAAGATTCAGTCATCTGTGGTGAAATTTAAAGCGGATTACTAACGTCAAGAAAAATCAAAAAACAAATTAAGATAGTGAATGAAAATCAACAACATATATACAATATAATACAAAAAATTACTACGCTCATGATTAAGCATAGTAATGTTTCAAATACAACCCATTTCTAGCTATGCTAATGGAATCCCATCGTAATCAGCTAACTTGTAGGCATCCTTAGCAAGAACTCTTTTGACAATATAGGGGCCATACCACAATGGCTCGAATTTCCCTGTACCTATTACATCAGCTTCTTGATCGTAAAGAAGGACCAAGTTGCCCTCTGAGAAGATGCAAGGCTAGACATTTTTGTCATTTTTGACCTTTATACGTCCCTTATGTGCTTCATTGGCCAATTTGGCTTCACGACGCATTTCATTTAGATGGATGAGGTTAAGGAGACACGCTTCTTCTTCTGAGGTGTCAAGTAACAAGTCTATCACGAGTTTTAATAATGATATTTCACATTAGATGGGTAAGATAGCTTCCAGAACATACATCAATTGAAAAGGAGTAAGTTCAGTTGCGTTTCTCACCGAGGTTCGATACACCCACAAAGAAAAGTATAGCATAAAATGCCAGTTCCTTTTACAAACTCCTATCATTCATTGAAGCATTCGTTTAAGAATTTTGTTAATAGCCTCAACTTGTCCATTTGATTGTGGATAATGAGTAGAATTATCATGTGACAATCCTAACTTGGTATTCAATTCAGACATCATATGGTTGCAAAAATGCTTCCCATGATCCGTAACTATAGCTTGTGGGACCCCAAACTATGCAATAACATGGTTGCAGCTGTTTGTCATGTGTTACTAAATGTAGGCATCGCTTCGGCCCATTTGGTAAAATAGTCGACTATGACAATGATATAACCATTCCCCCTAGACAAAGGAGGGTTACAGGTCATGAAATCAATACCCCATTTTGTAAATGGTCTAGCAGAGACAACAAGATGCATTGGCGCTGGTGGTTTTCGGATTTTACGATAAAAAATATGGAATGCATGACAAATTCTGACTGCGAGGATGCAATCTAGAAAAATAGTAGGCCAAAATTAACCAGTGTGGAGTATCTTCTGCGTGGTAGCATATCCAGATAAGTGCCCACCACAAGCCCCAACATGACAATCATTTAACACTTTTTTGGCCTCCTCATGAGTGAGGCACATTCTTAAAATGGTATCGACACCATGATGATAATGTGTATCGGCAATGATTAGATAATATTTGGCTTGGTATCAAATACGTCGCTATTCAAAGCGAGAGGTATTAGGTCGAAAATTTTGTGTTTGGAGATAAATTATGAAATCCCCATACTAAGGATCAGATGATCCAATCAGAAATAGAGACTCATCTAGAATAGATGGTTCCAACGTAGTAGCAGTACTATCAGAGGGAAGATCATAGAGAAGCTCAGCCAAAACTAAAGACTTCTTTGACTTGGATTTGATGAATTCCAAATAAAATTCCTGCAAAATGACAATCCATTTTGAATATTTGGCCTCCAATAATTGACGTAATAATATATAAGTCATGGGGTTGCAATCTGAAACTATTGTTGTTTTTCGGAGCAGGATATAATGGCAAAATATTTGGACAGCTTGAATAGCTGCCAAGGAAATATTTTCCATGTATGAGTACTTAACTTTCGTATCATTGTGATTACGACTCAAATAATAGATCAGATGTTCAATTCCATCTTCTACTTGGACCAAAACCATAGCGATGGTCATTTCAGCTGCGGCGATATATAGGAAATAATCATTTTGATAATTAGGAGGATACATTAATGATGCTCGGACAACATGGTCCTTGACAACATCAAAAGAAGCTTGTGCAACTTGGTCCCAATACAAGGGAACCCCTTTTGCAATAATCAAGTAAATTCTTTAGCCATTTCGGCATAGTTTGGAATGAACCTTCTCAGGAAGTTAGCCTTTCCTTGAAGTTTCTGTATCTAAAGTAAGTTTGATGGTGCAGGAAAATCAAGAATGGCCAGTAACTTCAGTGGATATATTCAAATTCCTTCTTTTGAGACTACGAATCCGAGCAATCAACCAGAACCAACACGAAACACACATTTATGTGGATTAAGGCATATCTTGTAGTGTCGGCAGCGTAATAAAATGGCTCTCAAATGCATCGAGTGATCAGTCCGATTTCGTGAATGCGCTGGAAAATCATCTAGATATGGTTGAACAATGTGCTTGATGTCGTTGAAAACATAATTCATTGCTCTCTGAAAATTTTCCCTAACATTCTTTAAACCAAAAGGTAGTTTCCTATATGTGAATGTGCCCCAGGGACAGATGAATGTTGTATTATGTTGGTCATCTGGGTGGATATTGAGTTGATTGTAGCCAGAAAATCCATCCATGAACGAGAATATTTCGCATCCAGCACAATCGTCAATAATATAGTCCATAAATGGAGTAGGATAGTTGTCTTTTGGACAAGCATGATTAACATCCTGATAATCGATGCACACTCTAATGGTTCCTTGTTTTTTCATAACAGGAATGATATTCAAAACCCACTCAATTAGCAGAATAGGGTAAATGAAACCAATGCACAAAAGTTTTTCAACTTCTGCTTTTATGACATCGACTTTCTTTGAATGAATAGGACAAAGCCATTGATGCACCGGTTTGACATCAGGATACATATTAATAGTGTTTTCAACTATACTAGTATCTATTCTTGGCATTTCCTCGTAATACCAAGCAAATACGTCACGAAATTCATGAAAAAGAGAGAGATATGAATCAAGTTCTGATGGAGAACAAGATACACCGACATGAATATTTTATACAGCGCCCGGTTTGGTCAAAATATTGATAGAAATTGTTTCTTTGATATTTGATAAATTTCTCTCAGAGTCAATTGCATTAATCGGTAAATAATTCGAAAAGAAAGATTTCATGGATGGGTGATATAGTTCACTGAGATTGTTTTCTTCATAATCAGGAAGATGGGAATGAAGATGATAATCTTCCCATGGTTCTCTTTCTGACATCATAGCTTCCAAAATATTTTCATCTGTCAAAAGCTTTGAGGAAAATGGATCAGATGGAGTACCAAAATCTAAGGAAAGATCAACCCAAACACTCGACGATGCTGATTTCGGATTTTCTGCCCAAACAAAATAGATTGGTTGATGTGCCATCTCAATAGGGTTGGGCGGTAAAACATCATCCAATTTAGAAATATCAGAATGACCTGTACTCTCCCTTAAGCTAGATAGAGTGGAAGAGATCATGTAGCAGGTCTCTATGCTTGCAATTTCTGACGACGTCGTGGGCGGCTGTAATGCAAAGGTTCCTATAAGAGTGGAATTTTTTAAGAGTCCTACACCAATGTTTTGAATTTCTAGTTGGGGTAAGTGAACAAACGGAATGCTTCTAGTTACCTGTGATGCAGAGGAAAAAAAAGATAATTGATTAATGAATATGATTATACCTTTATGTGGAAAGGCAATAATTCTAAAGTATATAGAAAGAATGGCAGTCATTACATATACCGATGGTCTTCCAAGTAAAATATTATAGTCAAGGGGTCTGTCAACAACCTCGACATCAATATTCAATTCTTTCCCCCCTAATTCAACATGCAAGTTATTGATAATACCACATTGTTTTATATGTTCTTCCATCAAAAGCCTTCAATGTCGTTGATGATTGTGATAATCGCGGTGAGCCAAGTGACTTCCAATAGTTTAGAGACATAATGCATGTAGATGCTCCCTCATCAATAATAGTGTGATGAACAAGGTGATTAAGAAAATTTACTTGTATGGAGAATTCCAATTCTGCTAGTTATTGTGGGACATAGTCCGTATGGTTAAAGACGACAAGATTAGAATCAGTTGGATCAATTCCACAAATGGCCAACAATAAAGCTTGTTTCTGGGAGGGACAATTTTGTAATACCTCAAGAGCAGACATAGATGAAGGGGATTGAGCCAACTCTTCAACTATATTATAATTTTGTGCAGCTCTTGCTCAAGGATTATATGTTGATTTATGAATTACTCCCTTCGGTGGCTTGATTATCAATTCAAGAATAGCAGTAGGTGGTACTAATTCATTAGATGGATTCATTGTCAACGTAGTAAGTTGATTAGTGGCTAGACTACGATAGTATTTATTCTGTGTTGACACCAAAATATCATGCGAAGGTTTTGTGGTGGATAACATTAACACTTGTGAACTAGGAGTTAGATCCGTAGCAACCAAATTAGTGTCTGAATTTGGAAATGGGTCTGTCAACACAGCTGATGCATGGGAATTCTTGATGATTTTTGAGACTTTATCATGGTGAGGAAAATCCATAAGAAAGTGTTCCTCGTTATAGATTATGCATGGATAATGAGGTTTCCATGGTCCATATGGTTGATTAGATGATATTTCCTGTCGGTTAGAAGTTTTCTTTCTCTTCGATTTCCCCTTTTTCTTACCTCCTGGTTGCTTGTCACTTTTGCCTTTGTCAAATGACACGACATTAATTTTGGAAGTAGGAGCAGGATCATATGCAGTAGCATGGTGTGTATTTGCAGTGCCTATCAAGCCGTCTCCGACATAGTCCTTTATTTGAGGAGGAACATTGAAATTATACCGCGGCACATTAGGAATTTTTTCATAGAGCGTGCCGAACTGAGTATAAATCAAGTCTAAATATTGGGCACGAGCAATAACTTGCTCTTCTGTGATGACGCCACCTTTAGCCACATCCTCAGTTATAGATGGAAACAGGGACTTAATGAACCATTCAACAAGGATCTGATTGGGAAAAAATGTCTTAACCATTTGTCGACGGTGACGCCACTCATGAATATGATCAGAAATGTGAGTAGCATTAGTCTATTTGAAGTTGGTCAAGGGTTCCATTCCAGTTTTGTATCTTCTCAATAACTAGAAATGGGTCAAAAATATAGTAGCTAAAGTAGTGAAATTGTCGAAAGAAGCTCTAGGTAGCTCAATGTACCATTTAGCAGTCGGACCTGTGAGCGTATGCTGGAAAAGGTGTAGTAAAAAAGAATCATCATTCAAGGAATTTGATGAACACCATAAATTATAAGTCATGACCTGAGTCAAGGGATATTCTCCAAGGTTTCCACTGAATTTAGGAATATCGGGGGTTAATTTACGAGGTATCACTAGCCACCAAGGAGCATAATTTATAGGATCATTGGTTAACCAGTTTAAATCTGGTAATTCCAAGGTTGCAGCAAAAGGCAACTGTCGATTAAGGTCAGGTTGAGCATAGCGAGGGTAAGATGGAATTGCTTGGGAAACAAGCCTTTAAGCACCAGCATATGAAATTTGTTGCTGGTAACCCACATAGGGGTTGTTTTGCATAGAAAACGCTTGAGGATTTGGTTGACCAAAACCTGGATATGATACTTGTTGAAATGAAGTTTGAGGCATTTGCACTTGTGGCTGTAAGGGGTCTGTCCACCAATGTTATAACCCATATTAGAATAACTTGGATTCGGTTGATATATATAACCATTTTGCATTTGTGACATCCCATAAAATGGTACACCAGCTTGTGAATAAATTATTCCTGATACAGGCTGTTGTAAATTAACCAAAGGATTTTGAGTCTGTGGACCCAAAATTTGATGATATTGAGTTGAAGAACTCACCTGATAAGGTTGATGTACAATATTTTGATTCTGTAATAGGGGTATAGATGTATTAACAAGTGGTAATGAAGTGGGTGTAACAGGTTGAACCAGTTGATTCAAGTGTACAACCGTTTGTGGTTGGATAGGCAGAGTGGGCTGCCATTGACAAACATTCATGTCAACATTAGTTTGACAAAAAAGTGACTGAGTACTGTCATATTGGGTGAACAAAGGTTCCCCCCCAGCATAAGGAGGATAATAATATGGAAAATAATTTTCTCCAAATGTTGGGAGTCTAGTTGATATGGTACTTAAAGGAATTGACCCAAAAGGACAGACTTGATATTGCCCTGATGATGTATGTAATGAATCAAGTCATTCAGTACTAACGATAGGACTACCAGTTAAAAAACCAGATGATGACATTGGAAAAGACCATGATCGTGAAGATGCACCAGAGAAAGTACCAGACAATGATTTGTAACCTGCTTGGACTGAAGGGCCACCGTGAAAATATGACTTTGGTGAGGTTGTGAACATCGACGAAGTAGCAAGGGTAGGAGCTGACGTAATTGGAACAACAGAAACAACCGAAGATGTTGGTTCATACATGGTTGTTTGACCAAATGTATACCCTCGAAAATAAATGGGAGAGTAAATGGAAACAGGATCAACAAAAGCAGATGGAAACGATTAAGGAAAATACTTGTATAGGTAAAGGTCCTCCCCAAAATGGGTTGGAGTTAAAGGTGTATCATCTTGTGGGATTTCTTCAATTGCAATTAAACCAGGAGGAAGAACTTCACTGTAAGGTCCAAAATGTATTTCATATGGTTGACTGTGTGATATAGGAGTTTCAATAGCTACAGAAGTTTGTGGGATGACCAAGGTAGGAACAACTTCCGGTTTTTTGACTTCAGGATTCAGATGTTCTGGCAAAGAAGAGATAGGATCTGGATCAATTTGTGATTGAACAACGTCAGGTCCAGGAGGTATGGTCTCAGCGATTGAATGGATCGTGACCATAGGTAGCTGTGAAGACTCTGTTTCGACAACAGTAGATGAAATGGGATGTGTGGAAAAAATTTGAGCTAACTCTGGGTTAAAAGATGATGTTTCGCAAGAGGTATGAATTGTACTTGATTCGGCAGATCATGATCGCCTTCGCCTACCAGAAGTAAATTTCGATGGTAAAGGTGGTTTTAAAGCTAATCTACGTGAATTAAGGGGGATAAGATTTTGTTCTTCCATGATCACTGGTTTATTTTAACCAAAAAAAAAAAAAAAAACAAAAGGAGGGTAATGCTAAGAAAAATGGTTTACCAAGAAACTGTGAACTGCAGAATACCTCCTGGTGAACCAAGAAGTACGGGTAGGTAATCTCCCTGAATGTTGTGTTCGATGTATCACAATTTCAAGGCAACCAACTCGGTTCACTATGGATGGATATCACCGAAAATTTGTCCTCTCAAATATACTCGAAGGTATGTGGAGGTCCAAGTCCATATTAGCGCCGTCTGATGCGAAACCGCACAGTGAGAGCACCCCTTTATACTTATCGTACTATAACACCGCCCGATATACCCGAAAGTACGTGGACAAGCTATGATATACTTACGTATGTGGACTGAGGTATCACACTTGGAATGTATCACAGACAAGTTAATGACAACTACTATGTTTTACGACACCGGAACATGTCTCTAGCCTAGACCTTATAAATGTTATCATTATGGTTCCAATGTATTGTTAAGTAATTTGAGATTAATTTTATGTTGACCTTGCTTAAAAATTTTCCTTTCAAAGGTTCACCGTGATGATGTGTATGAAATTCCTAAAATGCAAGCTAGAAATGATAAAAAAAAAAAATTCACTTTCAGCTTTTTCAATGAAGAACCTTGCTACTAAGGGAAGAGAGAAAATAATTTGTGAGCAAACAAATCAATGAATCACAAACTAAATGAAGAATTCCTAATGTTCCTTTTGCAAAACAAACATTATTCTACATTCAAGTGCAAGTTTTTATTTTCAGTTTCCTTAATGTTACGAATGAAGAAAAGAAACTAGGTGCACTAAATTAATAATTCAAATGCTTTTTTACTTTCGAGAAACAAAGAATACAAACAAAAATTTCTCTTTTGAAGGAAAAATGAGGATTTCACCAACAATTTCTCCTATCAAGGAAATGAATATTTTACGACAATTTCCTATTTCTAAAGCAAATTATTCTTAATGTGACCATAAAAAGTACTTTGAAATCAACTTTTTAATGATAAAGAATAACTTTTTAAACCAACATTGAAAAAAATTTCAGTCAAAGGAGAAGAAGTATATAGAGTCATTGATCAACTGAGGATCAAAATTTTTAGAACATAGTAGCAAACAAAACTGAAGCAAATTGCAAAGGAAAATTCAAGGGAATTTGGGTACTTTCAGGAGTCAACGCAGTCTCCAAGGGGAGGCAGTGCTCTGCAATGCAAGCTAGGAAGGGATATAGTGCTCTACAAACCACTATGTCCTGTCTAAGGGTGCATTGGCCGCAGTATACAAAGAAAAATAATACTATTTAACTCACTTTATTTTCAAATTAAGCTTTGAAAATGTTTAATATTTGTGTGTAACAACTAGTGGGTGGATAAACAAAGAAAATCAGAGGCTTAAACACCTAGAACTAAGAGAAATTCTCCCCTGTGGAGTTGCCAATTTGTTGGGCCAGAATTGTGAATTATGGATAAATCATGCTTCCCTAGACAGGAGCTAGTCTATAACAATAGGTGAAAGACTATACAACTATTTTTCCTAACTCAGAATAGATACAGAGAGAGGATTGGAGGCTTACTTGTTCAGTTGCTTCCAAATGGCTCATTCTGTCGCTTTTGTTGCAGCTTCAAATTCAAGCGGTTTGTTGGGCTGAATGCTTCCTGCAAGAAAGAACAATGAAACAACAGAATATGCAATAATATAGATATATATTCAAGCTAGTTAGCTAAATCAGTAAAGCATAAACCATATACATCAACCAAGATCTTGCAATATGGAAAATCAAAGACAATACATATGCATATAAGGAAAAATAAGCAGTAATCTTTATTGATGATAGAAGGAGAGGTTACAACCTAATGACTAATTTGAAGTGACCTTCCAGCAACATTCCCAAACCTCATCACAGTATAAATCTCTCTAGCAGGAGCTACACAAATCTAGTTCTCAATTGAAAATTCTCTAGCATTTCTCTACTCAAATTCTTCCTCCTAAAGCACTTAGATCTGTTCTCAATTTATAGATGAACTGTAGGTTGTTTTGCAATCAATTACTTTCCAATAATAGGCAAGACATGTTTTCCAGTCATGTAGATGTCAAATGGACACTTGGATCTGAAGCTTGACACATGTGAACTCTTCTAGAAGGCACTAGCCGAGTGGAGATTCCATAACAATGAGAATTTCTCTCCTAATGTGACCAACGCACCTGTGAATGTTGGGAAGTGCTTTGCAGAGCAACTTTGCAGGGGCTACCTACATATGCAATGCAGTTAGGCCCCTTAGAGCCTGCGTTGGTGAGCTATCATATGCTATATAATAAGCTTCAAACCATGGAAACCTTTGCTTGATTTGTCTTGTTTCTTGTCTTAGGGCATGTAGCAACCGAAATGATAGGGAATGATAGACCCTTGATCATTAGTCCTGGAGATGATGTCTAGTTAAGCAGGTCAGTGGTAATGGCTTCCAAATTGACCTATAACATGCTACATAAGATCTCAGATCTACTCCTTGTGCGTCATGTTTTGCTGAAAATCCCAAGGGGTATGTAAAATAGAGACAATCTAGTGTATAGATCTGATATAGATCTAATATTTTGTACACAAATCTGCTCTAGATCTAAGTTGTAATCTATAGCTATTGTATGCTCTTGAAAATAATGTTGTCAAGCCTTTTGCACTGTAATACATTGTTGCATCACCTCTTTTTGAGGGTTTTCTTCACAAAAGTCTTCCATCTTTCTCTTATACCTATTATGGGCCACATTGTAAATATGATTTTATGATATATAAGCTATTTTTAAGCCACGATATTGGCTTTCTACTACTATTGATTTAAACTTTGTTATTTTCTGAGCAATATTGTTTGGGTTTTGCTGCAGTCACATTCTTGGGAATTCTCAACCATACTAGGTGTGGGAGGTCTGTTTACCTCACCTAGTTTGATTTTTTTTTATCTCCTCTTCGATTTAGGTCTTAGATTGTCAGATATAAGGGATCCAAGGGCTGATTTTTCTTGTTGTAGCATACATTTCTAAAAAATTCTTTTTTTCAGACATGTCTTGATGACAGTCCCAATTTGGGGATATTACAGTGGTATCAAAGCGTCATCTTGGCACAGCCTGTGCTTTCTTTGAAAGAGAAATATGTCTTTTCATGAAAAGAAGAGATTGAAGAAAAACATGGATTACACTGAAGATGAAGAAGAAAAGGGCCCAAACCCTTTATCTGGAAGATTGAAAGGAGAAGAGTTCTCTAAAACTCTTTCTCAAGTTATGTATGAGCTGAAAGGAGAAATCTAGGGAATGAGGAGGGAAAGACATGCAGATCCCTTAAGAATGTTGTTACATCAAGGAAACCCTAGTACTTCTTACTATGTGTGTGAGCATTCAGCCACACAATCTGATCTACAACGTTGGAACATTCCCACTTTCTTGAGAAAGGAAGAAGGGAAAGGAGGAACGCCAAAGGAGGAAGCTCTTGGTGATTATCTCCAAGAATATGAGTCTCAGTCAGAGAGATTCAAGGAGAATATTAGTTTCCTAGAGTTCTGTCAACTTAAATAAGAAAGATCCAGCAACTACAGTAGAAGAAGACGGTGCATGCAACACACTTTGGGTAGATTCTCTCTACCTACTTTTGATAGATTACCTAAGGACTCAGCCTAGTCTTGGGTAGGAAAGCTTGACACATATTTCCAGCTGCATCAAGTTTCAGAAGAATAAACCTTGAGAGTAGCAGTGCTACATATTCAAGGTAAGGCTTATGCCTGGTGGCTATTTGAGTCTTCTTCCTTGAAAGGTGTAAATATCTTTTCTTATGCAAGGTTCACTAGGAGACTAGTAAAAATATTTGATGTAAGACATTTTAAAACTTCTTGGGGAGAACAAATCAAGCCCAAGGAAGATGAATATTTGCATGAGTTGGAAGGATCCATATATCTAACTCCATTTATGAACATTTTTTAGGGTGTTGAAGATCTGCTGCATGATTTTCCAAAGGAAAATTCCCCACTACAGGAGGGTCTCTCTTCTCAAGGAGAAGACATGAGGGTTCCTTCTTCAAGAAGAGACCAAGGAAAGGACTCTCTTAATGATGAGTCATTCTTGATTGATGAGGAGGAGGGAGAAATAGAGCAGATAATATCCACCAGCGTTGTGATAGTAGGAGGAGATATATTTTCATTGGGAGATGGAGATGAAGCAATTGCTTCCACTAGAGGGGCTCTTGCATATTTGCAAGGAGTTCCTAAGGATCTTCCATATGGAGGACATGAGCAGCCTTTGTCTATGCTAAAAGACAATGAGATATGACAAAGGATGGATCACAAAGCTAACATAGCATATGATGATCCACTATTGCAAGGAGAAGAGAATGGAGCAAATGCTTCAATCAGAGGCACTCTTGCATCACTAAGAGTGGTCTTAAAATTTCATGTGACTTCCACACATGAAAAAAAGTTGAAATTGCATAGTGGAAGTAGGGATATGAGGGTCCCATTTATTATGCATATGAGGATGGTCCCTGAAACCTCTTTATCTAGTGGCAAACCACCTGGGAGGCCACATGATTCAGATTTTGTGGGGAAGACCTCACAACTTGCTGCTCCAAAATCAGATCCAGGAGGGATTGGAGCACTTAAAGATAAAGCTACAATGCTGGAAGACTTGGGTAAGCTCAAGGAGGAGGGAAATATTCTTCTCCTATCATCATCACCCACTCTCTTTTCTGGATCTACACTATGGGAGGATAATATTGGAGGGATCCACCTTCCAACACACACCTTTGGAATAGGAGATGTCAAGGAGAGGATTAGCAACATGACATACATTCTTGTTGATGCATCATCAACACTATCATTGTTGAGCAATGTAGATATATACTGGAAATCCCAAATGCTAGTGGATTATTACAAATATCTTCACACATGTATGATACTTGATGACCAACTGCAAGAAGAGGCTACTTAGTTCAAGGAGGAGTCATCTATCATCATGGTAGAATATTTTTTTCTAGAGCTTGTTGGGCCAGAATTGTAATCTACGGATGAATTACGCTTCCCTAGACAGGTGCTAGTCTAGAACAACAGGTGAAAGACTATACTACCATTTCTACTAACTCAAAATAGATACACAAACAGGATTGGAGGCTTACTTGTTCAGTATCTTCCAAATGGCTCCTTCTGTTGCTTCTGCTGCAGCTTCAAGTTCAAGCGGTTTGTGAGATGAATGCATCCTGCAAGAAAGAACACTGAAAAAACAGAAGATGCAATAATATAGTTATCTATTCAAGCTAGTTAGCTAAATCAATAAAGCATAAAATACATTCATCAACCAAGATCTTACAATATGGAAAATCTAAGTTAATACATATGCATGTAGGGAAAAATAATAAGTACTATTTATTGATGATAGAAGGAGAGGTTACAACCTAGTGACTGATTTGAAGTGACCTTCCATCAAAGTTCCCAGGTCTCATCACAACATAAATATCTCCAGCAATAGATTTACAAACCAAGCTCTCAGTTGAAAATCCTCCAGAATTTCTCTACTCAAATTCTTCCTTTTCAAACAGTTAGATCTGTGTTCAATTTATAGATGAACTGTAGGTTGTTTTACAATCAATAGCTTTCCAAAAATAAGCAAGATATGTTTCCATTCATGTAGATGTCAAATGGACACTTGGATCCGAAGCTTGACACATGTGAACTCTTCTAGAAGGCACTAGCCAAGTGGAGATTC
The DNA here is from genome assembly GCA_034641835.2 of Pinus albicaulis. Classification (NCBI taxonomy): domain Eukaryota; kingdom Viridiplantae; phylum Streptophyta; class Pinopsida; order Pinales; family Pinaceae; genus Pinus; species Pinus albicaulis. Next base: position 559,426,632 of record CM076579.1, on the reverse strand, counting down.
TGGAACAATGAGAATTTCGCTCCCAATGTGACCAACACACCTGTGAATGTCGGGAAGTGCTTTGCAGAGCATCCTTGCATGGGGCTACCTGCATATGCAATGCACTTAGGCCCCTTAGAGCCTGCGTTGGTGTTATAGCATCATTTCTCACCTTCATATGATTCATGATTGCTTTTATGGCTTTGGGCACCCATTCCTACAGACTTGGACAAATTCACTTAAAAATAGTGTAAAAATCCCCATACGCGATTATGCCCATACTTTTCCACGTGTATACGCGAGTCCAGCTGCACTTTTCCGTGTATGTCATTAAAATTATGAAAAAATATATAAAAATTCCCTATTTTCGGGCTGGGTTGATGGTTACTCAGGTAGTTCAACCACCCTAGCACGTGGCCAACTGTTTCCAACTGTTGAAACTACTTGGAGGGAGTATAAAAACGCCTCATGTGCATGGCCTAAGGGAGAGAGAGAATTTATTGATATTATACTCTGTTGGTATTCCCTATCCAAGTTTGATTCCCTGTGCCTCCTGCACTTTCCCAATTCATTACAGGAAACCCTTGTTTCCTTGAGATGCTCATCTCCCTATATGTCATCTTGTATGCACCAGTTTGGAAGGAATCTTAGTGAGGCAAGGGCGGGACGGATCCGGACGACGGTCTGCTCGAAGATCGTGGAAGGATTCAGGTGATCTCTCCACTCATTATTTCTGTACATGCTATTTATAATACAGAAGTACCATCTTGTTCCCGAAATATACGTGTTAGTGTCTGCTTACATATATGAGAATATTGTTATTTAAGCATTCATTATAGTTTATCTGATGTTTTATATGGATTTCACTAACATTTAGAGTAGATATATGCTGTACAACCAGTTCTTCGTGCTTGTTTCTTCTTGTCTTTCAGGTTAAGAAGGAAGGACGGTTGCTGGGGGTTTGGACCCTGCAGGATCTGCTTCAACTGTAGGACCTACGGGTAACTTCCTCATATCTACTCTATTTAGTTTTTCTGAACATGCATGGTTGTGTGAGTCCTTCTTAAGTAGCATGCCCCTGCTCTGTGGAGGTTGTAACCCAATGAACCTCTAGGGTGATTTTCCCCGAAACAGAACTGGCGACTCCGCTGGGGATCACATTCTTGTGACTCCCCTGTTGGGTGGTTTCAGCTGTTTGATAGGTTGCCGACAGTTTTAACTTTCATTTGCAGTCCAGTTTACTTTTTCTCAGTCAGTCTGAAGTCCTGGTTTCTTATCCAGGCTTGATCCTTTTTGTTTTTTCATTATTTACCTTTGTATACGCACTTTTTTCTACACATAGTCGCGTATACAAAAAATTTTGTCTAAAGGGAGTCGCGTATACCGAGTTTCCTTTAGCACAGTCGTGTATGCACGCTTGTTGCTAAACTGTGAAGTAGCGTATACCTAGGCAGATTTTGAATTTTTGGATTTCTTGACTTTTTGGTCCTTTCTGGCTATGGAGACCTATCCCTATAGTGTCTTTGCACTCTCTAGATTGTGAAGAAGGTGGTCTTTTGTCTTTTCTCTCTTTCGTTTGATTGAAAACTAGTCTTTTTGGCAAAGTGTTGTTTCTGGTGCTGGCACTTCTGGCTTGAGTACCAAGATAGCTTTCTGAGCATTCTTGGCTGTTCTACTTTATCAGAACAGAGAGCTCGTGCTCATTTACTCTTTCCTGTCTTTGTGTTTTGCTTGGCACTACGATTTTTGCTCATTTCGTGATTGGTTTTCTTGAGTTCAGTAGGCTAGGTCTTGTTGCAACTTTTGAAGAGTTTTTCTTGCTTCTTCAAAGTTTTTGTTTGCGGCAAGTTTATACTATTCTTCTAGGCTGAGTGGCTGAGTTTTCTTGTCTTCTTTTGCTCTTATTGATCTTGCTACTAGTTAGCTTTATAAGGTTTGGAGCATTGTTGAAGTTTGTGCTTGAAATTTAGTCTTGTTTGGTTTGGATTTTGATAGTTTTGCTTGGTCTTTTCGAGCTCTTTCTTTATAAAACTAAAAAGCTCAAAAAACATTTGCTTTGCTTTTTGTTTTTGCATTTCAAAGGCTCAAAAAACATTTTGTCTTGTTATTTGCTTTTTTTGTTGCATTTTCGTTTTCGTTTTGCTATATCTTTTGAAGCTTTTGTGAGGTTTCTTGCTTTTGGTTTTTGGCTTGATAATTGGAAGGGAGTTGTCATTAATTTCTTCTTCTTGTTTTTTAAGCATTTTGGTGTCTTCATATTAAGAGTTCTTGATTTCGGGAACTAGCTTTCTGGACAACCAATAAGAGTTAAAACTGAAGGACTTTTGGGAAATTTCACTCTGCTTTAGGAGATTTTTGCATCTTAGGATTTTCATGCTTGTAGCGATTTGCATTAGGTGGATTTAAACATTTAGTCAATTTCATAGTTTTTGTGAGTGTGAGTTTGCTATTTGAAAAGAAAAAATACAATTTTTAATCTCGTAGAACCCATGTAGAGATTGCTTTTCATCGAAAGACAATAACTACATTTGCATGTAGTTAAGTTTTTATTAATTTCTTTCTGCGTCAAAAACATCATAAGTTTCATCTCCATATCCTTGTGACTTAACATAACAGCCCATTAAAATAAGCGATATAATTTAAAATCAACTAGCAATTTTTCTAAGTGTCATACACCAACTAGCTAGGTTGTAGGGCCTTGGAATAGGTGAGTGGAGAGTTAACTCTCCAAGGCCGCTCAAACAAAACATAGAAGTTTATTAATTGAGCGAAATCCAACTCCGTTAGGTGGACCGGGAAAGCTCTCCTCCAGAGAGTCAAGCGCGAGGGGAAGTGAAGGCTGAGAAGAGGGATACCCCCTCTCTGATTAGCTGAATCTGACCTCAAGACCGTTCCGCCCGGCTTCTGACATGGATTGGTGCCCATAGTTGCCACTCCTAGGTTCCACATAGGTGACTGCGGGGGGGAATACCCGTGGTACCTGAGGTAGACGTCGCATCACTTTCAGCAGTACTTCTGGGGGGTGCCCTTGCGAAGCTTGGGTGCTTGAGCCGGAAAAGGCTATCGTTAGGAGGTCGGCGTAACTGTTTCTGATACCTTCGCTAGTTGTTCTGGGCCCTAATCATCCCAGACTTCTTTCGGGAGGTCCTATATTTCGCTTTCCTGTATTTTGGTGTCCGGTCCTCATCACCCGGAGCGGAAATACTTGGAGGTTGTTTGCTTGATTGTATCTCAGGGATTTTTCTTTTAGTGAGTGCTCTTTGCTCCTAGCTTGCCTAGCTTTTCACTTTTTGAGTCTAATTTAAAATCTATAAAAGTGGCTGATCAAGCGCCTCGTCAATCGAGGAGAATCCGGGGGTTATCTCCCGAGAGTCCAGAGCCTTCTTCGAGAAGGCGTAGGAGTGATTTAGCAGGTGGTTACCACCCTGTGGCGTCTGACGCAGTGGAGAGAGATCCTCCACAAAGGTCTGAAGGTTTCATAGCTGATTCTGGTGTCGGTTCCGAGAGGAGTGTTCCGCTCACCTCGCGAGTTTTGTTTCCTCAGGAAGAAGATTTTCAAATTGAAGACGTACCTGAGCCTCCTGCGACAGGTCCATCTCCTCTTCCTCCTGACTATCCGTTCGTTGTTCAGTACATCGGACCTGAGTCTGAGAGACCAGAAGATCTTCCGTATCATTCATATCTTTCGATGGCCACGACTGGGAACGCGGCCTCTGCCGTGAGTGCTGCAGGCATTCAGACCCCTGCTTCTGTTGAAGGAGGGGGCACTATTGCTTTATCTTCGATTGCTTCTAGTGCTGCTGTGTTTGGCTCTGGTTTCACCCAAGCACATGCTTCTCATTCTGGTCCCTTCTGTTTCGGAATGCCCACTAGTGGGATTCCTTCTTTTTCCTTTTCCGCTGCTGCAGTTGGATCTACACCCATGTCTTCCATGGCTAGTGGATCAGCTTCTTTTCAAGGGTTCCCCTTCGGAACTGGACACATTCCTAGTTCGAATCCTTCTTTAGGGTCCTTTCCATTTACTTCTCAGACCCAGAGTTTCAACCCTTGGTCTGGGGGGCAAAGTTCGACTACTTTTATAGGATGGAACCCTGTGTTCACTACAGCGGGGGCAGGGAATCAGTTTTACGCAGGTCATCAAGGGAATACTTCTTTCCCTTCGTCGAGTGCTTATCAGACCTTTTCTCCTCTTTCTAATGCCTGGAACCCCTATCAGGGGCTCTCCTCTTCATTTCATACTTCAGCGGGGGGAACTGGTCTAGGCTTTGGTAACTCTGCGTTGGGAGGAGGTTCTTCTCCTTTTTCTACGAGTCCTTTTTGGCAACCTGGTGCCTCATCAAATCCAGGGTATTCTTTTCAGAATGTTGGGAATCCATCCCATCAAGGATGGAATCCTCAGGCTCCGCCTCGCTTACCTTTTCTGGCAACGTTAAACTTGCCAGATCTGTCGAAGTTGACTAATGATCCGATTCGTTATAGTCCGGGGTGGCCTCCAGTCCCGACCAAACTTCCTTCAGATATTCCAAAGTTTGAAGGTAAGAATGGGGAGGATCCGGCTGACCACATCACCACTTTCCACTTATGGTGTTCTTCGAACTCCCTGATCGATGATTCGATTAGGTTGAGATTATTTCAACGCACCCTAACTGGAAACGCTGCCAAATGGTATATCGAGTTAACTGGGGGCAGTTTTGCTACATTTGGAGAACTGGCTGTCACATTTCTAAACCACTGTCAGTTGCCTGTCCGATATGAGGCTGGGACGGAACTCCTGGCTAATTTTAAGCAGGATGAGGCAACCCACATTTCTGATCACATTCAGGAATGGAGGAGAAGGAAGAGGCTTATTAAAGCTCATATTCCAGGAGAATTCCTTCTCGAATGGTTTCTGAAATCTCTGCAGTCAGAAATTTCAAAAGATGTATCCCTATCTGGGGTATTTTCTGAGGAGCAGGCCATTTTTAGGGCCCAGCAGCTGGAACTGATCTATTCTCAGTCTGGGGTCCTTTATAAATATTTGCCCAATGCTCCTCGCTCCAAATTAGATTTATCAAAAACTAAGCCCGGTCCGCATGGTGATGGGCTTGTCGGATCGATCAATAGTGGTGCAGCCAGCCTGCTTACTCAACTGCAGCAGTTGTCTTTGCAATCTGCTCCTTCTAGTCAGGCTGTGCCTACTGAGTCATCGCCTTCCCAGTCTTTGTCCATAAATGTTGTCCAAGCTTCTGATCCCAAAGGAAATCAACAATCCGATGGGAAGAAGAAGGGACAAAATAACAAGAAGAAGGGCAAGAACGGGAAGGGTAATGCAAATAAAACCAATGAGCGTGTTGGTGAGGGTCAAAAGGAGAAGAAGAAAGTGAAGTTTCCATGCAAGCTGTGTGCTGGAGACCATCTCACACACCTTTGCCCTAAAATTCAGGATGCGCAGCGCTTGTTAGCCCAGCAGGGTTCTTCTAGTTCCCAGGCTATGTTAACAAACCCTTTTCCCCAAGGGCAGCAATTAGTTGTTGGCGCGAACCAAAATCCTAGGGCTTCCTCTGGGGGCACCCAGGAAGGGGAAATTCCATCGAACATTTTCATGATGAGTGCTCACGCGGATATCGCTACGAGATCCCGTGATTATGGTGGATAAGAGTCTTCGAAAGCTAAGGATATTCCTGATGCTACCGAGCCACTTCACATTATCAAGCCTACTGTTGAGTCTATGCCTCGGATGCCCAAAGCATCTTCTAAGTGATCGACGATTAATCCAAATGCTAGGGCTGCCCAGAACTACTCGATTGTGGAAGATCTGGCGCAGAGTCCTTGTGCTATGTCGGCTTTAGAGGTACTCCAGTCTTGTCCGGCTCAGCGCAGTGCTTTGCTCACTGCCATTGGGGCTATTGATCCGAAAAATTCTCTTCTGATTACTTTTGATATGACTAATTTTAAGAAGAGACTTCCTCATCACATGGATTTTCATATTAAATCATCGTACCAGAAGTGTAACATCTTTCGGACGGTTGTTGATGAGGGTGCTTCCACATGCGTGATGTCTCTCGCATGTTGGAAGACACTTGGATCTCCCAAAGCTGTTCCATCTAGCACTATTCTTACTGCGTTCGATGGTCATTCTCACAGACCCCATGGTATTGTCCCGGCTTTGCCTATCTGTGTTGGGGGAAAAACTGTCAATATAGAGGTTGAGGTAGTGGATTCAAGCTTGGACTACAACCTTCTGTTGGGGAGGAACTGGATTTATGAGATGGATGCCATTGCATCCTCATTATTTCGGATTGTATGTTTCCCCCACGAAGGGAGGATCGTTACAGTGGATCAATTGGACTATCCTCCTGTAGACCTGAATGCGTCTTCTGACTCATCTATTCCCAAGTTGGATAATACTAAGGTACCTGTTGAGAATTTAAGAGTTGGAATGTATTCTTCCTTGATGGGTACTTTCGATCTTCCTCCTCCTATGGTGCATATTAATGTTATTTCATCCTCCAAGGCTCCCCTTCGAAGAGAGTTCTTCAGAACTCATTATTTTTCGGACCCTTGGACCTTACCTTCCCCTACTTCCACATTAGTGGAAGGTAAAGTGGGTGGAATGGCATTTCCTATTTCTGCAGCTGAGATTGCGTATCAGTCTATTGTTGACTCTGCAGAAACCATCCCAGCTCCTCTTTCACCAAAAGAGTTGGATGGTGATGTGGCTCCGGCTTGGACACTTAGTTCTTCTTCGGCCCAGGATTTCCTTGATACCACTCTTCCATCTGAAGAGGCCATCCTGGAAGCCATGACAGGTATAGATAGACCGTGGGATGATTTGCATCATCGGTCTTACTTATTACCTGATTTGAGCGAAGTTGAAACAAGTTTTCCGAGTCCTCCGTCTCCTGGTCCTGTTCACCCTGTCTTGAACCCTTTGGCACCAACACAGGTTTATGTGAAGGGAACATGGCTGTGATTTCTCCTACTATCCCGGTGAACATTTCCAGGGATCCCAATATTATTGAGAATGTCTTCATTGGAGCTGAATGTTCCCGTGAAGAGGTTCAAATTTACACCAAGCTCTTTAAAGAGTATAGGGATGTATTCGCTTGGTCTTATGAGGAAATGCCTGGAATAGACCCATCTATTGTCCAGCATGAGATCAAGACGTATGAAAACGCTAAGCCGGTGAGGCAAAAACTTTGTCCGGTCAATCCTAGGAAGGCAGCAGCTATCAAAGCTGAAGTTGAAAAGCTGCTTAAGGCGGGATTCATTTTCCTTGTTCCTCTGACTGAATGGGTTTCAAACCCCGTTCCCGTAGATAAAAAGCAAGGAACGATTCGAGTGTGCATCGATTTCAGAGACCTAAATAAAGCGTGTCCTAAAGATAATTACCCCACACCATTTATCGATCAAATCATTGACGAGTGTGTGGGTAATGAGATTTTCTCCTTCATGGACGGTTTCTCCAGATATAATCAAATTACTATCCATCCTGAAGATCAACATAAGACTGCCTTTATTTGTCCCTGGGGTACGTTTGCATACAAGAAGATGCCTTTTGGTCTTAAAAATGCTGGGGCTACCTTTCAGCGGGCCATGTCTTACGCCTTCCATGACATCAAGAAGATTATTGAGGCATACTTAGATGATCTAGCTGCTCATTCTCGAAAGAGGATGGATCATCCTGGTCACCTCCGGCAAATATTTGAAAGATGTCGTTTTTATAATATTCGATTGAATCCGAACAAGTGTGTTTTCGCGGTTACATCCGGTCAGCTATTGGGATCCATTGTGTCTAGGGAAGGGATAAGGGTAGATCCCTTCAAGGTTGAGGCAATACTTCGGTTGCCTCCCCCGTCCTCAATTCGTCAGCTTCAAAGTCTTCAAGGGAAGTCTAATTTTCTTCGGAGATTTATCGTCAATTATGCTGAAGTTACAAAGGGATTTATGAGACTATTGAAGAAAGGAGTTCCTTTTCTTTGGGACGACTACGCTCAACGCTCATTCGATGCCTTGAATAAAGCATTGACCTCTGCTCCTTTATTGAGTCCACCTGATTATAGCAGGGATTTCCTTTTGTATTTGGCAGCAGCAGAATCTACCATCGGTATGGTTCTGGTTCAGGAAGATGATGCTCTTGCAGAGCATGTTATTTACTGCCTAAGTCGAGGATTGGTAGGACCTGAACTCAGGTACACTCTGATAGAAAAATTAGCTTTAGCAGCATTTCATGTTGTGCAGCGACTCCGGGATTACATTATTCTTCGTAAAACTTATGTTTTGGCAGCTGCAAATCCATTTCAGTTTGTCCTCAGTAGGCGAGTGATTGGGGGCAAATATAATAGATGGATTGTGATTTTACAGGAATTTGATCTTGAGTTCATGTCTGCCAAATCCAAGAAATCATTAGTTTTTGCGGAATTGATCTCTGAGTTGCCCTGTGGAGAGGAGATGATCTATGATGAGTCCTTTCAGGACGAACACTTGTTTCTTATCTCTCCACAGGATCCTTGGTACGGGGATATCATTGTGTATCTCTAGACTGCAAAGTTTCCCTCTACTTTTTCGAAAGATGAGCGTCGTAAACTGCGTCACTTGGCCAAGAATTATTTGATTATTGGTGATGCTTTGTACCGTCGAGGGGTTGATTCAATCCTAAGACGCTGCTTAACTCTTGAAGAAGCTGAGGCTGTGCTAAATGATTCTCACAATGGAGCTTGTGGGGGTCATTTATCTGGGCTTGCTACAGCCCAAAAGATTTTGCGTGCTGGATACTTTTGGCCCTCAATTTTCAAATATTGTATTGAATCAGTCAAAAAGTGTCATCCGTGTCAGGTTTATACTCGAAAAATGCGCGCTCATCTAGCTCCGCTTTTTCCAGTCGTTACTTTCGGTCCCTTTACAAAGTGGGGTATTGATTATACTACTTGTAACCCGCCTTTGGCTAAAGGTCACAAGTACGTTATCGTAGTAGTAGACTACTTTACGAAGTGGGTCGAGGCTATGCCTACTTTTGGGAATGATGGTGAGACTGCAGCTCTTTTCCTTTTCAACCAGGTTATCGCTCATTTTGGTATTCCTAGAGAGATTGTCACTGACCATGGCAGTCATTTTCAGAATAGTATGATGGCTGAGTTGGCTCTCAAACTGGGTTTCTGGAAGGAGCATTCATCTCCATATTATCCTCAAGCCAATGGGCAAGTGGAAGCCGTGAATAAATCATTGAAGACAATTCTTCAAAGGACAATTGATAAAGCTAGATCCAACTGGCATATTATGCTATATCCTGCACTTTGGGCATACAGGACGTCAGTAAAAACTACAACTGGCTTTACTCCGTTTCAGCTAGTGCACGGGGTGGAATCCGTATTTCCTATTGAATGCGACATTCCTTCTCTTAAATTAGCTATTGAACTTCTTCCTGACACTTCTAGTCTGGCAGAACGGCTTCTTCATCTGGAACATCTCGATGAGCAGCGTCAAGATGCCGCCACAATGAATGAAGCGCATAAAAACCGAGTAAAAGTTCAGTACGATAAGGCGGTCAAGCCTAGGGTCTTTTCGGAAGGTGACCTTGTTTTGGTCTATGCCCAAGAAAAATATGCCCTGGGGGCAAGAAAGTTTAAATATATGTGGTATGGCCCCTATATTGTTAAAAAATTCCTTAAGAAAGGAGCATATACCTTGGTTGATTTCGAAGGGAATGAGTTGTTGGAGCCCCGAAATGGGCTCTATTTGAAGAAGTATTATGCCTAGGCTTCAGCCTGGCATGTTGCTTTTGTATATAGTAGTTTTTTCTTTATACATATCTGGTTGATTTTCGATCTTTGATGAGTTGGTGATGTTTTTGATCTGCTTTGGCAGGTTGTGTTGGATGTCATGAGTCATTTTGGTTTCGCCGATGGTGCTAGTAGACACACCTGGAACTTAGCTTCCGCGACTTGGGTGCTTCATTATCCATCCGGTCAGCTGTTAGTATCAAGAGGGGTCTGCATTGGTCCTGCTTCCAATAATATAGCAGAATACACTGCAGTTGTTCATCTACTCTCGGAGGAAATATCTTTGGGTGTTGATTCGTTGGTAGTTTTCTTGGACTCTCAGCTGGTGGTGTCATAGTTGAACAATACTTATCGGGTACGAGATCCATTTTTATTACGATTGTTCTTGAGGGTACGTTTGTTACAAAGGTCATTTCAATTTTTAACTTTCATTCATATTCCTCGAGCTGACAATTGGTTTGCTGACTCATTATCTAATCAAGCATTAGATTGGCATATTAATCATTCCATACAATAAATTTTTAATCATCAAAAACATCATACATTTTGATACATTTATCACATCACATCAAATATCGCTGTATATATATCATCAGAGTGTTCAAACACTTTACAAAATTTGGATCCATAAGGTCATACAAAACTTGGGCTTATGCCCCGATCATGTTCAGTCTCAAAAAAGAATATACAGTCATCTAATACATAATATCTGTCCACTCCTGAGGTCCCTGCCCAGAAGTCGTGTTCCTATAGAACATGACCGCAGTGGCAACTCGGCGGAATAATCGTACCCAGTCTCGAGGCACTCCTACCACCCGTCTCTGGATGGCTTCCGGCAGGTCCTCCATGGCAGCCATAGGTATTTGGCGGGTTAGTCCCTCCAAGTTCCTCTGCACGGCCTGGAGAGTCCTGTCTGAATCCACTGTCTCTGCTTCACCCCTGCGACGCTTGTGGCGCGAGAGACCCTCAGGTCGAACTGGTCCAACATCTGAATCATGATCATTTTAAATTGTCAGTCATTATGAATCCAATCAAAAACATGTTTATTTTCATTTTTTCATACATATTTGAAAAACTCCAAAAAAATTATATAAGTCAAAAATTTTTGTAAACTTACCGACTGTGCCCCATGCTATGCCTAGTGGAAGAACTAGATCTGGATCTCCACGAAAGTCCATCCTGGCATAGGGATAGTCGTCCACTGCGATGATTTGTTCTCCCCACCAACGGAAGAACTCATCGTCCCATGTGGTCCGGGGTACTTCACTACCCCCCAATCTCTTCATCATGTCCGCCCAACAGGCAATTCTTGGGTCCCGCGGGCTACTGATGGTAGAGATAACTCTGGGTCTCAATGCTGGTATCTTCTCAAAGAAGAATGTTGTCAAAATTGTACCATAGCCAAAATGTTTGGTCTTTTCTTGGCGGATTGAGGTCAAATGTTGTTTCATGTTCAGTAAAAGGGCTGTGCACCAATCATACACATGAGTCAAACATTCTACTGCTATGCTCATTTGCATCCTGGACGCTTGATGTAGGGAGGCAGATCCTGCCACTCTGCCGATGGTGAAAAGGAGGATTTTCATGTGCAAATCCCATAAATATTTAATTGCAATCTGAGTTCCAACCTTTTTGGAACCCTCTACGCAATATACGTGGACATAGTCTTCCACGGTTAACCCTCCCAGGGGCTTCCCGTGCAAGTCTACTGGTTCTCCCCTCCAGGAGAGTCCAGTAATAAAGTATATGTCTTCCACTTCAATGCGTATTGGCTTCTGATCTATCACGAAACAGTCTTGGGCTGGTTCCCAGTTATTGACGAGCATTTCTAGCAACTGAGGATTGCTTTTCATATTTGGAATTTTGAAGAATTTGAACAATTCGCAATTCCGAAGGATATTTTGCGCTACTCGATCTTGCATGACCTCTTGGTCAATTGCGCTATGCTCATGTTCTCTCCATGAGATTGTCATCCTGTCAAATTTCATTAAATCATGCATTAGCCATGCATTTTAAGTTTCAGACCTATGCATATGCGACTTTTTCTTTGCACAGTCGCGTGTATATGCAACTTGCCTGTTATGAACCCGCGTATGCGCAAGTCCACATTTTTTAGCAAGGGTTTTAATGGTAAAATTCACTTAATTTTAATTTCCAAACGGACAAAATGATTTGCAAGGATGATTGAGGAGCCTACCTGAAAATTCGGCACGATTCGACGGTCGATTGTTCCTGATTTGACGAAAGACGTTTTTTTCTCCAGAGCACTTTTTCCAAATCAGCAATGCAATAATGAACCAAATATGAGGTAATTTGTCTATTTATGCCTAAAAAGTTGAAAATTTTCGCAAAAATTTGTTATGCTCATTTTTTCGATCTATCTTAAGCTGCATAACTCGAATGCTTGGAAGTGCCCAGTTTGGTATGTTTTCAGGTACATTTTGACGATTTTGAGATTTTTCCCGGTTTTTGATCCATGATTACCGACTCGTCACGGCAGGTATATGATCTTCACTGGCATATAGGTTAGGGAAATCACTCTTCATTGCATCTTGCATACTAGCCTCCATACTAATCACTTTCCTTAGGGTCGATCCCATCAGGTCATGAGTATTACACCCATTTCACTCGCCGATTATTTAATCATGGCTTGATGGTAGAGCCTTCCTTTACATGGGCTTCCTAGTTAGTTCCTCGCTATCACTTGTTTCCCATGCTGCGTTTTATGTAGGCTCGGGAGTCCTCTTTAGTCCCACCATGTCTTATGTGTTGAAGATTCATTCTTCTTCTTCATCACTATCATTTTTTCTGGCTTTTACCTTAGAGGCTCCCTGGTGTCGTTAAGTTGTATTACTGCATTGCATATTGGCTACTTGTTTATCCTGGCCTTTAGCCGGCTTCATTTGGACTCGATGTTTAAGCCAACTTTTGACCTTGAATCTCTATACAAGTTAACCATTGCATGCACTTAGCTATCACAACTTGACACCTTTTACCCATGGATGGAACGTTCCTCTGAGTATCGCTTACCAGTTTTTGCCACCTTGCATTGAGCATAGGATTGTTCCAATCCCAGGAACTAGTGCATCTGATTGTTTGATACTCGTTCTATCCATTGTACTATAGCATTCTTTTATTCTATTTTCAGGCTTATTATATGAAAAAGACAAAAAAAATCAAATATAACAAAAAGAGTGGGAACGGGATGTATCTTCGTTGTTTTGATGGCAGTACAGAGTCAGTTTGTTGCCCTTGAACAAAGCACATTTACTTATATATATCTCCTACATTTGGGATGGTTTTAGTTTTGACCTAGGTTCAGCCTTTACCATGTTTCACTTGTCAGTTCTCCCCCGGTTGGTTATCTCTTCCAATCATATGAAGAGTTTGTTCTGCCTCCTGCATAACAGACTTATACAGTGTCACTTTTTACTGCCATGGTCATCACGAGTCGTGCTTTTGTTCAAGGGAAGTCTAACCCGAGTCGGCCATTCTGCGGTGTCTCTTGACTCATTATTCAGTCGGCCTTCCCGGTCTTGTCAGTATCATGTTCTATCACATCAGATGTTTTGGTCTTCTGCTCGTGCTGGTTTGAGAAGGTCCCCATTGACTTCTTGCCGGCGGGTTTGTCTCTTATCGACTCCGACACATTGCTCTGAGAGCAAACCTAGAGCTGCACCTTGGGCCTATTTCCATCATTGATAGGTGACCTCGTGCTCAGCATTTGATCATCATCATGGGTCTTTGACTGAGTGGTTTCCCCTGTGTTCGACGTCAGCACACATTATCACACTTGGGATTCGGGCAGTACCTGGATTTCCATTTGACCCTATCGGTGGATTTCTCGCCTCTGTGTCAGCTTTCATTATTGGTTGGTTCAGAGGGTTTCTTCCGTGCGCTAGCTTCATCTTGTGCACGTCGGAAACGTACTTCGGCTTTGGTTCCATCACTCTACTTCGTCTGATTCCTTCCAAATCTTGGCCTGCGGGTTACACTCGCGCTGGACTGATGTGGGATGCCTTAATGCCTTCCTTCCAGCAGATCTTTTCCCATCGAATCCGACTCATTTCTCTGGGAACAAGATCTAGAGTCTTTTGTCAGTACCTTAGGGTTTGCAGTCATTAGTGGCAGACTCTTCGCTATCGACAGTGGGGATTCATCATTGCCTCCTGATTGGTAGATTCTTTCAAGTGTTCGACTTCAACTCATTCATTCACACTTGTTAGATTGTACTGGGGCACCTTGACACTCATTTTCATTATCGGTGGGTTGTCTCGCGTTGGTTAACGGTATACATTATTGACCGGTAATCCAACGATTTCTCACATGGTCGACTTCAACTCATTTATTCCCATTGTGTAGAATTGTGCCATAGTGATCGGTGAAGACCTCGGGTTGCATCAGCATGTTTCGGTTCACTTTTGACAGTCCTTTCAGTATCTGCCAGTGATGCCGTCCACTCTTATATGTTGCAGTTCAGCACAGCAGCATCTTATATGTTGGTCCCCGAGTTGCATGATTGTATCGTTTGATCCACCTCTTATGATCCAGTACTTGGAGATTCAGTTACTTATTTGATCAGACATCTAGTTGCACCATCTTTGATCAGCTTTTTATATGTGATACTTGGACATTGATTCAGACTTGTATTTCCGGGCCATGCTCAGATGATTCATTGTGTACTTACAGTTCAGCTATACTTGTATACATGTTGGATCTATTCAGTACTTTCCATATGATGTATTTTTGACTGAGCATGGGTATGCCCGCCTCAGCATGAGTTGACTCTCTGTTTTATTTCATTGGTTTTTGGCAGGCTGAAATCTGGTGAAGTCCTCTCTTGTCCTTGCGAAGTTCTTTCTATGTGCATAATACATTTCGGCCATCATGTACCCCTTCTGACCTCATATAATAGGGGGCATCTGTTATAGCATCATTTCTCACCTTCATATGATTCATGATTGCTTTTATGGCTTTGGGCACCCATTCCTACAGACTTGGACAAATTCACTTAAAAACAGTGTAAAAATCCCCATACGCGATTATGCCCATACTTTTCCGTGTGTATACGCGAGTCCAGCTGCACTTTTCCGCATATGCCATTAAAATTATGAAAAAATATATAAAAATGCCCTATTTTCGGGCTGGGTTGATGGTTACTCAGGTAGTTCAACCACCCCAGCACGTGGCCAACTGTTTCCAACTGTTGAAACTACTTGGAGGGAGTATAAAAACCCCTCATGTGCATGGCCTAAGGGAGAGAGAGAATTTATTGATATTATACTTTGTTGGTATTCCCTATCCAAGTATGATTCCCCGTGCCTCATGCACTTTCCCAGTTCATTACAGGAAACCCTTGTTTCCTTGAGATGCTCATCTCCCTATATGTCATCTCGTATGCACCAGTTTGGAAGGAATCTTAGTGAGGCAAGGGCAGGACGGATCCGGACGATGGTCTGCTCGAAGATCGTGGAAGGATTCAGGTGATCTCTCCACTCGTTATTTCTGTACATGCTATTTATAATACAGAAGCACCATCTTGTTCCCGAAATATATGTGTTAGTGTCTGCTTACATATATGATAAAATTGTTATTTAAGCATTCATTATGGTTTATCTGATGTTTTATATGGATTTCACTAACATTTAGAGTAGATATATGATGTACAACCAGTTCTTCATGCTTGTTTCTTCTTGTCTTTCAGGTTAAGAAGGAAGGACGGTTGCTGGGGGTTTGGACCCCGCGGGATCTGCTTCAACCATAGGACCTACGGGTAACTTCCTCGACCTACTCTATTTAGTTTTTCCTGAAAATGCATGGTTGTGTGAGTCCTTCTTAAGTAGCATGCCCCTGCTCTGTGGAGGTTGTAACCCAACGAACCTCTAGGGTGATTTTCCCCGAAACAGTTGGTGAGCTCTCATATGCTAAATAATAAGCTTCAAACCATGGAAACCTTTGCTTGATGAAAGACTTGCTTGATTTGTCTTGTTTCTTGTCTTAGGGCATGTAGCAACTGAAATGATAGGGAATGATAGACCCTTGATCATTGGTCCTGGAGATGATTCCGAGTTAACCAGGTCATTGGGAATGGTGCCAAAATTGACCTATAACAGAGCTTCTAATCTCAAGCATAATATACTACAAGGAGCATTCAAAGAGTTCTGTTTCAGCCACCTGTATTCCATGAGGATATACAACATCATCATGAGGAGCTTTAATTGGGAAGGCTTGAAAGAGGAACTATATCAACATTTTCAAGAATGCATGAGCTATGTGGAGTTGGGGCAGCCATGGGACCCTATGCAAGAGTCATTTGAGCCATCTCTTCCTTCCTTGGGAAGAGGATAAAGATCCATGCAAAACTCCATGTGTATGAGAGGCATTGTTGGTAATGGATCTGTTCATGTAAAGCAAGTTTTATTTTCTGATTGTACATGTTCTTTTACCATTTTTATGCAGGCCATGACTCCTAAAGGGAGAAATGTATCATGTGAATCTCATGGCAACTATTGGGCCATTAAAATTTCTGAATTTGACCACTCCCTTGATGAGTGAAGGGAGATTTTTCATCATGATGGGTGCTTCCCCAAGGCACCAAACATATCTCTAACCTTCAGCAATAGTGAGATGACTTGGGCACCAAGTGGTGGTAAAACCACTTACCATGTATTGATTTCAGGCAGGCAGGAGATGCACTGCATTGGTATCATATGTGGGATTATGACCCACCTCCTCATGCTCAATTTTCTATTTGTATGTACCTATTTTTTCTTCCATACATGGATGATATACTTTTACTTCGTATGGGTATGTATGGAGTAAGGGAGGGAGCCATGTATGTACCACATGGTATGGAGACTCTCTATGTACCATATGCTACATGTTTCAGAGAGAGTATTGGTTGAGCCATGATTGTTTCATTTGAGTTTTTAACTCCTTATGGGATGCGTCATTTACCTCTCATAAGAACATTGGAGAGACAATTCATGGAAGGTTGGTTTGGTGAACACCCAGCTCATGGAGGAAGCTTATCACTTGATTGTGACACCAACAGAAGAGGAAAGGAATTGCAGCATGTTAGGGTCTCATGATTTGGCTGATTGAAAAGCTAAATGACAGTGTAACATCAAACCAATGTTTGGAGCCCAAGGACCTAGCCTTCCTGGACTCAGAGAGGGGTCTCTCTATCTGTGTAAGGGATATCTGTGTGTTTTCTTATTGTGTTCTTGATTTTAGGCTAGTTATGAAGTAGGTTTTTGGTTTTGGTTTTTTAGTTTGTGAGGGATGAATTGATCAAAGACTAAAAATACATAAAAAGATGTCAAATCAAATGGGCTATGGGGTCAAAAAGGTCAAGAAAGCTTTCAGATGGTGATACAAGGTTGCTGAAGGGCCGATTTGATTCAAGGTAAAATGGATCTTTGGGAAAAATGGAGTGAGATGGACATTAAATTTGTGAAAAAAAAAGGATTTCAAGCATAAATAGTTTAATAGATGACATAAACTGTTGTGTAACCAGCTCCAAAAAGAGAAGAAAAGAGATATCAACGCCTTAGAAATAAGCCACTTCGAGGGGGCAACCTCCAATACGTTACATAAATGCACAATTCTTGGATGATACAATTTACAAAACCTCCTTTCTATATATAGGAGTCCATGGGGCCATAATGTAATCCTAGTGGGCCACAATGTAATCCTAGCCGACCTAACAATAATAATGTAAGGGCACAATAATAACAATATGGGGGTTACAGGGGTACAACAATAATGATAAGGGGGGTTAGACTAACATAATAAGGGACTACACTATTAATATAGGGGCTTAACATGCCCCTCTCCTTCAAACAAGTGTTGTCCTCAACGCTTGATTATTTCTTGATGCTTCTGTATAAAATTCTCATCATCCCATGTGGAATATTCTACAGGAAAGTTCTTCCACTTGCTGAGATAATTTGAAATTGATTGTACTTGTAGAGTTCTTGTTTCTGTGACTTCTTCAGAACTTCTTTCGATGTGATGTTGATTTTCCGGTTGTTTCATTTGATTTTGCACCAAAGTTAGGTTATCCTTTGAGAGTTGGAGCACTTGTTGTTGATGCTCATTGTAATATTACACTACTTTATCATTCATAATAGGTTTTATTTGATCCTTCAAACCATCCAAATTAGCCTCCATTTTTTCTTTTAAACCATCTATTTCATCGTCGGTTGCTCTTCGTAAGATCGAAATTTGTTGCACTTGGTACCGTAATTTTGATATCTCATATTGCAATTCTTCTTCCTCATGCATCATATTATAGATTTCTAAGGGATTAATGGGTATGGAATTATTTTTTGGAGGCATAATAGAACCCATTACTGAAAAAAATTCTTCAATTTTCCCTTGGAATCAATTCAACTTGATTCTTCAAACAAGACTTATGCAATTCGGAAAAAATAATACACACATTTTACTTGCTTTGAGGAGCTCGATATTGAAATTGAATTATCTCTGTAATTGAAAATATTAGATATCTAAAATTTAGTCCTGTAGTATTTCTCTGAAGCTTCTTTCAAATGCCACAGGTCTGACCTGATTTGGATTCTCCAAGACAAAGTTGTGTCCAATCTCCCACAATGACCTAATTTTGGATTGGTTCAGTAGAGTGAACTTGTACGACTTGCCACATGTCATTGTTTCATTCTTTGTCTCTGAAATTGATATCCAAGAAACTATAGTCTGTGTACTTGTGACCACCTTTTACGGCACTCCAATCCAATCCCCAAAGAGAGAGTTATTGAACTTTTCCCACGATCACCTCTTTGAGATGCAATTCAGGAGCCTGAAAAAGTACTACCTTCCACAGATCATATCTTCAAAAATATTACGAACCAAGCTCTGAAATTTTTTGACGAATTTCCTCAAGATCTCTGCTTCGCACCATACGAATTTTAAATTCTGAACCTTCGTAGAAACAAATTTATAGCGAAAATTCCACGATGACCTTTTTAGGAGCGTGAAAAAAGACCTAACTTCGACAGATGATATATCCAAAAATATTGCGAACCAAGCTCTGAAATTTTTAGAAAATATTCCTCAGGATTTCAGCTTCGCACCCTAAAAATTTCAGCTTCTGAAACTTTGTAGAAAAAGAGTTATAGCGAAAATTCCACGATGACCTGTTTGGAGCAATGAAACCCTAGAATCCCAAGCTCTGATACCAAATGTTGTGTAACCAGCTCCAAAAAGAGAAAAAAGAGATATCAACGCCTTAGAAATAAGCCACTTCAAGGGGGAAACCTCCAATACATTACATAAATGCACAATTCTTGGATGATACAATTTACAAAACCTCCTTTCTATATATAGGAGTCCATGGGGCCATAATGTAATCCTAGTGGGCTACAATGTAATCCTAGCCGACCTAACAATAATAATTTAAGGGCACAATAATAACAAAATGGGGGTTACAAGGGTTCAATAATAACAATAAGGGGGGTTAGACTAACATAATAATGGACTACACTATTAATATAGGGGCTTAACATAAACATGGTAAGGCTAACCATTAATCATGAGAAATGTAACTATAAGCTAATCGATGCATAGAAATAAACATTCAAGCCATGCATAGAGATATATGACTCTCTAACTTTAGGGAATGGCTATTAGACTTTGGGGAAATGCATTTAAGAGAGACAAACAACTCAAATCACTATGTAGGAACGCCTAAACATAGTACTTCAAGCTATTGGACACTTTGGAAACAAGATTACATAGTTTTGTGCAAAGGGAAAGATCAGTACAAGACCTCCTTGGTTCAACAAATGAAAATCCAATCAATCAAAGAGAGGTTTCATAGGTGGAGCTATGGCTAGCCATGAGTAAGTAGGGAATACCGTTAATCATACTTAGCATGCATAAAACCATAAATGAAACAAGAAAATAATCAAGGATTCTTTAATATGACTAAGAAATGAAGAAAACATGGAAGCTATAAAGAAACAAGAAATTTGAGGTGCCTCCAAGGGCATGTCTAAAATCTATTCTCTACTGTCTTATAGCAAGCAAGAACATGGAATTATGAATGAGAACTAGGAAACAAAACAGAGAGAGAGACACTATACCATTCTACCAAGTCATGGAATCCAACAACAATCCTCTTTCATCATCCAAGAACATCAAAGAGACTATCCAAAAGCATGAGACAATTGTTTCTTCCAAAGCTTATATGACCATATATTGCTTCTATTCATCAATTTCAGCCTTGTTTACATTGAAAGCCTTTGGAATATATAGGAAAAAGTGAGGAAAACCTCTTAGTTCAACTTGCAATCTCATTGGCCTATCCAAAATATCTTATTTTGTCCTTAAGGCTTTGCAAAACCCAAGGCACAAAATATCTAATAAAATATCTCAAAAATGATAATAAAGGGAAATATATTAAATTTTCATAACTTATCATGTACAAAAATAGCTAAACGCACATGAATAAAAGTCACTTTTGAAAGGTTCAATTTTTACAAAAATACTCAAGAAATACATCAGCAGAAAGTCCCCCGACTTGCCTACAACTTTTGGAGACCTTCCCGATTTCGAAACGAGGCCCTTGATGGCTCGTTGAATATCTCTAAGTGTCTAATTTCTGAAAGTGTTTATTTTTCTCCAAAATTACCACTGGAAGGCCTCCAAAAATAGGCCTGTGTCTAAAAATCCAAAAAATAAGCCTTGCTAGTAAACGGGGCAGAGTGTAGAAAAAGCAAGCGTTTTTTGCCATTATGGGGGAGCAAATGATCTTCAATTAATCTAAAAATTTCCGAGTATATGCCCCTAAAAATATGGCATCCAATGATACCATTTTCATCCTTTGAGGATGCCCCAAACTTAAATGGCGATGCCCATGAGTTTTAGCCAAAAACCCAAAAATGACAAAAAAACAAAAATTTGTCGAATTTCGCCCAAATTTGGCGAGCATGACCCTCAAGGGTGTTCAGAAACATGTTGTGAATCTCAGGCCAAAATTTGGAGCTTTGAGGTGTCTTTCCTCAATTTTGGTGTCGGGAGGTTCCCTTTAGCCTCCTTGAGTTTTTCCTGAGCGGCCTTCACTTTCCGCTGGGCAAACTGATTTATCTTTTTATATTGCTGGTCATCCTCTGTTGAAGGTCCAAGTCTCTATTTGCCTTCTCCAATTTTTTCTCCAGGTGATCATTAACTCTCTCAAGCCATGCTTCCCGATTGTTCTCTATCTCTTGTTCGAACAATGTAGTGAGAGGGGTAGATTGGAGAAAGGAATCTTCTTCTTCCTTTTGTTTCTCAAGGGCCTTTCTGAGCCCCATGGTTCTTAGCCTTTTTCGCCTGGGCTAATCTTCATCTTCACTCTCATCGAACTCACCCATGAGTTCTTCCAATCTCAGTTGTGCTTTGGAGGCCTCCTTTTTGTATTTGATGACCCGTGTCTCATATACCGCCATATGGACACTCATTTTTTTGTTTTGAATTTGAAAAAAGTGATTGAAATTTATAGCCCTCTCAAGATCAGTCCTCAAAGCATCAATTTGGTTTTCTCTATTGATTAAGAGATTTTCTAGGATCTGGGCTTCATTGTCACTATCATCACTTTGAATTTGAATTATGTTGAAGTCCCTCTCCTTTTCATGGTTTCTCTCTTATTTATCCTTTCCTTTGCTTTGGGTAGCTCTTTTAGTCTTCCTCCTCTTGGGAAGTTCGACAATTGGATTTTTGGGAAATTTTCCCTTGCTTCGAAGGGCCCTAGTAATATTTGGAGTTACAACTCTAGGCACCCTTTTCCTTGATTTCCAGGGCTTGGCCACTTTCAGAGAAGAGAGCATGACCCCTTTCCTAGGAGAGGCAGCTAGCACATGCTCCATTGGCTCCTTACCCTTGCTACTTTGCTCATCATTCTTGCCACTGTCTTGGATTTCTTCATCGATGCCTTGACTGTCCTTTTGCATTTCTTTTTTAGGGTTGTCCTCCTCACTGTGTTGCATCTCTTCATCATGTTGCTGTTCTTTTTTATGAGGTTGTTGTTCCTTTTCTTGAAGTTGTTGTTCATCATCATGAGGCTGTTGTTCATCATGCTATGGCTGCCTCTGTTCATCATCATGCACCTGTTCATCATGTTGCACCTGTTCATCATGCCCTTCTTCATCAAGAGGCTACTCACCATCACTGTGCTACACTTGCTCATCATCATGCTCCTCTTCATCATGCCCAGGATTCTGATGTTCATCATGATGTTCCTCTTCATCATGCCCTTCTTCCCCTTGTTGTTCTGCCTCACTTTGTTCTTGTTCCCCTTGCTGCCCTATTTCATCATGATGCTTCTCATCATCACCTTCCTCTTCTTGCTCATGCTCTTTTTCTTTTTTAATGGGAAACTTGAGCTTCTTGGGAATAATCTTGCTTGAAGAAGGCGAAGGATGGTGAGTCGAAGGTGAAGGAGATGTATGAAATGAAGGGAAAGTGGAGAAATCCGGATGTGTGATAAAAGTATCCCTAGAGACTTCCTTCTTCTCAAGCTGATGAAGAATGATAACCTTGATGAGGGAGTGATGGAAGAGGTAGGATGTCTGCTGAGAAGGAGACTTTTTATAAACAGTGGAGGCCATTTCCTTAATACGTCTATGTAGGAAGAAAGGGAGATTTAACAATTTGTCCCTCATGAAATGCATGAGCAATCGGATATGATAGGCATAGACTCGGGAGAATATTCCCTCGCAAGTGAAGTATTTCATGATTATCTTCATGAGGGGGGCATAACTAGTCAATAGATAATTTAAAGGAAAAATGGATGTGCATGAATCTCTATGGTCAGGCTTTAGAAAAGGCTTGTATTCTTCTGAGTCTAGGTGGCTTTGTTTAAACCACTTCTCCCCGACATAAGGGATTTTGGTGGCCTTGGAAATGGACCCTGGAGAGAATTTGAAATCTAGGCCTACCAGCTAAAAATGCTTCTCTTGAAACCTTAAAGCACAAATATGTGTCAAAGGGGAATAGCTCTTCACCTCTTTCACTCTTTGGAAAAAATATAGACACACAACCTCATGGAAGTTAAAAAATACCGATGGATGAGCATTTACCTCTTCAGTGGAAACAGGCTCAAACCTCCTGTGAAGGCCACTCCTACTGTCTTGCCTGGGAGGCATTTTGTTTTGGATGTTCTTTGCAACACCAAGCTGTCTCAAATGGCCTTTGGAATGTTTTTCTCAAGTACACACCTCTGTCCTCCTTGTTTGTTAGGTCCCTATATTACTAGTATAGTCCCTTATTGTTATTAGTGTAACCCCCTTATTGTTATTATTGTACCCTTGTAACCCCCATTTTGTTATTATTGTGCCCTTAAATTATTATTGTTAGGTCGGCCAGGATTACATTGTGGCCCACTAGGATTACAGTATGGCCCCATGGACTGCTATATATAGAAAGGAGGTTTTGTAATTTGGATCATCCAAGAATTGTTCAATCATGTAATGTATTGGAGTTTTCCCCTGCGAAATGGCCTATTTCTAAGGCGTTGATATCTCTTTTCTTATATTTTTGGAGCTGGTTTCACAACATTTGGTATCAGAGCTTTAGATTTTAGGGTTTCGCTGCTCCAAACAGGTCATTGTGGAATTTTCTCTATAAATTTTTTTCTACGAAGGTTCAGAAGCTGAAATTTGTAGAGTACGAAGAAAAAATCCAGAGGAACATCGTTGCAAAATTTCAAAGGTTGGTTCGCAATATTTTCAAAGATATGATCTGTGGAAGTTAGGGCTTTTTCACACTCCCTAAGCAGTCATCGTAGAATTTGTGCCTATAATGTTTTTATATGAGGTTGAATGCGAGAATTCTTATGGTGCGACGTTGAAATCTGAAGAAATTTTTTCAAAAATTTGAGAACTTAGTTCAGCAACATTTTGGAGATATGATCTGTGGAAGGTAGTGCTTTTTCAAGCTCCTGAATTTCATCTCAAAGAGGTGATCGTGGGAAAATTTCAATAACTCTCTCTCTGGGCATCGGATTGGAGTGCCGTAAAAATTGGTTGCAAGTACACGGACTTTAGTTTCTTGGCTATCACTTTCAAAGACAAAGGACGAAACAGTGGCACGTGGAAAGTCGTACAAGTTCGCTCTCCTGAAACAATCCATAATTAGGTCATTGTAGGAGATTGGACACAACTTTGTCTTGGAGAATCCAAATCAGGTCAGACCTGTGGCATTCGAAAGATAATTCAGAGGGCTACGTCGGTACTAAAATTTAGATATTGAAGAGCTGAAATCACAGAGATAATCCAATTTCAATATTGAGCTCCACAAAAGAAAGAAAAAGGTGTGTATTTTTTCAAATTTCATAATTCTTGTTTGAAGAATCAATTTGAATTGATTCCAAGGGCATATTGTAGAATATATATCAGTATTGGGTTCTAAATAATGGCCCCAAAAAATAATTCAACACCCATTAAGCCTTTAGAAGGTTCTACTATGACTCATGAAGATAGAAGAATTGCAACAAGATCTATCAAAATTACAAGAGCAAGTGCAACAAATTTCACTCTAAAGAGAGCAACAAAAAATGAAATGGAAGTTTGAAGGCGTGGAAACTAAGATGGATGGCGTGCAAGCTAAGATGGATGGCATGGAAGGTAGCGTGGAAGCTAAGATGATGACATGGAAGCTAAGATCGATGAGAAAATGGAAAACATGAAGAATGATCTAAAATCAGACATGGAAGGTTTGACAATGTTAATACAAGAAATGTTCCCTTATGGTGAAAATATAGTAGAGGAAACTCATGATGAGAACAAAATAAATGTTAATCGTGATTTCATAAAATCTAATGTTGGCGGGAAGAACCACCATATTCCAAAAATGGATATGATGAAGTTTGATGGAAAGGATACTGTAACATGGATACTACAGATGGAGCAATATTTTGATCTCCATAATGTGCAAAACAAACAAAAGGTATGCATTGCAACTTTACATTTAGAACAAAATACATTTGTATGGTATCGATGGCTTTGCTCTCATAAAAAAATTGTCACTTAGAATTGATTTTCTACGGAAGAAATGATAGCACATTATGAGGATACTTAGAAGCCTTGCATGTATCAATTTAATTAAATCTCAATAATGAAGTGACACATTGAGGAATTCCAAAAATTAGATATAAGGGTAGCTGATATTACAGAGGAACATGATCGATCTATTTCCTTAGGCACTTTAAAGGATAATATCCAACATGAAGTTAGCGTTTTGGAACCCGAGATTCATTGGAGAGAGCATTCGGTTGTTCGGGTGGCAAGAAAAGTTTGAGTGTAAAATAATGGCGACAAGAGGAAGCCTACCACTCAATTCTATAAAGTAGGAAGTGTTGCTACGCCTAGATTTCCACAACCTACAAGGTTGACACCACAACAATTGGAAGAAAAAAGAGCAAAAGGGCTTTGCTACAGGTGTGATAGCAAATACACTAAAGGTCATAAGTGTGTTGAGAAGAAATTATTTTACATAGATTGTGAAGAAGAAGAAGAAAATGAACAAGAAGAGGATATACACCAGGAACCAGCCCTAGAAGAGGAAGAAATGAATCAGACCATATCATGTAATGCACTGGCAGGAAGTACCACTCCTCAAACTCTCAAGATAGCAGGACAGATCAAGAAGAAAAAGGTAATAGTGTTGATTGATTCAGGTAGCACCCATAATTTTATTCATTGTAAGGTTGCCAAGGAATTGAATTGTTTCTTATACCCAACACCAGAATGTCGAGTGATGGTTGCAAATGGAGGAACAATAAATTTCTCTGGAAAATTCCATAATATCAAGCTAACCATGGGGGAATATGTACTGAATAGTTCAATGATTTCCATTCCTATGAGAGGTGCTAATGTTGTACTAGGAGTACAATTGTTACAATCTTTGGGGACGCTAGCTTTTAATTTTCAAGAACTTTTCTTGAAATTTTTTTCAGAAGGAAAGGAAGTTGAATTACGGGGTATTGCGGGGAAGCCAGGTAGGATAATAAGCTCTAATGTCATGACAAAGCTTCTAAAGAAAGAACAGCGAGGCGTAATTGCACAATTATGCTCACTAGAAGTTCCAACATCAAAATCATCTATTTCTGCAGATCTCCAACAAGTCTTGGACAATCATTCCAAGGTGTTTGAAACTCCCAAAGGACGCCCACCTATTCGTGATCATGATCATGCTATTCATTTGATTCCAGGAAGTGTTCCTCCAAACATTAGGCCTTATAGATATCCTTACTTCCAAAAGAGCGAAATTGAACGTATGATTGCAGAAATGTTAGAGGCGGGTATAATTCAACCTAGTCAAAGTTCTTTCTCTGCTCCTGTAGTATTGGTACACAAGAAGGATGGATCATGGCGAATGTGTCGGGATTATAGGGAGCTCAATAAGCTCACCATTAAAGATAAATTTCCCATTCCTGTGATTGATGAATTATTGGATGAATTACATGGAGAAATTTATTTTACCAAGTTGGATCTTCGTTCAGGATATCATCAAATTAGAATGAAGGCTGAAGATATTCAAAAAACAGCATTTCGAACTCATGAGGGTCATTATGAATTTTTGGTCATGCCTTTTGGCCTTACCAATGCACCTTCTACATTTCAAGGGTTGATGAATTCCATTTTCAAACCCTTCCTTAGAAAATTTGTGCTAGTATTTTTTTATGATATACTAATCTACAACATGTCTTGGAAGGATCATGTTGAACATGTTGACAGGGTGCTCAAACAATTGCAGGAGAAACAATTATATGCAAAATCATACAAATGTTTCTTTGGAGTACAAGAGGTGGAATATCTGGGTCATATTATATCTCACGAGGGTGTTAAAGTAGACCCTAACAAAATTAAAGCCATTAAGGAATGGAAAGTCCCCACAACCATAAAGCAGTTGCGAGGATTTCTCAGGTTAACATTGTATTATTGCAAGTTTGTTAAAAATTATGGGAGAATAGCAGCACCTCTAACAAAATTATTGAAGAAAGATGCATTTTCATGGACTCCTGAAGCGACTAAGGCCTTTGAACATCTTAAAGAGGAAATGTGCCTAGCACCAGTCTTAGCTACGCCACACTTCACAAAAACCTTCATTGTGGAATGTGATGCCTCAAGAAATGGAATTGGTGCAGTTTTAATGCAGGAAGGTAGACCCATTGCTTTTGAAAGTCGTCCAATCAAAGGAAAGTATTTACAGAAACCTATTTATGAGAAGGAAATGTTAGCAATACTGCATGCACTAAAGAAATGGCGAACTTACCTAATGAGAAGACACTTCAAGGTAAAAACTGATCATGATAGTCTTAAACACTTTTTGGAACAAAGACTATCGTCAGAAGAACAGCAAAAATGGGTCACAAAGATGTTGGGTTATGACTTTGAAATAATCTACAAAAAAGGAAAGCTGAATGTTGTTGCTGATGCACTCTCAAGAAAGAATGAAGAGGTGGAAGCATTGCTTTGTGCCATTTCTATTATCCAACCAGATTGGATAACTGAAGCAAGAGATGAATGGAAGAAGGACAAACATGTATGGACACTCATTCAAAAGTTGCAGCAAGATCCTAGTACATCTGATACATTTAGTTGGAAAAATGATTCCTTATGGTACAAAGATTGATTATATCTTTGTAATAATTCCCAACTAAAACAAAAGATTCTTCTGGAATTGCACACTTCTCCTTTAGGAGGACACTCAGGATTTTTAAAAACTTACCACAGGGTGAAGAAAGAATTTTTTTGGGATGGCCTTAAATCTGGTATTCAAAAGTTTGTGGCGGAATGTTTGGTTTGCCAGCAGAATAAAGTGGAAACAATTAAGACCCCGGGACTTCTACAACCTTTATCCATTCCAAGTCAACGTTGGGAGGAGATTTCAATGGATTTTATCACGGGTTTACCTAAGTCCGAAGGAAAGAGTGTCATCATGGTGGTAGTTGATAGACTTACCAAGTATGCACACTTTTGTGCATTATCTCATCCATTTAAAGCAAGTGCAGTTGCTACTACATTTATGGACATAATTCAAAAGCTACATGGAAGCCCAAGGGTTATTGTGAGCGACAGAGATCCCATTTTTACTGGAAATTTTTGGACGGAGTTATTTTCTTGTTTGGTTACTTAATTAGCTCATAGCTCATCTTATCATCCTCAATCTCATGGTCAAACTGAGATAGTAAATAACTTTTTGGAAGGATATCTTCGTTTTTTTGTATCTGATAAACAAACACAATGGGTCAAGTGTTTACCTCTCGCTGAATGGTGGTATAACACTTCCTTCGATACTGTAGCAAAAATGACCCCATTTATGGCACTTTATGGATATCATCCACCATCGATCACATCATATTTAACGGAAAATTCGAAGGTTCAAGCAGTGGAAGATCACATTGAGCATCAAAAAGAAGTTCTCCAACTCTTAAAGGATAACCTGAATTTGGCACAAAATCGAATGAAACAATAGGCAGATCAACATTGCAGCGAGAGAATTTTTTATGTAGGAGATTGGTTATTTTTACAGCTACAACCATACAAACAAATGTCCCTCAAGCAAGCTAAGAAGGATAATAAATTATCGCCAAAGTACTATGGTCCTTACAAGGTGTTGCAAAAGATTGGTACTATGGCATACAAATTGGAGCTTCCTGCTTCTTCACGAGTGCATCCAATTTTCCATGTTTCATGCTTAAAGAAGGTTATAGGTGAAAATCTTTCAGTTCAAACAATATTGCCAGAACTTGATGAGGAAGGAAAAATCATATTGGAACCTGAAGCGGTCACGGAAACAAGAACTCGACAACTACGGAATCGATCAATTTCAGAGTATCTCATCAAGTGGAAGAACTTACCCACTGAAGATTCTACATGGGAGGATAAGAATTTTATACAAAAGCACCCAGAGCTACTCAAGCATTGAGGACAACACTTTTTTTGAAGGAGAGGGGCATGTTAGGTCCCTATATTACTAGTATAGTCCCTTATTGTTGTTAGTGTAACCCCGTTATTGTTATTATTGTACCCTTGTAACCCCCATTTTGTTATTATTGTGCCCTTAAATTATTATGGTTAGGTCGGCTAGGATTACATTGTGGCCCACTAGGATTACATTCTAGCCCCATGGACTCCTATATATAGAAAGGAGGTTTTGTAAATTGTATCATCCAAGAATTGTTCATTTATGTAATGTATTGGAGGTTGACCCCTCGAAGTGGCTCATTTCTAAGGCGTTGATATCTCTTTTCTTCTATTTTTGGAGCTGGTTACACAACATTGTTAGTCACTGTTTGCCTTCTTTTGATGCCAATCAACAAATATTTTTCAGAATGAAACAAACTCAATCTTATCACTGTGTTTGGGCCAAGTCCTTTGGGAAGAGATGTTTGTGGTTTGTTATTTGAACAAGGATCTTTTTTTTTTGACAGAAACAAAACAACGTTGTATTTAGATAAAAACAAAACACCTTTCCCCAATCAAACACTCTTCTGTTGTTCACTGTTTCTTATACACAGGTAGATGAAACACTGTTAACTGATTTTTACAAAATCTCTCACCACACTATGTCTTTTTGGGCTTATAGAGGTAGCACTAGTTTCACTGTTTCACCATTCAAAGAAGACACTTTTGAAGTGACAAGGCATTCAGATATGACCACTGTTTTAACTTTACAAAAAAAAAATTCACCTTAGATTTGCCAACAGAGATTAATTTTGTTTTCACCACTGCTAGTGCACTTTTAGCAACTTTAAAACCTTCTACCACTGTGTTTTTGCCTTGCAATTAGTGTTATGGTTCATCACTGTTTTTTGAGGGTAGTTTAGGCCTTTTAAAACTAATATAAACACACCACTTTTTACTATGCTAATCTTGGGAAATCATGGCAACAAAAACCTTGGATTTTGCTCAAACAGCTTACTCTCCAACCACTATTTTAGTCTTGAAAATCATGGCATCAATCACCCTTTAGAAATTCGAATGCACCAAGGGGAAAATAAAAATACCTTGCAGATGGCTTATGGTGCTTGCTTGATGAGTTGGGCAGCTTCAAAAATTCTTTTCGAGGGTTTTTTGATTGAGTGGCACGTTTAAAAGGAAGAGCACCGCTCGGTGTCGAGGATTCAGGTCGGCCTTCGGGCAATGGTGACCGTGCGCATAGGTGCGCCACGCGCCACTATAGGCGCACTGCGCCATAGTATACCCTCTATGTAATTTCACTTCTGAACGCGCCGCGCACTTTTACAAGTGTGCCACGTGGGCTTAAAAGCTTGAAAAATCTCGAAGTTTGCCTGAAATCTTTTTTTTCTTGCATTGAGCAGCCTAGGGAAATGTTGCTCGTGTTTTGAATTGTGAAATGTGATTTGGAAACAGTCAATCCACCCTTCTATAGTTGAAAAAACCAACGACCTTTTGAAAAGGCTTTTTGGTTTTAAACAAACATAAAGCACTACTGTCATCCTTTATATTCTTTAAAACATCACAAAGCTACTATTTGACCAAGACTCTAAAAGGCGTCACGGACGATATTTATTTTGAGGATCCTCATAGATATGACCTCTTTTCAAAGTGAAAAATCCATCTTGAAAATCAAAATATTTCTCAGTGTTTTTCTCATTGAGGCAACACTCTTTTCACTGTTTTCCTATTTCTGTCCCTTGAAAGGAAAAAATTTTCTCAAAAACCTATCAATGATCTGTGAGGCATTCTTTGCCATTCTTGCAAGGAGGTAAACCACTTTAAAACTTATTTTGATAGTTTCTGCTCCTGTTGTTTTGATGATGATCATGCCCACCATGAAGTTGATTGAATTGCTAGGTTCTCTTTGAGCCTTTGTTTTGACTGTGGGTGAAGAACCTCATTTCAACTGTAAGTGAAAAACTTTTCTACAAATAGTCTCCACCATCAAGGAAAATGACTAACCTTATATTGACAAAGTAATCCAGTCTTCAAATTATACGGAGATATAGCAGGGGATGATGAGCTGAAGTTGAAATGTAAACATGGGAAGGTTGTCCCTTTGTTCCTCTGTGAATGAGATCTATAAGAACAGTGAATTTTCATTCATTTCACCATTTTTGAGAGCAGTCCTTTTTGAAATCTTTGCGACATGAAATAAATGCTTTTCATCCTCAAACAATGGTGATCCTTTTACTTCTTTATGAAGGAGGCCTATGTTTGACAAATGCCTGGGCCCTTTTTCAACCCCTATTTCAACCAAGTGAATAATGTTTATGAATGCACTATTAGTGGTTTTCTTTGTATTTGATAGCAAAAGTCAGTTTAAAACCAAGATTGTTTTACTTCTTTGGCCATTTGCTTAACAACATTTCTTCATTCATAATCACCCAATTAGCTTCACACTATAATTCAATTCCATGTTTTAATAGTGAAACTCATGTAAACACCTTTTTTTTAAAACACCACTGCTTTCCCTCTACTTTTAACACCATTTTCTATTCATAAGTCTTCAACTGTCTCACACTTCCCTTAAAATATGTCTTTCAGTCAGTGAAAAACCCTATAATCAATCTATGTCTCTGGCCCTCTGCTTATTTAGATGAAGGAGGCCTTTATCACATTGCCAAACCCTCTGCTTATTAAATGAAGGAGGTTTTCTCATTCTTTCATCCCTCTTCTCATCTATGGAGGAGGTTTTCTCAGTGATGTCATTTCATCATTTTTCACATAGTGTTATCTTTCCTTTCACTGCCTATTCATACTTAAGCAAATGAAAATGACAAAATGACAATATTCCATGAAGGGCATCTCTCTAAGACATGTAATTCTGCTTTTCAAATACCTTTTTGCATATTTAGACAATCAGAGGCAGCCTGGCCATTATCTGCGGATCATTTCTTGTCATTTATAATTCACTAACCTTTGACTGTGTTTGCAAGAGCTTAATGAAATAACTCTCTGTCTAGTAATTGGATCCCAGGCTCAAAACCTCATGAGAATTAGCTGTCTTCTCATGTTGAATTTAATAATGTCCTCTCGAACAATGGTACACTTCTGCTCTTGAAAGATCCATTGAAATATTTTAAATCCACCTAATATCAGTTTGACCTAGGGCATATGCACTACTGAGACATTAGGTTTTGTTAGTGGCGCGACTTAAGGGTGTAACCAAACTTTATTTGCAAAATAGGAAGGTATTTTTAGGACTGGTTGATAATAGATAGAGGTTCTTTTGGCTTTAGGATAGTTTTCAAGGGGAAATTGCCTAAAGCGCCACTACCTAACTAAGGGGAGACTTCTTGGACAGATTTGGATTATTCTCTTTGGGGATGATGGACAAGCTTGTATGGATGAGGCTAGATAGGGATTGTCAGTTAGGTTTTATCTCATCATGGGATGATTAAAAAGGTAGGAGGGAATTATTTTTTTTGGGTGTTTTCCAGATGGAAAATTTGACAAATTTTGAGATCAGGTGCTAGAAAACTTGGCTTTAACAAATAGTCATCATCAACAGGTGAGAAATACTGATGAATAACAGTGGCTCCATTTGGGGAGGGCAGGTCCTTTTCAGGAGGTGTCCAGAATTTCATATCTTGGTTCTTTGAAGACCAGTGCATTTATACATGGGCACAAATATCTTTCCTCCTTGATGCTATTTCTGAAAATTGATAGCAAGATTAGGATCAATGATTTCTACCTACCCCACTATATTTCCTAACATTTTTTCTTCTTTTGGGTGCATTTGAACTAGCATCCCTTTGACATAGTATTTTTTTTAAATGACACTCTCTAGTTCTATAGTTATATTTGTCGGGAGTTCATATTAAGCTGATGAACTCCTTCATTTCTCTACCTATGCTAGATCGACAAGGTTAAGTTGTTTGACAAGATTTAATTCTCTAATCTAAAACATGAAATTGACAAATGACCAAATCAAGATTAGACAGTCTGATTTGTCATGTACTTGTGGCAGGAAATAGAAACTGCACACAAATATTATTTTGAATAAAATGAAATCTAGAAAACCAGGGCTAGGATACACAATTTGTTTTTCATCCCTACTTTCCTCTTTGGTTTTTTTTTGAGCACGTGGAACCAATATCTTTTCCTAATTTACTCTCTTTGATAAGTCAAGATTACACAATGTTGACTATCTTTTCCTCTCACTAACTTATCAACAAATAAATTTAAAACATGTTTAGTTATGATTAGGCTAGATAACTAAACAAGACATCTGAGCATTAGTAGTAGCATTTAGACTTGCGCACTTTTAGAATGACTATTTTTTTAACATGGGGCTTCCTTTCTATTTTTCAATCGCCATCTTTTTCTATTTTTCTATTGTTTTTTATTTATTTTTCAAAAAATGGTATATAAAATGATTGAAAATGCTTTTTAAAATTGGAGCTCTTGACAAAAATAATGCTTTAATGTCCTCCCATTAACAGGACCTCCAAAATTTTCAGTCCCATCAAGTTCTTACAGGAAAAAGGCATTATTTCTGCTAACTGAGTTGATGATGAAAAGCCCCTTCCATAAGTTTTCAAACTTTCCATGTTTACCTTTGTCTTCCCTTATAGAATCCCATTTTAGCACTTTGTCCCCAATCTGAAAATCATTTTCCTTGGTCCTTCTGTCAAAAATCTGTTTTATTTTGTCTTGCGCTAACTGAGCCTTTTGGGAAACTTCTTCTCTTGTTTGTTGTAAATGGATAGTCTGATTTACCCTCCTTTGCATGTCATTTTCTTCTATTTGAACTTCCTGCAATAGTTTCATTAATGGAACCCCTAAAGATGTTGGGAAAATGGCATCTATGCCATATACTAGTTGGTAGGGAGACGTACCTATTGAGTTTTTAGTGGTTGGTCTATCAGTCCATAGTGCGTGTACTAGTTTTCCGTGCCATGCTTTTTTATTTTGTTCTAGAAGTTTCTTTATGATGTTGACTAGGCTTTTGTTAAAGGATTCGACTAAACCATTACCTTGAGGGTAATAAGCTGTGGAATTTCCTAATGAAATGTGATATTTGTAACAGAAGTCAACAATTCTTTTGGAGGAAAAGGCAGCAACGCTATACATAATGATCTTTCTAGGACAGTCGAATCTAGATAGGATGTTGGTTTCTACGAACTTAATGATGACTGAATCGGTGGTGTTCCTGGAGGGTATGGCCTCTATCCATTTGGTAAAGTAATCCGTGGCTGTAAGGATCCATTTATGTTGAGCGGATGAAGAAGGGTGAAATTCCCCAATAAAATCTAGACCCCATTGCTGGAAGGGTCCTTCAACTATGATGAGATGTAAGGGCAAAGGTAAAAGCTTTTTCTTGCCATCAAAAATTTGGCACTTATGGCATGTAATAACTAGTTTGTGAGTGTCAGGAAATAAGGTAGGCCAATAATAACTGGCTCTAAGGATTTTGTTTGCTATGTTTTTCTAGTAGAGATGACCTCCACATTCTCCTTCATGCATTTCGTGCATAATTTACTCTGCATCAGACTCAAGAAAACATTTAAGCAGCATACCAGTGGGATTTTTCAAATAAAGAAGTCCATCTATAATGCAAAACTTTAAAGAATTTTGTTTAATAAATCTTGCTTTTGTCTTTGATAAAGTTGGAGGAGCATTTAGATAAAATAATACATAAATAATATCTGCATACCAAGGTGAATTTAAAAACACTTGTTCAATATGAGGGGCTGTGCATTCTTCCTGTTCTTCTAAGGCATTAACAAAATTTATATCTAATGCTTGGAGGTTGGTTTCAGCCATTATTCTTACAAGTCCTTGTCCTTTAACCAGTTTGGTGGGTCAAATCTCTAAGTCATATTCTAAGATGATAACGATCCATTTTCCCCTTTTACCATCGAGATCTTGGTTTAATATGTCTTTGACGATGGTATTAGGAACGAAAGAGATGACATGAGAATGCAAGATGTAAACTCGGAAATATTTCAGTGCTTTTACCAATGTGAATGCCTGTTTTTCCATGATGTTATATTTCAAGGGAGCATCTCTCAGGGATTTGCTAAAAAAGGCAATGGGTTGCTCTTGCCTTGCTTCGTTTTGTTGCAACAACATAGTAGCTATTGTGTGTTCTGAGGCAAATGAAAAAATGTAAAAATCTTTGGTGAAATTAGGACTTATCAATACCGTTGTTTCAGTTAGGGCCTTTTTAACTAGTTTAAAAGATTTTTTGGCTTCTATAGTCCATTTAACCCTGACCTCTTTTTTTAACGTATTTGTGATATCTCTCAGAAGTTTGGAAAGATTTGGGATGAATCTTCTCAAGAAATTAATCTTTCCGATAAAGGATTGCAGCTCCTTTATATTTCTAGGGTGACTTATTTGTAATATGCCTTCAATTCTTTGGGGGTCTATTTTTATTCGCTCTTCCGAAATGATGTGACCTAGGAGTTTTCCTTCTTATAGACCGAAGAGTGCTTTCTTGGGGTTTAGGGATAGACCATATTTTCTACATTTGTTAAAAACCTTTCTTAAGTGCACCAGGTGTTCTTCATCTGATTTGGATTACACCATGATATCGTCAAGATATATGACTATGAAATAACCTATGTCTTATAAGAAGGCTATGTCCATGGCTCTTTGGAATGTGGCACCAACATTCATCAATCCAAAGGGAATTTTAACGTACATGAAAGTGCCCCAAGGTGTGGTGAAAGTTGTTTTCTGTTGATCAGTAGGGTAAACCAGCACTTCGTTATAACTAGAAAAACCATCAAGTAATGAGATCCTTTTAGCACCTACTACCTTTTGAATTATGTGGTCCATTTTGGGCAATGGATAGTTGTCGTTTAAATAGGCTCTATTTAGGTTTCATAAATTGATATAGAGTCTGATTTCACCAGTATTTTTCATAACTGATACTAGATTTGAAACCCACTCAGAGTACTTGAGGGAAACTATTATCCCAGCATCATACATCTTTTTTATTTCCTTTTCAACCAAAGGTAGTAACACTGGGTTTATTCTTCTTAAATTCTTTTTGAAAGGCTTCTGGTTTTCTTTGAGGGGAATCTTATGTTGAATGATGCTGGTGTCGTATGATTTCAAATCTTGGTGTCCCCATGCGAACACATCTTTAAATTCTTTAAATAACTTGATGTACTTTTGTTTTGTGTGAGGAGGAACAGTTTTGGATAGTTTGATATTTCTTGGTTCTTCCGTGCTTCTTATGTTATATTCTTCTATGTTGACCTCAGTAGATTCCATTTTTTGTTTTTTGGCCACATCGTTGAAATCAAACAATTCCTCTAAAGGTGCAAGCCCTCTAGGTATGGTGTAATTTTCACAGTGTAAGACTTCAAGTCCCTTTGGTCTATGTCCTCTCCTATCTCAGTTCCATATGAATGATTTACCAAGTTTAGATCTGTCCAAGAAGGTAAATTTGGCTCTTGATCTTGATTTTTTCCAGGATTCTTTTCTTCATTCTCTAAGTCTGCTTTGGTTACTTCAAATTCATTCCTAGATTGTAAAAAATCATCAATTTGATTTTCATATTTGAATATTTTCCAATGTTCAATATTATCTGGTACCGTAGGGTGATGTTTGACCTGAATGTTGTATTGCTCGTTTAGACATGGTATTTGGCCATTACTTGCGGCGAAGGAGAGCTCATTGGCTAGGCTATTTTGAACCCTAGGAATATAAGTGAGTTCATATTTTTCGAAGGTCTTGAGGATGTCTAAAGCTGCATTCCTATATTCTCTTAGTCTTGGGTTTTTTGTCGAATATTCACCTTTGAGTTGTCTAATTACAAGTTCTGAATCTCCCTGGGCTGATATTTTCTTAGCGCCTAAGTCCTTGAGTATGTGCAAGCCAAGGAGAAGGGCTTCATATTCCGCAATGTTATTAGTACACTGGAATTCTAATTTGAAAGAATGACCTTCATTAGTGTTGTGTATCCAGATACCGGCCCCCGAACCAGTTTTTCCATAAGAACCGTCAAAGCTTATACTCCAAAGAGCTTATTTTTCATACATGATACTAAGCTGTTTTTCAGGTTTCTTGGAGCTTTGGTCATCAGTTTCTTCATTTAGTAATGGGAAATGTGGTTTTGATGGTTTGAAATCCTCTTCATTTTCTTTTATCTTCTCATTTATATCACTTTCATTGTATAAGATAAAAGAATCTAAATTGGAATGAATGGAATGAATGGAATAAATGGGAGTGTTTTTTGGCTTGTCTCGATT
Organism: Pinus albicaulis; assembly: GCA_034641835.2. Lineage (NCBI taxonomy): Eukaryota > Viridiplantae > Streptophyta > Pinopsida > Pinales > Pinaceae > Pinus > Pinus albicaulis. The sequence goes on along the minus strand of CM076579.1, from coordinate 559,389,717 downwards.
GCTAACCATGTATTTCATGTGAGTTTCCCAGTATAATCTCATAGTCTGTTTGAAAACGAGGATGGTAGCGAATGACATATCCATTTGAAGGTTACCTTGTATTTTGGCAGCCCATGCCCTTGATAGTAGCATTCCATACTTAGGAGGAATATCGACCACTACTACGTCCATGACTAGGTTTTTTGTCGGTAGTTGTGTTAAAGAAAAACATGGGTTATTTATTATACCTAAGCATTTGACCCAACATGAATCAAAGGAGTACATGTCTTTGTAAGGTTGAGTTACCTCTAGACCTAGGTTTTCCATGACTACTTTAGGCATGAGGTTATGGGAGGCACCAGAATCTAACATGGCGTTATGTAATATATTGTCATGTATGTTCAAACTTATATAGAAAGGAGAGATAGTTCCTTCTTGGTATTCACCTTCTATTTTGGGGCCAAACAATAGCTCGGGTTTGTCATCAGTTAGATTTAAAGTATCTGCCTCATTTCCTATGTCGAAAACTTTGAAGATTTGAGATATATACCTATCTATAGTTATTAGTTCAGTAAGGGGTATGGTTATTTTTACTTTGGAAATTTCCCCTTCAAAACTAAAAGGAGTTTGTAGTTTGGATAGATTTGTTTCAGCCTTTTTGGACATGACTTTCTCTATGTTCTTAATTTTCTGACTCTGGTTCGGGACCTTGTTCAACATAGCCGTCTCAGGAACCTTGGTAGAGGTACCAGGATAATTTGAGCCAAGGTTTGTCTAAATAGCTTTATCTTTGTTTTGGTTAGTTTTCTTGACCATGATTTTGTTGCTATCCACTGCTCTTTTAAGGATGGTATCAGGGGTTTTAGCAGTGTTCAGGCTATCTTTCCTGGTGTTGTCTTGGTTTCTTCTGCTTCTAAGATCATACTGCCTGTGAGCTTCTATTATGGCACTCTAAAAATCTATGGCATGATCTTCGAGATCTTCATAGTTGGTTTCATCTTGATTCGGAGAGAAGAACGCTTGTTCTTCTTCTGTGAGGTAAACCTCACTCTCGTTATTAGAACCTATTAGGTTCAAATGACTTCCATCGATGGGTTTTGCATCCCTTTCATCTTCTTCCACATAATTTTCATTAAAGGGTGGCCTAATTTGTTGATCATTTTCCCTTAGTTTGTTTTGAGGCGGTTCCCTCCTAAAATTTTGGTTCCGGTTTCTGTTTGGAGGGTTTGGCTGATTGTCCCTAAGAGGTGTATTTTCACTCATCTTTTCCCACATTTTTGCCATGGATTTAACCAAGTCATCTATTCTAGGATCTAAGGAAGGGACTGGAGTGGAGACCTCATCCCGGTATGTTACTTTCCTTTATGATCTAGTCCTAGCTCTCTTTTTTGACAAGTTGGCTTCTACACTTATGGCCACTTTTTGCACTTCCTCTAAGGTAGGGGGGTATTTGTCTCTTAGTTGATAAGTCATGTCTGGGTAAAAGCCTTCGGGGAGCTTTTCTAAGGCTGAGCCAAGTGGAGGTTTGAAGTGAGGTGGGAGGGCGTTATACACACTGTTGAACCTAGTGCAATATCCTTGGACACTTTCCCCATTTTCCTGTTTTAGATTGTTATATTATGACAAGATTTGAATGGGGTTCTTTCTGATTTCCCACTTATTTATGAAGGTTTGGTAGAATTCTGGGAGATCGTGGATGATGTTTGGAGTTAAGCTCTTAAACCATTTTTTGGGTTCTCTGCCCAGGATTTGGGTGAACATCCTCATTCTGATGGTCTCGTCTTCTATTTCCATGTATTCAAAGGCATCGCTAATCCTATCTACATGTTTTTGAGATGTGGTAGTCTAAACTCCAGTAAAGTGTAGTATTTTCGATTTATAGTCAATTTGTAAGGGAGCCAAAGGGTGTGGCAACACCAAGGGTGCATACCAGGCTGCCATGGCGGGAGCTAATGGATGATGTAAAAAATGAGGGCTTGTAGTATGAGCTGAGGTGGTTTGAACAGTAGTGGTTTGGATGGGTGTGGTGGATGTAATTGGGCTAGTGATCTGATTTTGAGCAAATCTAGGGTGGTAGGAGCCAAAGTGATGGAGAAGTTGAAAGTCTAGAGTTGTAGTAGGCGAGGCCTCTCTACTAGGACTCTGTGGTAGATCTAGGGGCTCAAGATCGTCAAATTTTACCTTACTTTGTGACTTGCTTCTAAAAAGGGTTTTTTTATTATTTTAAGTCAAAGGGGGAATCCTGCAAGGCTGTGAGGTGTTCAAGTACTGATATTGCTTTAAGGATGGACCTATCGGTAGCTAAATTGCCATTTTCGGAAGCTTACCATAGAATTTTTTGTGGATCATCTACTATGATAGGGGGATTTGGGTTTGGATGAGATCTGGTGTTGATTCTTTGTGAAGCCAGATTTCGAATCTAGAGTTTAGAGAGGATGGTATTTGTGATTGTTTTGGATGGATGGCCTCTCTAGGGGTTTACTAATGTGAAGGATGGTCAAAACAAAAATGAGGACTAGTGGAGTCGCCTGGTGGATTTCTGTGAGAACTATGGTCCACCACCAACACTTATCAAAGATACTTTCGGGAAAAAAGTTTTCTAGCAAACTTTGAGATGAAGACTTGCAAGGAAGAGTGATTCACTTGGTTTGAACAGTTTTCTAGGCTGTCTGGATAAGATAATGGTTCTATTTGCAAGGTGATTTCTGCTTATCTCCTATGTTTCGGTGAAGTCTTCTGAATTGCTAAGTTATACTTAGTTTGTCACTGATTACAGAGTTTGCACCATAATTTTTAAGTTTTGGAAAGGATGAGTAAATAGAAAAGGTACGGTTTATGAATTTTTTGGTCTTTTTTATGGATTTTTTGGCCTACTGGAGGCTAGTGGAGTTGCGAGGTGGAACTTGGTTGTTTTTGTAAAGATGTAGCTATGGTCCACCACCAGTAACTAGGGAAAATCCAATCTGGGAATGTTTTTGGGTTTTTTGAGTTTTATGTAGCCTATGAGGTTTGGAAGAGTTTCCTATAACTAAATCATCACTTTTCTAAGATGTTGAAAGAGCTAGCTTCTACTCTTCAAATGACACTTAATTTTTCTAAGTTTGATTGAGACTTCGGGAGTTACTAAGGAGTACTTAGATTGTCAGTAACTCGGAAGGTCCCACCGTGATCGCCATTATGTTAGTGAGCAGTGGAATAAGTCAATCAGATAGCATTCTTAAGGCAACTAGAATGTTTAGGGAATCTAAGTTTGTTTATCAATCAGAGTCCCACCGTGATCACCATTATGTTAGTGTGGTGATAAGGTGGCTAAATGGTAGGTATTATTGAAGATAAGGGATTTCTGGAGTCCTAAGGTGTACTTAGATTGTCACTAACTCAGAGTCCCACCATGATCGCCATTATGTTAGTGTGGCAATGAGGTTGATTGGAAAGCCAAATGAAATTGTACATCAAACCAATCTTTGGATCCCAAGTTCCTAGCCTTCCTGGACTCAGAGAGGGCTCTCTCTATTTGTGTAAGAGATATCCATGTGTTTTCTTATTGTGTTCTTGATTTTAGGCTAGTTATGAAGTAGGTTTTTGGTTTTTGATTTTTATTTTGTGAGGGATGAACTGATCAAAGAATAAAGATAGATAAAAATATGTCAGATCAACTGGGCTATGCGGTCGAAAAGGTCAAGAAAGCTTTCAGATGGTGATACAGGGTTGCTGAAGGGTCGATTTGATTCGAGGTAAAATGGATATTTGGGATAAATGGAGTGAGATGGACATTAAATTTGTGAATAACAAAGGATTTCAAGCACAAATAGTTTAATAGCTGACATAAACATGGTAGGGCTAATCATTAATCATGAGAAATGTAACTATAAGCTGATCGATGCATAGAAATAAACATGCAAGCCATGCATAGAGATATATGACTCTATAACTTTAGGGAATGGCTATCAGACTTTGGGGTAATACATTTAAGAGAGAAAACCAACTCAAATCACTATGTAGGAACACCTAAACATAGTACTTCAAGCTATTGGGCACTTTGGAAATAAGATTGCATAGTTTTAGGAAAAGGGCAAGATCAGTACAAGACCTCCTTGGTTCAACAAATGACAATCCAATCAATCAAAGAGAGGCTTCATAGGTGGAGCTATGGCTAGCCATGAGTAAGAAGGGCATATCGTGAATCATACTTATCATGCATAAAACCATAAATGAAACAAGAAAACAATATTCTTCAGTTATTAAAGAGCAATCAAGGATTCTTTAATATGACTAAGAAATGAAGAAAACATGGAAGCTATAAAGAAACAGGAAATTTGAGGTGCCTCCAAGGGCATGTCTCAAATATATTATCTACTATCTTATAGCAATCAATAACATGGAATTATGAATGAGAACTAGGAAAAAAAACAGAGAGAGAGACACTATACCATTCTACCAAGTCATGCAATCAAACAACAATCCTCTTTCATCATCCAAGAACATCCAAGAGACTATCCAAAACCATGAGACAAGTTTTTATTCCAAAGCTTATATGACCATATATTGCTTCTATTCATCAAGTTCAGCCTTTTTTACAATGAAATCATTTGGAATATATAGGCCAAAGTGAGGAAAACCTCTTAGTTCAACTTGCAATCTCATTGGCCTATCCAAAATATCTGATTTTGTCCTTGAGGCTTTGCGAAGCCCAAGGCACAAAATATCTAATAAAATACTCAAAAATGCTAAAAAAGGGAAATATATTGACTTTTCATAACTTATCATGTACAAAAATAGCTAAACGCACATGAAGAAAAGTCACTTTTGAAAGGTTCAATTTTTACAAAAATACTCAAGAAATACATCAGCAGAAAGTCCCCTGAATTGCCGGCAACTTTTGGAGACCTTCCTGATGTCGAAACGAGGCTTGTGATGGCTCGTTGGAAAGATCTGAGTGTCTAATTTATGAAAGTATTTATTTTTATCCAAACTGACCACTAGAAGTCCTCCAAAGACAGGCCTGTGTGTAAAAACCCAAAAAATAAGCCTTGCTGATAAATGGGGCAGAGTGTAGAAAAAGTGAGTGTTTTTCCCCATTATGGGGGATCAAATGATGTTCAATTAATCTGAAAATCACTAGTATACGCCCCTAAAAATATGGCATCAAATGATACCGTTTTCATCCTTTGAGGATGCCCCAAACTAAAATGGCGATGCCCATGAGTTTTAGCCAAAAACCCAAAAATGACCAAAAACCAACATTTGTCGAATTTCACCCAAATTTGGCGAGCATGAGCCTCAAGGGTGTTCAAAAACATGTTGTGAATCTGAGGCCAAAATTTGGAACTTTGAGGTGTCTTTCCTCAATTTTGGTGTCGGGCGCTTCCCTTTAGCCTCCTTGAGTTTTTCCTGAGCGGCCTTCAATTTCCGCCGGGAAAACTGATTTAGCTTTTTATAATGCCCAGTCATCCTCCGTTGAAGGTCCAAGTCTCTATTTTCCTTCTCCAATTTTTTCTCCAAGTGATCATTAACTCTCTCAAGCCATGCTTCCTGACTTTTCTCTATCTCTTGTTCGAACAATGTAGTGAGAGCAGTAGATTGGAGAAGAACATCTTTTTCTTCCTTTTGTTTCTCAAGGGCCTTTTTGAGCCCCATGGTTCTTGGCCTATTTCTCTTGGGCTGATCTTCATCTTCGCTCTCATCGAACTCACCCATGATTTCTTCCAATCCAACTTGTGCTTTGGAGGCCTCCTTTTTTTATTTGATGGCCTATGTCTCATATACTGCCATATGGACACTCATTTGTTTGTTTTGAATTTGCAGAAAGTGATTGAAATTTCTAGCCCTCTCAAGATCAGTCCGCAAAGCATCAATTTGGTTTTCTCTATTGATCAAGATATTTTCTAGGATCCGGGCTTCATTATCACTATCATCACTTTGAATTTGAATTATGTCGAAGTCCCTCTCCTTTTCATGGCTGCTCTCTTCTTTCTCCATTCCTTTGCTTTGGATGGCTCTTTTAGTCTTCCTCCTCTTGGGCAGTTCGACAATGGGCTTCTTGGGAAATTTTCCCTTGCTTCTGAGGGCCCTAGTCACATTTGGAGTTACAAATCTAGGCACCCTTTTCCTTGATGTCCGGGGCTTGGCCACTTTTGGAGAAGAGAGCATGGCCCCTTTCCTAGGAGAGGCAACTAGCACATGCTCCATTGGCTCTTTATCCTTGCTACTTTGCTCATCATTCCTACCACTGTCTTGGATTTCTTCATGGATGCCTTGACTATCCTTTTTTATTTCTTTTTGAGGGCTATCCTCCTCACTGTGTTGCATCTCTTCATCATGCTGCTGTTCTTTTTTATGAGGTTTTTTTTCCTTTTCTTGAAGCTGTTGTTCATCATCATGAGGTTGTTGTTCATCATTTTGTGGCTACCTCTGTTCATCATCATGCACTTGTTCATCATGCTACACCTATTCATCATGCCCTTCTTCATCAAGAGGGTGCTCAACATCACTGTGATGCGCTTGTTCATCATCATGCCCAGGAGTCTGCTGTTCATAATGATGTTCCTCTTCATCATGCCCTTCTTCCCCTTGTTGTTCTACCTCACTTTGTTTTTCTTCCCCTTGCTGCCATGTTTCATCATGATGCTACTCATCATCACCTTCCTCTTCTTACTCATACTCTTCTTTCTCATCATGCTCTTTTGCTTGTTTAATGGGAAACTTGAGCTTCTTGGGAATAGGCTTGCTTGAAGAAGGCGAAGGATGGTGAGTGGAAGGTGAAGGAGATGTATGAAATGAAGGGATAGTGGCAAAATATGGATGTGTGATGAAAGTATCCCAAGAGACTTCCTTCTTCTCAAGCTGATGAATAATGATAACCTTGATGAGGGAGTGATGGAAGAGGTAGGCTGTCTGCTGAGAAGGAGAATTTTTCTGAACAGTGGAGGCCATTTTCTAAATACTTCTATATAGGAAGAAAGGGAGATTTAATAATTTGGCCCTCGTGAAATGAGAAATCGGATATGATAGGCATATACTCGGGAGAATATTCCCTCACAAGTGAAGTATTTCATGATTATCTTCATGAGGGGGGCATAAATAGTCAATAGATAAGAGAAAGGAAAAATGGATGGGCATGAATCTCTATGCTCAGGCTTCAGAAAAGGCTTTTATTCTTCTGAGTCCAAGTGGCTTTGTTTAAACCACTGCTCCCCGACATAAGGGATTTTGGTGGCCTTGGAAATGGACCTTCGAGAGAATTTGAAATCTAGGCTTGCCAGCTGAAAATGCTTCTCTTGAAACCTCAAAGCACAAAGATGTGTCAAAGGGGAATAGCTCTTCACCTATTGCACTCTTTGGAAAAAATTTAGACACCCAACCTCATGGAATTTAAACAAGACCGATGGATGAGCATTTACCTCTTCGGTGGAAACAGGCTCAAACCTCCTGCGAAGGCCACTCCTATTGTCTTGCGTGAAATGCATTTGTTTTGGATGTTCTTTGCAATACCAAGCTATCTCAAATGGCCTTTGGAATTTTTTTCTCAAGCACACACCTCTGTCCTCCTTGTCAGTCACTGTATGCCTTCTTTTGATGCCAATCAACAAATATTTGTTAGAATGAAACAAACTCAATATTATCACTGTGTTTGGGCCAAGTCCTTTGGGAAGAGATGTTTTTGGTTTTTTATTTGAACAAGGATCATTTTTGTTTTGATAGAAACAAAACAACCTTGTATTTAGATAAAAAAAAAACACCCTTCCCCAATCAAACACTCTTCTGTTGTTCACTGTTTCTTATACACAGGTAGACAAAATACTGTTAACTGATTTTTACAAAATCTCTCACCACACTCTGTCTTTTGGGGCTTACAGAGGCAACACTAGTTTCACTGTTCCACCATTCAAGGAAGACACTTTTGAAGTGACAAGGCATTCATATATGACCACTGTTTTCACTTTAAAAAAGCTATTTTCACCTTAGATTTGCGAATAGAGATTAATTTTGTTTTCACCACTGCTAGTGCACTTTCAGCAACTTGAAAACCTTCTACCACTGTGTTTTTGCCTTGAAATTAGTGTTATCTTTTATCACTATTTTTTTAGGGAATTTTAGGCCTTTTGAAACTAATATAAACACACCACTTTTTACTATGCTAATATTGGGCAATCATGGAAACAAAAACCTCGGATTTTGCTCAAACAACTTACTCTCCAACCACTGTTTTAGTCTTGAAAATCATGGCATCAATCACACTTTAGAAATTCAAATGCACCAAGGGGAAAATAAAAATACCTTACAGATGGCTTATGGTGCTTGCTTGATGAGTTGGGCAGCTTCAAAAATTCTTTTCGAGGGTTTTTTGATTGAGCGACATGTTTAAAAGGAAGAGCGCCGCGCTGTGTAGAGGAGTCGGGTTGGCCTTTCGACAAAAGTGACTGTGTGCACAGGCGTGCCGTGGGCCACTATAGGCACACCACGCCATAGTATACCCTCTGTGTAATTTCACTTTTGAACGCACCGCACACTTTTCCAGGCACGCTGTGCGGGCTTAAAAGCTTGAAAAACCTCAAAGTTTTCCTGAAATCTTTTGTTTCTTGCAGTGAGCAGCCTAGGGAAATGTTGCTCATGTTTTGAATTGCACAATGTGATTTGGAAATGGTCAATCCACCCTTCTATAGTTGAAAAAACCAATGACCTTTTGAAATTTATTTGCGGGGGTTTTGGAGGCCTTTTGAAAAGGCTTTTTGGTTTTAAACAAACATAAAGCACTACTGTCATCCTTTATAGTCTTTAAAACATCACAAAGCTACTATTTGGCCAAGAATCTAAAAGTTGTTGTGGATGGTATTTCTTTTGAGGATCCTCATACATATGACCTCTTTTCAAAGTGAAAAATCCATCTTGAAAACAAAAATATTTCTTAGTGTTTTTCTCATTAAGGAAACACTCTTTTCACTGTTTGCCTATTTCTGTCCCTTGAAAGGAAAAAATCTGCTCAAAAACCTATCAATGATCTGTGAGCATTCTTTGCCATTCTTGCAAGGAGGTAAACCACTTTAAAACTTATTTTGACGGTTTCTACTCCTGGTGTTTTGATGATGATCATGCCCACTGTCAAGTTGATTGAACTATTAGGTGCTCTTTGAGCCTTTCTTTTGACTGTGGGTGAAGAACCTCATTTGAAACTGTAAGTGAAAAAATCTGCTACAAATAGTCTCCACCATCAAGGCAAATGACTAACCTTAGATTGACAAAGTAATCCACTCTTCAACTTTTACGGAGATATAACAGGGGATGATGAGCTGAAGTTGAAATGTAAACATGGGAAGGTTGTCCCTTTGTTCCTCTGTGAATGAGATCAATAAGAATAGTGAATTTTAATTCATTTCACCATTTTTGAGAGCAGTCCTTTTTGAAATCTTTGCCACATGAAATAAATGCTTTTCATCCTCAAACAATGGTGAGCCTTTTACTTGTTTATGAAGGAGGCCTATGTTTGACAAATTCCTGGGCCCTTTTTCAACCCCTGTTTTAACCAAGTGAAGAATGTTTATAAACGCACTATTAGTGGTTTTGTTTGTATTTGATAGCAAAAGTTAGTTTAAAACCAAGATTGTTTTACTTCTTTGGCCATTTTCTTAACAACATTTATTCATTCATAATCACCCAATTAGCTTCACACTGTAATTCAATTCTATGTTTTAATAGTGAAACTAATGTAAACCCCTTTTTTTTAAAACACCACTTCTTTCCCTCTGCTTTTAACACCATTTTCTATTCATAAGTCTTCAATTGTCTCACACTGCCCTTAAAATATGTCTTTCAGTCAGTGAAAAACCCTATAATCAATCTCTGTCTCTAGCCCTCTGCTTATAAAATGAAGAAGGTTTTCTCAGTCTTTCAACCCTCTGCTCATCTATGGAGGAGGTTTTCTCAGTGATGTCATTTCATCAGTTTTCACATAGTGCTATCTTTCCTTTCACTGCCTATTCATACTTAAGAAAATGAAAATGAAAAAATGACAATATGCCATGAAGGGAATTTCTCTAAGACATGTAATTATGCATTTCAAATACTTTTGTGCATCTTTAGACAATTAGAGGTATCCTGGCCAGTATCTGCAGAGCATTTCTTGTCATTTATAATTCACTAACCTTTGACTGTGTTTGCAGGTCTTAATGAAATAACTCTCTGTCCAGTACTTGCATCCCAAGCTCAAAACCTCATGAGAAGTAGTTGTCTTCTCATGTTGAATTTAATAATTTCCTCTAGAACAATGGTACACTTCAGCTCTTGAAAGATCCATTGAAATATTGTAAATCCACCTAATATCAGTTTGACCTAGGGCATATGCACTGCTGAGACATTAGGGTTTGTTAGTGGCGTGACTTAAGGGTGTAACCAAACTTTATTTGCAAAATAGGAAGGTATTTTTAGGACTGGTTGATAATAGATAAAGGTTCTTTTGGCTTTAGCATAGTTTGCAAGGGAAAATCGCCTAAAGTGCCACTACCTAACTAAGGGGAGACTTCTTGGATAGATTTGGATTATTATCTTTGGGGCTAATGGACAAGCTTGTATAGTTGAGGCTAGATAGGGCTTGTCAGTTAGGTTTTATCTCATCATGGGCTGATTGAAAAGGTAGGAGGGAAAAAATGTTTATGGGTGTTTTCTAGCTGGCAAATTTGAAAAATTTTGAGATCAGTTGCTAGAAAACTTGGCTTTAACAAATAGTCATCATCAACAGGTGAGAAATACTGATGACTAACACAACACTCACCTTACCATTTTCTTGAGGACAAGAAAAATTTTGGAGGGGAGGACTGCAATATTCCTAATTAGCCCAAGTTGATGGGAATATTAAATTTTGTTTCATTTTCTTATTTCTAGAATAAATGTGTAAAGGAGGACAATAAAAACTCCTAAGAAAAGTGAATAAATCAATGCCCAATATGAAAAAGGTTAAATGTGGGCTATTCTAATAAAACACCCTCATGTGTGGAAGGGATTGAGCTGTTGACTGGGTCAACCATGACCAAATCAACAATGTTGTCTAGATGCAGTGAACCTCCTAGATTCACAACGCAGTTTTAGAAGGAGGCTACGCATGTGAAAGGAGCTAAACCATTGAGATGGTTTAGGGTTTTGCAAAGCTTTCATCTTATAAAAGGAAGAGGAGGACAACAAAATAAGGTTGGTGATTATGTATATTTATGAATATATTGTCTGTTTATACATATATCATTCTCTTTTTGTTTAGCTAAGAATAGTGTTGTTTAGCACTAGGGTGTTCCTAATCGGGAATCCCACCTCTTCCATTGAGTAGCTCTTGGAGGAATCTTTCATTTCTTGTCCACTATCAGGCTTAAGGCCAAGCTTCTACTTCCAAATAAAATGCAGATCCTGTTGAGGGTTTGGTTGTCTTTGTAAGCTGTAGCAAGTGGAGGCTAGATCTATTCAGATCTAGGCTAATCTAGTGCCTCTTTATAGTGGGAGAGTCTTCTATCCCCTTGGCAAGAATGTATTGGATCATTGGAGCTTCAGATCCATACCTTGGTAGCAAGCCAAACTATTAATCAAGTCTACAGTGCATTTTATCTTCTAGGACTGCGTTATTTGCAAGTGAGAAGTTGCAGGGTGTTTTGGCAAACTTTGAGGAGTGATCTCTAGTGATGGGAATCTGCCCTTCACTGTGGTGATCCATGGATTTATGATCTATTCTGATCTATTCATGCTATATTCAGATTTGATATGAATACTCCTGTATTTTCTTCAAAAATTTTGAATAAATCTGTAGATTTGATGCATAAGATCTCAGATCTACTCCTTGTGCGTCATGTTTTGCTGAAAACCCCAAGGGGTATGTAAAATATAGAAAATATAGTGTACGGATCTGATATAGATCTAATACTTTGTACACAGATCTTCTCTAAATCTAATTTTTAATCTACAGCTGTTGTATGCTCTTTAAAATAATGCTGTCAAATCTTTTGTAGTGTAATAGATTGTTGCAGCACCTCTTTTTGAGGGTTTTCTTCACAAAAGTCTTCCATATTTCTCTTGTAACTTGTATGGGACACATTGTAAATCTGATTTTCTGATGTATAAGATATTTTTAAGCCACCATATTGGCCTTCTACTATTGTTCATTTAAACTACGTTATTTTCTGAGCAGTGTTGTTTGGGTTTTGTTGTAGTCCCATTCTTAGGCATTCTCAGCCATACTAGGTGTGGGAGGTTTGTTTACCTCACCTGGTTTGATTTGTTTCTGATCTCCTCTTGCATTTAGGTCTTAGATTGTCAGATCTAAGGGATCCAAGGGCTAAATTTTCTTTTTGTAGCATACATTTCTAAAAAATGTGTTTTTCAGACATGTCTTGATGACAGTCCCAATTTGGGGATATTACAAATTACGCACTTCATTTATAGTCAATGAACATCGTCTGAGACTATACCACCAGCCGGCCTCTAAGGATGCTTTTATTAAAAAAATCTCTGAGAAATCTGGTTTGAAGGTCATCAGCGCAAAGAATCCTTCCTCTGCACCCTTGATGTAAAAATAAATATAAATAAATAAATAAATAAATAATATGTTAAAAAAAAAAGAATAAATAATTATGTTTTATTTTCTTGTCTTTTTGCAGGAGCTGCTACTAAGGAGTAAAAAGCATAGAAAGAATTTTCAAAGCACCGGTTTCTGGTACTCATGGTGCTATTACTCATTTGTTGCTACTCATGGTGTTGTTACTCAATTGCTACTACTCACAGTTTTGTTACTCAGTTGCTGCTACTCATGGTGTTATTACTCATTTCCTGATACTCATGGTGTTGTTACTCAATTTATGCTACTCACGGTGTTGTTACTCGGTTTCTGCTACTCATGGTGTTGTTACTCATTTGCTACTACTCATGGTGCCATTACTCGGTTGCTATTACTCGCATTGTCGTTACTCTGGATGTTGCTACTCGTGTTGCTGTTACTCTGATGTTGCTACTCATGTTGTTGTTACTCCGATGTTGTTACACTGATGCTATTACATCAATGTTTTTTCTCCGATGTTGTTACACCGATGTTGTTACAGTGATGTTGTTACACCGATGTTGTTACACCGATGTTGTTACTTTGATGCTATTACACTGGTGCTATTACAACATCCACATCATTACTACGTTGTCATCTCACCAACCGTCACATCATCTAGGTAGGCTGTCAGGTACGCCTCCATGTGACTTTTAATGATTTAATTAAATATCCCATGTGGATATTTTTTAATGCCTCGGATGACAAAAAATTAAATTGGGGGGGAGTGTTGTCATGACAAGGAAAACATAATAATTACCTCATAAATTAAGTATGAAAACCCATTCATGGTACACCTTAAAATTCCCATCAATATGTGGCATCATCATTTAAATTGTATTGGGATCCGTAAAATGTCTCATCCACCCTATACGAACAATTATTATTTCTATTTTACCACACTTACCATATTTCTTCATGATTTTTCTCGACTTTTGAGAGTTACTAGCCGTATTTACTGTTACCACCTTTCCATTTTCACTATGTTGTTCCTCTGAATTCGGTACCCACCACCTTGCTCAATGATCTACTGTTACAGGAATTGTTGCTACAAGTCTCCATAATATGGGTGGGATTTCTGTGGGGCATGATCTTGAAAACACAGTTTTAGTTTGCAACAATCCAGAGGTTTGGAAAGTCTTTGTCGATGCAGGGTGGGATACCTACTTTGACAGATTGCAGGGGTTTTATAGAGGTATCACAATGGAATTCGCACTTAATTTAGAAGAAAATTATTCACGGATTAAGGGTCTAGAAGTTCCTGTTACAGAAGAGGTAATCACAGAGGTTAGTAGACTGAGATAGCAGGAAAAACAATGGTTTTCTCGGAAAGTTTCTCTTCCGAAATTCCCCGAATTGTTCTTAAAAGTAGGATAAAGTGTCGTTCAAATGGGCAGAGGATACAAGCACTGAACGACACTATATCCTTGGAATGAAGTTGCAGGCTTCATAATAAAATACATTACATGCGAGGGCCAAACCTCAACTCTGTTCAAATATCACTTTAAAATTCTAACGTACCTCTGATTTCCGTAAGATTCGAAGCATGCCCTGAACATGCCCTTCTTCCTCTTGAAAAAACTGCAGCATATGTCACAGGCTGCTCGGCGTTCGCACCGAATGCCGACAGCACTTTCCAATCATGGTTTGGTGAAATTATTGGTCATGCAAGCAATAAATAGGCTTCGGGTTTCCTGGGAGAATTTTTTGGGTCCTCGGAAGAAGAAGTAGCAGCCATGATTTTTGCTAGAGAAGAAGAACTAGCCTCTCCGGCTAGTCAGGAACAAGAAGAACATTCAGAAGAAATTTATTAAGAGGAATCCGAGGAAATGGAAATGGAAATTAATCAGGAGGAACTCGAGGAAGAAGAGATGATGGTTGATCAGGAGGGACCTGGAGAAATGAGAATGGAAGAGGTAAGGGGTCGAGGCTGTCACACAAGAACCAACCTCTCTTGAAAAACCTATAGAAGAAGAAATAAGAATGGAGGAGGTAATCAGTGACATGGCTGAGGCTACTACACAAGAACCAACCTCACTTGAAGAGCCCACGGAGAAGGAAATGATGGAAATTGTGCGGGAATTCGATACTGTTATACATTTGTTGACTTTTGAGCAAAGGAGTGAAATTATGGATAAAGAAATGGTAGGTGATGTTGTTTTGCAAAAAACAACATCAACTTCCCATATAAATATGAATACTGATACAAGTGGGGGTGTTACACAAGAACCACCCCCAATCTGGCTAGAACAGGAAAAGTTAGCTTCTGGAATTGACACTGGATCTCAAGGATTGGTACCAATTGTGAAAACAAAGTTGATTCATGAGGAATAGGGAGGTAAAGAAGGAATGAACCAGGAGGTTGATACTATTCCACAAGAATCAGTATCGACCTCGATTGAAGTAGTCGTGCATGCATTATGGGAATTTTGAGGTCTAAAATGGGCCTCCTAAGAAAAATGTACAACCAAAATAAACTTTATAAGAACCAATAGGATTCAAGATGATTATGTCAACCATGGGGGATGATTAACCATTTTTTAAGTAAAAGGGTAAAAATATTAAAAGATAATAAAGTATTAAAACTACTTTTTCAATTCATATTTTCAATTTATCTCTCAATGTTTTTACTCAAATTTTCACTGGGAGTACTCATTGGATGAAAAATTTAATTTCTCATCCAAGGCGTACCCATGTTTCATACTTTCGATTGACCCTACTACATGAAAAATGAGAAATACATGAAAAAACATGATTACAATCACGATTTTCATGTATTTCTCATTTCTCGTGTAGCAGGGTCCATAGAAAGTATGTAACATGGGTACTCCTTAGATGAGGAATTAAATTTTGCATCTAACGAGTACTCCCGCTTGAAATTTGAGTAAATACTTTGGGAGATAAGTTGAAAATACGAGTTGAAAAAGTAGTTTTTTCTCCTTTCCCTCTAAAATTTGATGATGTCATCATTTCTTGTTTTATTATATCCACTATTATTTTATAATTTCCTTGCGAGGACCATTTTAGACCTCAAAATTTCACTAATTAAGTCCCTGTCCAAACTGGAAATGAAGGTGATGAGTCTGTTTCCCATTCTCCATTCCATTCCCTGATGCCTAGAGGGGCGAGGGGATTTCGCTCACCCAAACGGTTAATGGAATAAGTAGTTGTTCCCCCAGAACTAAAATTTGTTTACACGACCAAGATTGGCCCAGTCACCACTGAACTAGAACACTTAGAGGCTCGCAAGGAAGACAATGTTCCTGTGGAAACCTCAGAACACAGGAGGATCAATGAAGTTACCGACCAGACAACGGAAGTTCTTGGGGGAAACATAGAAGAAGAATCCCCTGGGGATATGAAGCCCAACTAGAAGGGCTTGACAAGAGAATTTGCAGAAAATTTTTGCAGCATCTCGCCACTTTCTGATCTTGTCATAGGCCCAAAAACTAAATTCATTGTTAAATAAGAGTGGATTGAACAGTGCAAGAAAAGAAGGATACCTCTCAAGTAGAAGTATCAGCTACAATTCAGTGGAACCATGAGACTAAAAATGGAGGTTCAGGATTTGAAGAAGCAAGTTTCATGTTTGAAAAGGAAGGTAAAAATCTATAAATGGAGGGCAATAAAGCTAAACATTGAAGTATCCATGACAGCTACCCAGACTAGCCCGATTGAAGAGTTGTTTGAAGGTCGATAATTTGTATTGGCCATTGAAATTTAGAAATGGAAGTCTGCAAGGAGTGACCATAAGAAGGAAATAGCTAGGGTTCGAGAACAGGCCACCGGAGTCATCACAGGGTACATGGATCAGTTATATCATGTGTGGCTGAAGCAGGCTAAACAAAAGGCTAGAATAGAGGAATTGGAAGAACAAGTTCAGCTGTTGAAGGTAGATAAGGATAAAATGTTCTCCTTGGCACAATAGGTAATGGCTTGCAGACCTCCTGCACATAGCTATGCCTTATTCCTTCATGAAAAATTTCTTTTCTTTTTTCTCGAAAGTATATATAAGGAGATTTGGTACGAAAT
Source organism: Pinus albicaulis (assembly GCA_034641835.2). NCBI lineage: Eukaryota > Viridiplantae > Streptophyta > Pinopsida > Pinales > Pinaceae > Pinus > Pinus albicaulis. Next base: position 559,373,141 of record CM076579.1, on the reverse strand, counting down.
TGAGGACCCCATTCAATTTCTTCGTATTTTAAAAATTCATGACATTATCGAACAACACTTAATGTGTAAGCTCTATATGCATGGGCATTAATTAAAGCATGATCATTTATTTAACCCCATTCCATTTGTGGGGGACATCCATTTAAGGGCTTTCACCTCCTATACCATCAATCAGATTAAATGGAGAAAGGTCTGGGATACATTTGAAGAAAATCAAGCTAGAAAGTTGTTAATGATGAGAAGAGAGCATGGTCAGTCCTCAAAAATTTATAACAATAATTATAAATTTTTATAGATTAATGGCCGTAAGGAACACATGATTGAAACCTAGGAATGGTGCACTGACCTATGTGTTGGCCAGATTATGATGTTTTGCAAGGAAGCACTGGATAGTTGTCAGAAGAGATGGATGTTGTCCTCCTCAGTTGTCATGGAAAGAGAACCATTTGGAGCACCTAACTTTGCATGTGCTTTAGAGAGAATTCCATGTTATGTGGCATGCATTCATACCTATGGGCTCAGATGGATGGGATTAAGGTTTCAATTTCCCCTTCTATGGTTTCTAGCTAAGCAGTATACTCCTGCATATAGTGTTGACCCAGACTGGTAGAAGGATGTCGTTTTGACAAAAGGATATAAGCCATCAGGAAAAGAAATGGCTGCAGAATATGACCTCACAGAGATTCATGTCGATCACATTCGGTCCAACCCGAACCTGAGGAGATGAAAAGCTACCTGAGGACATGCAGATAGATTAGTTGGGGGGAGATGTTGGGTGCCAGATTTGTATACTTTCCTCTCCCATTTTAACCTATTTTTCTATCTCTTTCTACCATTATTATTCTTAGAACGAATGAGGTAAAACCCTTCTTCCTATATTTCATGGGATATTTGATTAATGAAGTATTTTTCATTGAGGTTTTACCTTTCTAGATATTAACTATGATATTTCTTCAAAACTGGCTAAAACAAGAGCGTTGCGGCCGTGAGACAAGGCACAGTCCATCATTTCCAGCATCTTCCTTATTTGTTGTTACATCGTCACAGACTTGGATGTATCAGCACTATCTTAGGCCTTTTCATGGTTTCTTTCTGGGCAATCTACTTGCCATTGTAACAAGATGTACCTTTGTAACAATGAAGTTGTTGCGAGGGATGGGGGGTTTTAGGATAATGGTATAAAGAAGACTGCGGGTTGTGAATAAGGGTTAATCCCTTGGACATACAGACTTTGTAATGAATTATTTTTATCATTAATTGAATGCACAATAGCTTGATGTTTCTCTTGTAATTTTTTATTTCACCGCAACCCTCATCGAAGAGATGCGCCCACTATTTTTATCAGGTGCTGCGTTCTCCTTTCTTTTCCTTACAGTGTTGTGTTTTAGTGTGATTTCTTTACTGCTGATTACAGTCACGCTTAATTGATGTGGATGCCTTTTATTTTTGCAGTTCATTTTATTTTTGTTACAATGGCTTGTGTGTTATATATTGAACTTGTGATATACAGTAGACCATGTTCTTGATCTGCATATACCTTGTCGTTAGTCTTGAAATAACTAATGTCCAGGGTTGATAATTTATGTGAAGGAAAGGGTTGAATTTTGTTTATATCCGGACACCAACACCACCAGCGTCAGGTCCTGAACTAGACATGGTGAAGGTGACAAGAGGAGAACCAGGGGCAAAATTAGAAGGAGAACCCAATGAACCAGAAGAAGAGTCGGAGTGTGGACTCAATGGAGGACTAACTTGAATCCTATGCGGAGGAGTAAGTCTTCCTACCAGAAACTAAGGATGAAGGCCAAGAAGTCTCCAGGATAAATTCCTTGGTGGCACAATGATGATGACACAAACATGGCACAAAGGAAAAAACGAGATTAATAAGGGAAAGGAGGTGCAGGATCAACTGATTAAAATTTCAAAACAAGGGAAAAGAGGTGCAGGATCAATTGATTTCAATGTTTTAGAGTCTTTGTTTGGCAGTGTTAACCAAGCTCTTTTTCGCTTAGGGTGTGTGTGAAAAGTGTGTAAATTTTAATTTTTAAACCCAGAAGTTTGTAGAGAAAAAGAAAAATAGTGTTGTGTAACTGTAAATAAACTTGTAGATAACATTATATGAAACTGAAATAATAGTAAATAAACAATTAATAATGCAATAATCTAAACCCAAGAAGGTGGGCCTCTCAACAAGTAGTCTGTAGGTGGGAAAAAAAAATAGTCAAAACACACCAAAATAGCCAATAGATCTAAGGTTGGAAGGGATAGGGATCTAAAGGTGAGATTTGCTGGAAAGTGGTGCAGAAAAGCAACAAAAAATCAGAGAAAATTTGTTGTAAATGAAGTGGAAAAAAGCTATCTCCTGGAGGGAAATGGAGTGGACCCTAGAGGAAAACCCAAAAAAAAAAAGAGGTGATTTGGATGGATAAATAACCAATCTGAAGTGGATATGAAGTTGAGGTATCAGATCTGAAAAATGGTTGAACACTCTGAAAATTTTAGACAACCTGCAGCAGCTAAAACTCTTCCACCAAAAGTGGAGGGTACTGAAGCCCTAGGGGGCTATCTTCCCATTTAGTTGAGTAAAACAGAACAATTACAGGTCTGAAATGGGTAGAGATAGAGGTCAGACGACCCTAAACAAAGGCCTAGACAAACCCAGAAAAATTTCAGAAAAACTCCCGCAAAAAGCCCAGGTCACAGTTTCTGGCCTCTTTTCTATAGAGGTCGCAGTTTTTAGGCTGAAAAGTGCATATTGAAGCTCCAGGTCGCAGGTTTAGGGAAACAAAGTGTGACCTGCACCTCTAGCACTCTCGGCGACATATTTCAGCAAAATGTGTCGTCTCAGCTCCGGCTGATGTCTATCACCTGCGCAATAGTTTCGAAAACACACGAAAGTTAGAATTTTTAATATTTTAGGGTTTTATAGATTAAAAACAACATAAAGAAAAGAAAAACAAGAAGTTGAAGAGAAACCCTAGGGTTTGAAGTAGCTAGATATGCAGGGATCTAAAAAACGACAACGGTCGTAATCGTAAACCCGTGTGGAGTCGCTAGTTGTTAGTATGAATCTTAATTGCAAGTGTATGAAAAAAGACCACTTTAGCTGTGCATAACAAATAGCCCTAACAGTAAATATGGCTACCAATATCTTCATATCTGCAATTATATGATCAATATAAATGCTACAAAAATCTATATCTATGCATCAAAAGACATTAAGCAGTAAATAAAAACGAGATTTACTCCATGCATCCAATAGAAAAGACAAGAATATGTCGAAAGAATTTTATATTAAGGGCACCAGGGAGGAAAACATAGAAGGATGTTACCAGCTCTCCTCAATAGGATGGGTTCTCGTAAGCCCTCAACACTTCAGATCTAAAATTCCTCTCTCTTGATGGTGTGGAAAACCCAGACAAAAAATGGAACTCAAAGGGAGCTCACAAGCAAAAAGATAGAAAAATATGAAAATGATGGTGGATCAAAGTCAGACCGAAAGTATAGATCTATAGTGATCTTTAGGCAACAAAAGGTATTGAATGAATGGAAAAACCATTCTATTTATAACAAAATATTGAGTTAGTCTAGATATTTGTGCATAATTAAAATATTATTAACCAAATCAAGATCCAACTTTTATGGAATATTTTACTATATTTGTTGGAGGGACAAAGAATTTGACTTGCGTCAAACCCCTTTATTTGTAAATAATAAATAAATAAATGATTTATTTATTATTTTAAAGATGTGGTTGAGTAATAAATAATGATTTATTTAATTATTTAAGAGTGATTTAGTCAAATTTAACAAGGAATATTATTTAAATAAGGTTTAAATAATTATTCCTAGAAAATAATAAGATAAATAATGATTTATCTAATTAGTTTTCCTGTTTTGGGTTAAATATGACCAGGAATATTAATTAAACTATTTTTTAACTAATTATTCCCTGAGGAAAATAAAAAAAAATGTAGATTTATTTAATATTTCCTCATGGTTTTTCCTGTTTAGACCGTAAACAACTTAATAAAGGTGGTTTACTAAGTTATTTTTCATAGTGAAAGCAATTTTACTTAGGGTAAAATTGGTCTTACATGGTGTACTTAGTTCCATCTAATGGTAACAGGTTAGATGACCAAAAAATGGTGTAACACTGACCACCAATGCAATCTCTATGGCCACTGGAATACGTTGCATGGGAGAAAAATGGTTCAAACAGGTGTATCTGGACCTAAGCCATTATCAGCCCTTCTTAAAACTGAGTTGCCAGGATGATTGCAAGAATATTTTCCCCTTTTCTCATTTGTTAGATAGGTATGCTCCTTTAATGAATATCATTATGAAATACTCACCTGTGAGGGTAGGTTTTCCAGAGTCTATTCCTACTACATAAGACTACTTATGCATTTCACTAGGGCCAATTTGCTACATTTACCCTACTACCTTTGTAAAAGTATTGATAAAATGTCATCCATTGTGCAAAAGAGGCCTTCCTCCCAAAAAATGTCAAATATTTTCTATCATTCCCTTATCAAGATGATTGTCTTACACCAATTAGAGCAATAAGGCATCCCGTGGGAAGTTTTCATCACCCATGATTTTTTCACAAACCCATAGCCTCTTCCTTTGCAAAGTTTACCATCATCATCTCAACTTCCTCCTCCCACACCTCCATCACCCTCCACTGACCATGATTCATCCTCTTCACATGAATCCTCTCTCCAAACAAACCTCCCTCTTTCACCTTCCCCTAAAGCCTCATAACATGAAGAAAGTAGTGACAAGGAGGAACATGACAGTTAAGAAGAAAATGACAGTAAAAGAGAAGAAACAAGTGATGAAGAGGAGGAAAATGAAAGTGAAGAAAGTGAAAATGATGGAGAGGATACTAAGGAAAGTGAAGAGGAGGCATATGGAAGCAGTAAAGAAGAAAGTGACAAAATAAATGGGCTAAATGATGAAGAAAGTAACAAAGAATAAATTAGTGACAAAGGCAGTGAAACAAAAAGTGAACAGGAAGGAAAAGGCATTGAGCTAGATGAAGATGAGGAAATCAATGACAGCCCAACGATAGAGGCATATTTTGATGAGCCAAATAATGAAGGTAAAGAAGAAAACACTGAGCACAATAGTAGTGATAAAAGGAGAAGTGAAAAAGATGAAACTAACGGTCAAGAAGAGACAAAGTTTGAAGGTCATTGCAGTGGGAATAATAGTGAATATAGTGGGAAAACCAGTGTGGGTATAGAAACACATAATGAGGCAGAAAATCATAGTCATGGTGAAGAAAAATATCATGACAGTTCTCATGAACAAAGAAGTGATAATGAAGAAATAAATTCTGAGGGCAAAGACGTTAGGCATAGAAAATATGAAGAAAATAATGAAGATTCCTCTGACAGTGACCCCACAGAAAATGAAAGAAATAATATAGATAATGAATATGCAGAGACAGAGGCAGAGTTTGAAAGTGAGGACAGTGGGCCAAATAATGAAGGGGCTAATGCCAATCATATTAAAGAAAGCATAGTGATTGATAGCCCTAACAAAAGTAACAGCAGTGATCCCATGACCTCAAAGGGCAACCAAGAGGATCAAAATGTGCCAAGCAGTGATGATGACACCTCTAACCATGACAACAAAGAAGATGACAATGTTGAGGACATGGAAGAACATGACAAGGGTGAAGATCAAGTTAGTGATACTAGCATGGGAGAAAGTGAAAATGCCTCTCAAGAAAGCAGTCTTGATATCACCAAAGATGACGTGAAACATGTTAAAACTTGTACTCTCACTTACCAAAGAGGATCAAGGAAAGTGTTTGCTACCTCTGAGAGGCAAGTGACCTTGCCATCTACTTCAGCTCAACCATTGGACAAAGGTAAGCAAAAAGTGGAAGAAGAAGAGGAAGATCATGAAAAATAAAGTGATTTTTAACTCATTCACATACATAGTGATGACGAGAATGAAACAAGAATTTCAAAATCCCTCCTCCAAGACAGGAATGCACAAATCAATGACTTGGAGGCTTAATTAGAAAGAGAAAAGGATGTCATTCACTCCTATCAGATGCAAAATAAGAAAATGAGTGTCGAACAAGTCATCCTTGAAACAAGAACACTGAAGTACTCTCAAGAGGCTCAAAGGGCACAGGTGAAGTTGGAAGAATTCATGGGCACTTATGAGGAGAGTAGTGACAAGGAAGGTCAAACTAGAAGGAGACCTAGAATAATGGGTCTAAGGAAAGCATTGGAAAATCAAAGAGAAGAAGAATCAGCCCAAGCGAAACAACTTTCTCTCTAAGAACTCCTTGCACTAGAAATTGAACATGATAGGGAATCATGGCTTGAGAGGGCTAACATAAAACTTGAGGCCAATCTATAGAAGGCAAATAAAGACTTGGATCTACAAAGAATAATGGCTAAGCATTATGCTCAAAGAGACCAATTTGTAAGGCAAGAACTCAAAAGGGCCAAAATTGAGATCCAAGCACTAAAAGAGGAAAAGGAAAAATATAGCCTTGGTATTTTGGCTCAAGATTCTCTATAGGTATCCTAGGACCCATGAGGCACTTATCCACCAAATTTTGGAGAAATTGGACAAGTTTTTTTTTTGTTGCAAATTTTGATGCTAGGAGCGTAGCACACCTGGCGCTACACTCTTTTTCAAGGCATATTTAGGAGGAAAGGCTTGTATTTTTGGATTTTGCATCATGAGAGTAGCATGCTCACCAATTTCAGATCAATTGGAGTTGTTTTGGTCCCCCAAAAGGGTCAAAAACACCCATTTTTCACCATTCTGCCCACTTTTCAGGACATGTGTTGCGCTCCTACCAGTCTTGGAATTTTCACTTTTTGGACAGGTTTTAGGGTTTATATTGGAAAAAAGAGGGTATATCTGGAAATTAGACTTCAATTTCTTTCCAACGAGCCATCGTGGAGCCTTATCCGACATCGGGAAGGCCTTGAAAACCCTACTCTAAGAAGACCCATTTTTTCTGTTCCTATGCTATGCTCCCGGCATGCAAATTCAAATTTGACACACAGTGCTATGCTCCTGTGGTTGACAATTCAAAATGTGCGTTTAGAAAGTTTTTGGAGGCTTTTCATAGCCTAAAGGTCAATTTAATTGCTAAAAATGGCCGAAAAGACATTTATTTCAGATATTTTTGTGCCTTGTGCCTTGCAAGGCCTCAAGGACAATAGAGATAATTTTGATTAACCAATAGAATTCTAGATGCTCTATTAGGTTTTTTTATCCTCCTTGCTAGTTATATAAAGAATGAGTGTTCATTTTAATTGTGGGATTTTGATGTGTTTGAGAGAAATACATGGTTTTTGGAAGTTGAAGAGTAATTTGGTGTTGTGGAGCTTGTGGATGATTTGCCTTGATTAATGTTGATGAAGACTTTCTTACAGGATCCCTAAGTTTAGTTAATGGTGATGTATCTCTTATTTTTTAATGTTTTCTATTTGATCATATGTCCATCTTTCTATATTGCAATAGCTCAAAAGAGTATAATATGAGAAATGTTGTTTGAGGGACCTCATTCGTCCTGTTTTCCTATTGTCTTTATGTTTTCTTCTATTGGGTTAGCTTAAGGAATTCTTAACTGCTCCTTAGGCCCACCTAATCTTGTCTATTTCATTATTGGATTAATATGCTAGTTTACAAATATTATTCTCGGTAAGCCCTGCTTGTTTGATGCTATCTAAACTCTGTCTTGAAATCTCTCTTTGATGTATTGATTGATTAGGTTAATCCAAAGAGGTCTTGTTTCAATCTTGACCTTTGTATATGCTTATCAATTTGCCTCAAAGTTATTTATATTTTATTGAATTATTTTTAGGTGTCCCCTCTTCATTTATTTATGCTATTTGTCTCTTATATGTTTTCAAATCTTGAAAGTAGAATCATTGAAGTTAGATAAGTTTTATTGCTTCTTTTGTTCCACTGGATTGTTTATCTTAAATTTTTATCTATTTAAAAGTATTTTCATTTAGTAAATGGTGCACGCTATATCATGATTAGTATATTTTTTTTATCAATATTTAAGATCTCCCTGTTCATAGGTATTTGACAATGTATCCTTAACTGCCCTTTTCCCTACCTTGGTTCCCAAACTTAATGTCCATTTCACTTCACACATAAGCTTTAAAGATCCATTAACTACACTATATTTTCCCTGTAATGTACCCCGATTCATTATTGAGATATCAATGACTTCATAGACTTGATAACCCAATTGATTTGATAACCTCTCACTCCACTTATCCTACTTGATCATCTTACCCAACCCAAAACAAACAAAAAACCTACACTTAACAACTAGCCTAAATCAAACACTTAAAGTGAACAAGTTCACATCCTTTGCATAATAGAGAGAGCCATCTCTGAGTCCATGAAGGCTAGGTCCTAGGTCTCCAAATATTGGTCTGATGTTACCCTGTGCATTTGGTCTACCAATATGCTAAATCACAAGACACTAACATAATGGCAATCATGGTGGGAACTTTTGAGTTAGTGACAATATAAATACCCCTTAGGACACTAGAATCCCTTTTTAAAGAGTATTTGTTGATTTATCACCACCTCATCACTATCAGTAACACAAGGGTGATCATGATCCAACATCTGATCTCAGTAACAATCTAAACATCCCTTAGGACTTCAGAAAACCTTATCAAATCATAGAGAACTCAAGTTGATAGCCAAAGAGTATAATCTGGTTATCTCACCATCCTATAAAAATGATAACTCAGCTATAGGACACTCTTAAAAACCTTAGGGCTACATATAGGAACTCATAAAACCCCAAAACATTCCTAGATTGGTTTTTTGTCAATATTGGTGGTGGACCATAGACACATATCTTCAAAACAACTAAAAATATCCACCTGACGACTCCACTAGCCTCCATTAGGCCTTATAACTTTACTAGTGTCCATAGACTCCTATAGGATTGTGTCGAATCAACCCTGATAAGTCTAGAAGCCTAGTCACACACTATGTGAGTTTAGAAAACACAAAAAGAGGTTAACTTTTTGAAAAGGTTCAAAAAAATTCAGCCTCTCTAAATTTTGATTTCGAAATCTGGCTTCGCAAAGAATCAGTACTAGATCTCATTCGAACCCAAACCCTCCTACTATATTTGATGACCCAAAAATGATTTTGTGGCAAACTTCTGAAACTGGAAACTTAACTGCTGTTAATACCATTCATAAAGCAAGCTCTATACCTAAAAAGCTCACAGCCTTACAAGATCCCTAGTTTGACTTGCACCATATGAGAAACCTTTTCAGAACCAAGTCACAAAGTAGAATTAACCATACTAACCTTGAGCCCATAGACTTGTAGCAGAGTCCTAGCAAAGAAGCCTCTCCTTCCACACCACCTGATTTCCAACTTCTCCATCATTTTTTCTATTTTCATTGCAAGTCCACTCAGAATCAATTTGCTGGTCCAAGTACTTCTGCCACACCCATTCACACCACCACTATGCAAACCACTCCATCTCATATCACAAACCATCCTCTTATAAATCCACCATTAACTCCCATCATGGAAGCATGGTATGCACCCCTAGTGTTACTGCAACCATTGCTGCCTTTGCCAAATGATTACCAATCCAGAATCCCACACTCTACTAGGGTTGAGCCTACCACTACCCAATAGCATGTAGATAGAATAAATTATGCTATTGAATACATGGAATTAGAAGAGGAAACCATGAAGATGAGGATGTTTTCCCAAAGCCTAGGAGGAGAAGCTAAAAAATGGCTCGAAAGCTTAACTCCCAACAGCATACATGATCTCCCTTCCCTTTACTAGAATTTCATAAAAAAATGGGAGATTAAGAAAAAACCTCTCTGAATCCTCTCAGAATACAACAACCTTAAAATAAACACAGGGGAAAGTGTCCAAGACTATTGCACTATTTTCAATAGTGTTTACAACACACTACCACCAAACATGAAACCCCCACTAGGCCTAGCCTTAGCTAAATTTTTGGAAGGTTTTGACCCTGTTATTGCCTAAATCTACCTCATGCTGAAAGAAGGCAGAGTTCAGGGTAACATCAAACCACGCTCAGTCTGGTAGCTAGCCCTACCAGATCAGGAGAGGGCTCTCTTTGGGCCAATCTCAACAAAAATAATCAATAATGCTTGAGATGACTTGAAATAAAAGCTAATTTTAGGCTAGGTATATAACTAAAGGAGTTTGATTTTGATTTTGGGGATTTTGTTGGAATCAAAGGGAAAGGCAGTTTTGGGTTTGGGGATGAGGCCTAGTTTTTGCAAAGTTCTGAATGGGCCAAGGAAGGAAATTTTTTTGATGCTTTGAATTGAATGAATGGATAGTTCAAACCGGTGAGGAGCTGAAGAGGGCAAGATTCTTTCAAAAATCCTCTTCAAACAGATTAAAACATGGAAATTAAAAAAACTGAAGGCAGAGCAAAGTAATCTAATGAATTCCACCTTTATCACTCATTTGTTTAATTTAAGAAGAGAGGAGAAGGGAAATGATACACATAAACATCAATGAACTTAAAGTCACATAGAGAAACCCACCATCAAAACACAGAGCCACATGGATCCCAAAGAGTGCTGCAAACCCTGGTCTATTCCTTTGCCAAAATTGCAGAGATGAAATGTACAATGAAGTGCCAAGCAATCCCAAGTGTCCAACCCTGAAAATGACTGAAGAACTACATGATATATACAATACTAACTCATTCCAATGCCTCTAGGGGTTGAGCTCATCATTCAAGGAGCTATTTCAACCATATCTAAACTAAGAATTGGAAAATAGGTAATGAAACAACTTGCCTCTATATGATAGGAAACTGATTCATTCACTTACATTTCACTTTTTGGTGAATGAATCTACTATGATGAGTAAAAATGTGCCAAAATTACATCAAAGTCATGAAATTACATCAAGTTACATCAAGATTTACATGAAAAAGTCAAACTAGCCAAAACTAGGCGAAAATCTGAGATGCTGAGTGAAAAATAGGCCAAATTTCCCTATGCGCCACGCCTGAAATCTCTATGTGTAGCACAAGTTTGAGGCTGATTTTGAGGGCCTTCCCGAAGTCCAAATTGAGTGTAGAATAGCTCGTTGGAAATCTCTACCTGTATACTTTCCAAAACAAGTATGATTTCTTAATTTGGTTTCCATTTGCCCCTCCAAAAATAAAATCTCCCAACACTACTTCCTGTGTGTGCAAAAAGTGGCAGAAAGGCCATTTTTAGGGTGTTTTTGACCCTTTAGGCAACCCAAAACTTGTCAAAATCCTTAGGTAATCCATAGGCATGCATAAATTTTGATAAAAAATCCAAAAATGAAAATTTTTCCTCCATAAGAGCTGCCACTTATAAGCGCGCGCCAAGTGGCGCTATGCGTCGGGTGGAAAAATATGTGTTTAGGCCAAAAAATTCAAAATTCACAAAATGAATGTCCACCATCAAGCACTATGCTGGGCCAAATAAGCTTCAGCCAAAATTTGGAGTCTATCATGCCTTTTGCAATGTTTTAGTGCCCTTCTTAGCCTTGCCTTCAGGATTTTGATCCTCGCTTTGCAAACGTGATTTCGTGCCCAATAATGGTTCTTCATGTGCCTGAGCATGTTATTTTCCTTGTTTTCCTTCTCCAATAGTTTCTAAAGATGAATATTGACCCTCTCAAGCCAAGTCTCTCTATCAGCCTCAATCTTTCGCTCAATGGGTGTCATCCCAATTTGACTTCTTTGGGCATCTTGCCGATTCTCACGGATGTTTTGCAACTCCATGATTGTTTGCTGATCCTCCAACTATTTGTTCCGCTGCTCTAGGTAGTTTATGATCCATTAGGCTCTCTGCAACTTGAAGGTCAAGGTGTCAATCTCTAACTTCTGCTCCTGAATGATCTCTCTCAACTTTGAGCTTGGAGAGCTCAAATCCTCATCAATCAATATGAAATCAGTGTCCTGGCCTCCTGAAAGGCCCTCATCTTGCATGGGCCTCTTACCTCTATCCTGTACATGTACCTGTGCTACTGATGATGGAAATGAGACCCATTCCACCTCGGGTGGAGATAGTACTCGTCGGGCTGCTGCAAATAATACTATGGTGCCTCTCTGATAAGTAACAAACACTAGCACACTGATAGGCTCTATCTTGTGACCTTCACGCTGATGTGAAGGTTCACCTGGCTCATGAACAACCTCCGGAGGAACCTGAGGTGCTGTGAAGAAATCACGGGAAATGAAATCCTCCCATGAAATGCCCTGCAATCCAAGATGATGTACAACCATGATCTTGATGAGTGCATAGTGATAAATATTGTTGTACTGTTGCTCGGGAGTTTTCTTCTACACAAGAGTGGTCATTCTCTCAATGTTCTGGCACATGAAATAAGGAATGTTCATCATCCTCACTCTAGTGAAATGCATCAATAATCTGATGTGGTAGGCATAGAGGCGTGAAAACCGGCCCTCACAACTGAAGTATCTGATAATAAGTTTCATCAAAGGTGCATAGGATTCCTTTAGGAACCAGAATGGGAACACCCTGCTGAGCTATCTCACATAGCTAGGCCTGACGTATGGTTCATAATGCACTCTGTCCACCTGTTGTCTTTTGTTCCACTGTTCACCCACATTCGGTATTCCAGTTGCTTGAGAGATGGTTTCTGGTGTCAAAGTGAAATTTACACCAGCAAGAGTTACCTGACCATCATGTAAATGCAATACAAACAAACGAGCCAACTCCTAATGATGATGAATCCTAGCAATCATCTCACAATATTGATAGCATGACTGCTCTCGAAAACATGCCATGGCAAGTGGGAAAGCCTGTAATTGAGTCAATGAGGTGGGCTCTTCTCTCACATGTTTTCCACCTTTACGAGGCCTTCTAGGTGCATGTAGCTCAGTGGTAGAATCACTATCTCTGTCATATGATGTATCAGTGTCTCTCTCCATGATGTTTCAAGGTCTATGTTCGGCTTATATGAGAGGAAAATGAGAATTTGGTGCTTTGTTTTAATTTCCAAATGTGTGTCAAAGGGGAGGGACTGTAGGAGATATAGGGCAGTGGGGACAATGGGGTTTTAATCAAGTGATAATTTTCGTTTTGAAAGCTTTTGATCTGACAAACTTAGGGACAAGGGACAACCACTAAATTTTTTGGATTCTGGGGTTTGGGAATTTTTATAAGTGATATGGGAAAGTGAAAATGATGGGAAATGAAATGATTTATGGATAGGGATAATGGGAATGAGATGATATGAGTGGTTTGGGATATAAGGGAATAGGGGATTAATAGTGATGATAGGATTACAGTGAGGGGGAGGAATAACCAAGAGGGGAATGAAATATTTGGCACCAAAATTACTTTTTAAAACACCAATTTCAAAACCCTAGGGAAGCAATTTCAACAAGAGGATAGGGTTTATAGTTTGACATTCAAATTCTCATAATCCATTTCAATCAACGTCAAACACTGTTAATAGCAATTTCAAAATCTCATGAACTTACTTGGAACAAAGGAGGACAATTCGTTTTCAAGATTGAGGGAAATGGCAACACATTTTTATGTTTCGGGCCAATGTGCCGTGCGCACAACCCAGTGCACCACGTTCTCTGTGTGTGCTGCGACCATTCTAATTTTCATGGAGGTGAGCAGCCCTATGCGCTGCGTTTGGCTTATGCGCTGCGCCCAATGCCCAGTGTGCCGCGACCAACACTTCACCATAGTTTCGGCTTTCACACACTATTTCGCCCTCCACAATTTGTGTTTGGCTCTTTGATGCCTTTAGCGTGCAAATGAAGTTTGACATTTGGAAAGATCTTATATATAAAAAAAAAAAAAAAAAATTTCATTTGGCAAACCCACTTTCTAATGTTGCAGACTATGGCACTTTTTTAAATAAAATCTGTTTTTGTTTGTTTCCTTTGATTTTTGAGCTGAATGATGAATTTATTTTCTGTCTTTGCAGGGATAGATGGCATGGGATTTTGGAAAAGGTGGCCAGGGTTGTGCCTGAAGTACTTCACAACTAAAACAACTTTGAGAATTACATTACATTTATTACAAAAGGATAAAATAGACATTTTTTCTTCAAAACAGAGTTTTGAAGAAAAATCATTATCAAGCATAATGATGATGAAATTTTTGCGATTAAAACTTATTTCGAACCTCCCTCATGTGCCTGCTAACATTGTTAGTCATTTTGAAGACTAAATTAACGAAACCCTAGACCTAATGAGACTAAAAACCCTAAAATGACTCTTTGTTAACCAAGAGACCAAACATGACTGTAAATGATTTTAAAATGATTTCGATGAACAAACATGGACCAAAAGGTACATGAAATGAGGGATATGAGAGAAAATACCCTTCTGTCAGATGATCCATGCTCCTAATGGAATGCAGCTGACTGAACTAAATGAGACACCTAAAATGAAATGCAACAAAAGAGATTTTGATCTCTAATGGAGGGATGAAGATACCGATTCTAACAGACCCTGACATGGCCTATCAGCTAGGAGAAAGAGAGCCCCTAACTTTAGAAGACGTGCAAAAGGGAGCTATAAGTGTAGAGGAAAACTTAATCGAAAAAAGAGATAGGCTAAGATCAAAAGAGAGGGTAACCTACAAACATGAAACCATACCCTCAACCTCCTCATCTGATTCCAAGATTAACAACCTACTTAGAACCATGGAAAGAATGATGGAGAGAATAAGCATAAACGAAAGAGCACCTCCTAGAGAGAACCAACTAAATCCCCAAAATAGAAACCGGAATCAGAACTTCTAAAGATATCCACCCCAAATTAGACAAAGGGAAAATGATCAACAAACCAGGCCACACTTCCAAGATAACTATGTAGATGAAGGGGAAATAGATACTGAACAGCCGGATGAGAATCATCTAAGCTTAATAGTATGTGATAATGAGGGTGATGTTTTTCTCACAGAAGAAGAACATTGTTTCTTCTCCTTGAATCTAGATGAATCAAGCCATGAAGATTCTGAAGAATACGAGTTGGGATTGGAAATGCCATAATGGAAGTTCATAGAAAATATGACCTTAGGAGCAAGACAAAGCAAGAAAACTCCAAGAATAACAACTTAGACACCGTTGTTAGGAAAATCCCCGAAAACATTCTTAAATTAACAACAGACAATACCAACACCATGGCTAAGAAAAATGGTTCTAATAAAGACAAAACTAGCCAACTAAGTGGTGACACGAGCTACCCTGATACCTCTGCTAGTGGCCCTGAGAAAACTCTTTTGACCAGAGCCCAAAATCAAAATCAACAGATTAAAAATGTAGAAAAATTTATGGCTGACAAAACTAAAGTAAATATGTCTAAAACCCAAGTACCTTTCAGTTTCGAAGGAGAGATTTCTAAAATTAAGATAACCATACCTCTCACTGAACTGGTAGCTCGGGATATGTACAGGTCCTAATTTTTTAAAGTTGTGAACATAGGGAATGATACAGACACACTAAACTTAACAGATGGCAATCTAGAGTTGTTATTTGGTTCCGAAGTTGAGGGAAAATACCAAGAAGGAGTTGTCCCTCCTTTCTATGTTAGCCTAAACGTACATGACAAAATATTACACAATGCTATGTTAGACTCTAGTGCCTTGCACAACATCATGCCTAACATAATAATGGATATATTAGGCCTAGAAATAATTAAGCCTTACAAGGACTTGTACTCATTCTATTCAAGTAGATTCAAGTGTTTGGGCCTAATCAAAGATCTTTGTGTTAATCTGGAAAAAATACTTGCTAAGAGTATAGTTATGGACATAGTGGTTGTTGAAATTCCCCCAAATAATGGCATGCTCTTGTCCAGATCATGGGGAGCCAAACTTCAAGGCAACCTCCAAATGGATATGTCATATGCTACTATCCTTGTCTTCAATCAAACTAGGAGATTATACCGAGAATCCCACATGAAGTATATGGTGAGTAGCCTAGAGAGGCCTAAAAACACCCCGGTTTATTCCATTCATTCAGATTTGGATTCTTTTATCTTGTATAATGAAAATGAGATTGGTGGACAAGTGAAAGAACAAGATAAAGAAATAGACCCTCCAGAACACTCACACTCACCCTCAAATGAAGAAAATGATAAACAAAACTCTAGCAGCCCTAAACAACAACTCAGTGGAAAACATGAATTAGAAACACTTTGGAACATGAGCTTTGATGGATCTTGTGGCAAGACTAGTTTTGGAGTAGGTGTCTGGATACATAACACAAATTACTGTCATTCTTACATACTAGAATTTCAGTGTACTAACTACATTGTAGAATATGAGACTCTCCTCCTTGGTTTGCACTTGAAGACTTTGGAGCTAAGAAAATATCATCCCAAGGAGATTCATAACTTGTCATTAAAAAAATCAAAGGTGAATACTCAGCCAAGAATCCAATATTAAGGGAGTACAGAAATGCAGCCGTAGACCTCCTCAAAAATTTCTAGAAATATGAGCTCACTTACATTCCTAGAGCCCAAAATAGCCTCGCCAATGAGCTCGCCTTTGCTGCTAGAAATTGCCAAATACCACCTGCAAATGAACAATACCCTATCAAAGTCAAACATCGTCCTACAGTGCCTAACAACATTAACCATTGGTAGGTGTTTGAGGGTGATGAACAAATTGATGATTTCCTACAATCTAGGAATGAATTTAAATTGATTAAATGTAGCTTAGAACATGAGGAAGATGTTCCTGCTGAAGATAAATATCATGAAATAGAGTTGCCCTCTTTTGCTGATATAAATCTGCTCACACATCCTTATGAGGATGAAATTTTTGAAGATATAGACCAAAAGGACTTGGAAGTCTTACAATGCAACAATGACACATTAGCAAGAGCGCTTGTACCATTAGAAGAAATGTTTGAATTTAATGATGGGGCTAAAAAACCAAAGATAGAATCTACCGAGACTAATGTTGAAGAATTCAACATAGGAAACATAAAGGAACCCAAAGTGATTAAAATCTCCAAGACCCTTCCTCCTCACATAAAACATAATTATAGTGAGCTTTTTAAGGAGTTTAAAGATGTGTTTGCATGGGGATATCAAGACTTAAAATCTTATGACACAAGCATTATTCAACACAAAATCCCTCTCAAGGAAAATCATAAACCTTTCAAGAAAAAGTTAAGGAGAATAAACCATGTTTTTCTACCTTTAGTTGAACAAGAAATTAAAAATATGTATGATGCCAGGATAATAGTTCCCCTTAGATACTCTGAGTGGGTTTCCAACCTTGTGTCAGTTAGGAATAAGACTGGGGAGATTAGACTTTGCATTGAATTTAGAAATATAAATAGGTCCTGCTTGAAAGATAACTATCCCTTGCCTAAAATGGACCACATACTTCAAAAGTTAGTTGGCTCTAAGAGAATCTCACTGCTTGATGGTTTTTCCAGTTACAACCAAGTGCTAGTATTCCCAAGTGACCAGCACAAAAATGCCTTCACCACACCTTGGGGTACATTCATGTATGTTAAAATGCCACTTGGGTTGATGAATGCGGGGGCCACTTTCCAAAGGGCCATGAACATAGCCTTTTCAGAATACATAGGCTACTTCATAGTCATTTACCTTGATGACAACACTGTTTATTCTAAGACTGATGAAGAACAGTTAGTCCACTTGAGAAAGGTTTTTGAAAAATGTAGGAAATATGGCTTGTCTTTGAACCCCAAGAAAACAACATTTGTTCTGTAGGAAGGAAAACTCTTAGGCCACATCATCTCTAAAGAGGTAATCAAAATAGACCCCAAAAGGATTGTAGGCATATTGCAAATCAGCCATCCTAGAAATAGTAAGGAATTACACTCTTTCATTGGGAAAATCAACTTCTTAAGAAGATTCATCCCCAACCTAGCTGAACTTTTGAGAAATATTAAAAACATGCTTAAACAGGAAATAGGATTTAAGTGGACATTAGAAGCCAAACAATCTTTTGAACTGGTTAAGCAAGAGCTCACCCAAACACTAGTGCTAATAAGTCATGATTTCACCAAAGACTTCTATATTTTCTCATTTGCCTCTGAAAATACTGTGGTTGTTGCTTTATTACAAAAGAACATGATGGGGCAAGAACATCCCATAGCCTTCTTCAGTAAAGCCTTTATAGATGCTCCCCTAAATAACAACATCATGGAAAAGCAAGCCTTTGCATTGATTAAAGCATTGAAAGATTTTAGAGTTTATATCTTACATTCTCATGTCATAGCTTTTTTTCCTCACACAATTGTCAAAGGAATTTTAAATCAGGATCCAGATGGTAAAAGAGGAAAGTGGATTTCTATTATTTTAGAATATGACTTAGAAATCAAACCCACTAAATTGGTTACAAGGGCTTGAAAAACTTATGGCTGAAACAAATCTCCAAGCATTGGATATAAATTTTGTTGATACTTTAGAAGAACAAGAAGAATGCATAGCCCCTCATGTTGAAGAAATTTTTTTGATTTCATCTTGGTATGCTGATATTCTTTATGTACTGTTTTATCTTAATACTTCTCCTACCTTATTAAAGAAAAAAGAAAGATTCCTGAAACAAAAATATTTGAATTTCTACATTTTAGATGGAATTTTATATTGGAAAAATCCTATTGGTATATTTCTTAAGTGTTTTCTTGAGGATGATGCAGGAAAGATCATGCATGAACTACATGAAGGAGAATGTGGGGGCCATATTTACTAGAAAGCCACAACTAACAAAATTCTTAGAGCTAGCTAATATTGGCCCACCCTTTCCCCTCACTCCCACAAGCTGGTCATGACTTTCCATAAGTGCCAGATTTTTGATGGCAAGAGAAAACTCTTACCTTTACCTTTGCATCCTATCATTGTCGAAGATATTTTTCAACAATGGGGTTTAGAATTCATTGGAGAGATCCACCCTACTTCATCTGCTCAACACAAGTGGATCCTCACTGTCACTGATTACTTCACCAAGTGGATAGAAGCCATCCCCTCAGTCATTATCAAATTTCTTGAGACCAATATCATGTCTAGATTCGGTTGCCCCAAAAATATCATCACAGACAATGCTGCTACCTTTGCATCCAAAATAATGGTTGAATTTTTTTATAAATATCACATCACCTTGGGACATTCCACAGCTTATTACCCTCAAGGTAAAGGGCTAGCTGAGTCTTCTAATAAAAGCTTGGTCAATATCATTAAGAAGCTCTTGGAAAAGAATAAAAAGGCATGGAATGGAAAACTAGTACATGCACTTTGGCTTGATATACTAACCACCAAGAAATCAATCGATATGTATCCCTATCAACTACTGTATGACATGGATGCCATTTTCCCAACATCTTTGGGAGTCCCGGTGATGAAACTGCTACAAGAAGCACAATCAGAAGAGAATGACATGCAAAGGAGGCTGAACCAAACTATCCATTTACAGCAAAAAAGAGAGGAGGTTTACAAAAGGGCTTAGGTAGTACAATAAAAAATGAAGAAAATATTTGACAGAAGGACCAAGGACAATGATTTCCAAATTGGAGATAAAGTGCTAAAATGGGACTCAAGGAAAGAAGACAAAGGTAAACATGGTAAGTTTGAAAACTTTTGGAAAGGTCCCTTCATTATCAGTTCAACTAGAGGAAACAATGCTTTCATTTTACAAGAGTTGGATGGAGCTGAATAATTTGGAGGTCCTGTCAATGGCAGGACACTAAAACACTACTTTTGTCATGATTTCTAGCTTTAAGAATTCACTCATTGTACATACCAATGTTTGATAAAAGGCCATAAAGAGAAAAAACAAAAAGACATAAAAAAATAGAAAAGAGGGCAGATTCAAAAAGAAGGTACAACCCCATACCCAAAAAATAGTAGTACTGAAAGTGTGCAAAACTAGATGCCACTACTGGTGCAAAAACAATGTCTTGTTTAGTCATCTAGCCTAATCATGGCTAAACATGTTTTAAATTTATTGTTGATAAGTTATTGGAAAAATGCTGGTCAAATCATTTAAGCTTGAATTGTCAAAGGAAAATAGATTAGGAATGAAAGATATTGATTCCACATGCTTAAATCTGAACCAAGGAGAAGGGTAGGGACAATTAGAAAATGACGAAACATAGCCCTCACACCTTCTAGTTTTGTTTGCTTATGAAAATAATTTTTGTGTGCAGCTTTTCTCAATGCCAAAACTCATGATGAATCAAATTGTCTAATACTGGTTCAAATCATGTTTTAAATTTCTTGTCAATAGCTTAGAGAATGAAGTCTATCATACTACTTAATCTTGACAGTCAAATAGTCTAGGTAAAGAATAAGTAGAGTTCACTAGCATAGTCTGAACTCTCGGAATAAATAAGAGTAGAAGTAGATAGCTTGTTTTTGTTTTCAAAAAGAAAAATATGTCAATGGTTTTTCTAGTTCAAGTACACCCAAGTAAGATAAAATGATAGGAAAATAGGTTGGGTAGGTAAAGATGAAGTTGAGATAATCATGCTTTCAGATTATCAAAATCACTACTTCAAGGAAGCAGCAGCAAAAGAAAAGAAGAAAAATCTACCGAATGGATGAGGGAATGGTCTTCATAAACCAAGAGATCTGAAATTCTAGACACCTCCTGAAAAAGAGTTTCCCTCCCCAAGTGGAGCCACCGTTAGTATTAATCTTTATTCGGAGGGTACGAAAAAAGACCACTTTAGCTGCGCATAACAAACAGCCCTAACAACAGAAATGACTGCTAATATCTTCAGATCTGCAGTTAGATGATCAAGATGAATTTTGCAAAAATCTAGATCTATGTATTATAAGACATTAAATAGTAGAAAAATAAGATTTACTCCATAGATCCAATATACAAGACAAGAATATAGGCAATGAAATTTTTATTAATGGCACCTAGCAGGAAAACACAAGAGCGTGTTCCCTATTCTCCTCAATGGGAAGGGTTCTTGTAAGTCCTCAGCACTTGAGATTTAGAATTCCTCTCTCTTGATGGTGTAGAAAACCCAGGAAAAAATGGAAAAATATGGCTATGATGGTGGATCAATAGCCAGACCAAGAGTTGAGATCCAGAGTGATCTTCAGGCAACAAAAGGTGACAAATGAATGGGAAAACCCTTCTATTTATAACAAAATATTGATTTAGTCTAGACATTGGTGCATAATTAAAATATTATTAACCAAATCAAGATCCAAATTTTATGGAATATTTCATTATATTTGTTATAGGGAAAAGGAATTTGACTTGAGTCAAATCCCCTTATTTCTAAATAATAAATAAATAAATGATTTATTTATCATTTTAAGGATGTGATTAAGTAATAATAAATAAATAAATGATTTATTTATCATTTTAAGGATATGGTTGAGTAATAATCAAATAAATAATGATTTATTTAATTATTTAAGGGAGATGTAGTCATATCTAACAAAGAATATTATTTAAGTAATGTTTAAGTAGTTATTCTTAGAAAATAATAAGATAAATAATGATTTATCTAATTAATTTCCTTGTTTTGGGTTAAATATAACCGGGAACATTAATCAAATTGATGTTTAAATAATTATTCCTTGAGGAAAAATCAAATAAATATGGATTTATTTAATGTTTCCCCATGGGGTTTCCTGTTTAGACCAAAAAAAAATTAATAAAGGTGGTTTAATAAGTTATTTTTCATAGTGAATGCGAATTTAATTGGGGTAAAATTGGTCTTAATTGGTGTAGTTGGGTCCATCTAATAACAATGGATTAGATGACCAAAAAATGGTGTAACAGATTGCCGCCCAGCATGCGAGCATTAGGAGCTAATCATATGACCGAAGTACGTTGTAAGAACTCAATCACTAGACAACAACGGGGAAGTCAAAGAGAGAGAATTGTAAGGTAGACCAAAGTGCTGAAAGAAATAGACCCTCAGGAGGTGACTTGCAGGTGCGACAAGTCTTTTTGATAAGTGACTACCTATTATAGGTGGCAGGGGAGGCATACCTATGCCTGCCAAGGCAATAGTACAAACAACAAGGCATCTGGAAAACCACGAGATGACATAATGCTAGCATAAACATGAGCCAGATAAACAACATGATAATGAATCCCACATACATATTGTGCTTGGGATAACAACCAAGACTTTTGCAATGATATCTGAGTACATGAGATATAAATACAACCTAGATGCCCCTGAAAACAAGAAAGGGCTCTGAAAATCTGACTGATACATGAAAAAAAAAGGGCGCTGCAAGCGGCTGAGGCTGCCATCATCAAATGTATGGAGCTAGATCGAAGGCTGTAATGAAGAGGTCATTCGAGTGTGTGGGGGGCTACCTGTAAGGCCACCCCCTCATGAGGGTTGAGACATCTCACACACACTTGGGAATCGCCGATGTTAGTTGTTGCATCATTGTACCATCAAGTATATAGATCTCGATCATGCTGAAAAGGATCTAGAGCTGAGAAACAATCAAGTCAAAGGGCCATGAGGAGTCCCTTTTCCTGATCTGAGGCACCGAACAAGAGTGGAAGCTGGAACCAAGGTACACCACCTTGTAGACCTATCTTCTGGAATGAATGAGCTGATGTCGACAGAAGGAGGTCTACCATAGGTGAGGCAATAAGGGATTGTCAACTAAGGCATGAGAGAAAATAGTAGAGTGACTGAAAGATTAACACCAATGATGATGATGAAATGGGGGGAACTTAGTAGTGAATAGACGACTTCCCTTGTTAGAGCATAAATAGCATGGATGACCTGGCAGTGACTGACACAATATCATGAGGGATAGGGGATAGTGGGACTAAAGGCTATAATGAGCTACACGAGAGAGGGACCAAGCAATGAAGGATGGAGGACTATAGCAAGGTATGAAAAGACTCGGGATAGACTCCATGAAATCAATGATGACTCAACTCAGATGTTCTAAACAAGGGTGACTCGATGGTGCTGCCACACAGGAAAAGGGTCCAATGAGGACCATAAAAACATGAGTACAAGATGGTAACTCATGACGAAAGTTGACATGAGCATGGACAATTATAGAGGCAACATGGTGCCCCTAGTACGAGTGTTGCAAGTGAAGAAATTCGATTTTAAGGAAGGGTGAAGTGGCGCTTCATAGGAAAATGTGTCCCAGTGAAGTATCAAATCACTAAAAACTAACAGATACCCATTTGAGGGCTTGGTGAGGGCTTTCCAATGGTGTGGATGGTTTCGTAAATAGAGCTATGGTTGGATCACAGCAGGCGAAAGAAAAAACAGGGGTTTCTCTTTTAATAAGGCATTTTCCCTCCAAATTCATTCATTTGCATGTGGAGCTGTGGTGAATGTAGATAGGAGAGAAGGCCATAAATATTGTGGCAATCGTAGCGGACAAACTGACCATTGGAATCGAGATTCGTTAGTTGCAGGTAAGAGGCCTAACCCTAATCTTTCTTTTCAGTGGATTAAAAGTTCAAATTAGGTCCCTAGGGCTCAGGAACAGCCCCCCACTCCTCCTCACAGATGGGTTGCACTTTTTGGGGCAAAAAGTATGACCTCGGTAGCAGGTTTTGGGTAGAAAAGTGTGACCTGTCTCAGGTTTGGGCCTGAAAAGTGAGACCTGGTAGGGAGGGGTGTTTCTGTGCTATTTTTTGGCTAAGCACTCAGATTTTGTGATGAGAAGTAGTATTTCCTATCTGTACACTAACAAATATGATGCTTTTGTGCATGTATGGCAGAGTTACAGATTAACTAGTGAGAGAGAGACCTACGTGCATTACGGTCAGAAATCCGGGAGGATTAGGGTGTCCGTAGTGCTTTGGCCTGGTTTGGGGTTCTGAAGTTTGTGGAGAACCCTTTAATGAGAGCTGGGGAGCCCTTATTGGCCCAGATTTTCAGGTACTAGGACCCAGACCATGAGGTCTTTATAGTGCAGGGGCATCGGATCGAGTTGATAGTCCAGGATATATATTTCCTGACTGGTCTCCCACCACTTGGGATGGTAGGGAATACTCAGCCAGTATTACCACATGGGTAGAATATCATAGAGTTTGTAGAGCACCATTGTCGGCCAAGTCTCCAAGTTAAGGGGACTCGGATACCCATCGGGAATTTGGAGAGGTTAGAGACCCGTGCTGTGGTCGCAGCGGTTCTGTGAATCCTGGGAAATCAGGCACTCCATCACATCACAGGGGGGGAAATGATGCTTATGGAGAGTGTTTTGAGTGGGACCTACTATGGGTGGGCCCAAATGATTCTATCGTCATTGAAACGACAGTTGTCCCTATGTACACAGCAAGTGAACCATGATTATTCATATGGTACAATTTTGTGCTCTTTATTCTTTGACAAGATCCCGACACTTCAACCTCACATACAACTCCTAGATGGGGGCTCGAGAGAGCCTAGGATGCGCCAGTGGGGGAAAATATTGTGCAGAGGAGGAGGTGGAGCAGTTGGATGGGTGTTCCATCCTGATTTATTTGTTCATTGGGATTAGATGCCGCTGTATATAGATGACTATCCCTATAGTGGGATGAGTTATTGTGGGGACCTAGATCTGCCACTACTGTCGGGTCGTATATGGGGACCCGATGGTAAGTGACAAATTGATAATATTTATGTGCATGTAAATTTTCTATAATATTATATGTGGTACTGATTCTTTTACTTTTGGTATGCAGATACAACACCGATAAATCCGGCTGGGTACATGGGACGACTTGCAGTATCAGGGGCCGCAAGATCTAGTGGATCAAGGGTGAAACACAATGCAGATGTAGCGGCCCTTCTAGAGTATATCCGTCATAGATGTTAGAGGCTTCTGACCGATGTTTCGTAACGCGGTTGGTAAGACTTAGATGACCGTTACATAGAGCCATGTATTGGTTTACCCTCGAAATGGTGAGGGGTCATGCGGTGCATGGCGATGGCTGGACAGGGTATGCGTGATCTACAAGCTGTGGGGGGCAGAGCCATTGGCTTGGGATCCTCCAGATTGTGATTAGTGTGTAGGGGTAGGTGGTGCCCCCAGTTTTGGGTTTTTGTAACATGCTATGGGCTTGTCATATGTATCAGAGTTGATGAACTCTAAAACATTTTATACGACACATACTATGGATATGCATCATTTTGATATTTTTATTTTATTGTATTATGTTAAATGTGTGTGTTAAATTCCAATCCAGAATATGGTTTGCAATGCTATCTACACAGTTATTTTGTGCTCTAGGTACATGATTGAAAATAATGATTTCAAATTCACGTATCAAAAGCTTCACTCGTAAATAGCTTCTGAAAAGGATAGGATTATGCACACGATATACACCATTCAATTGCATGACAAGAAGCAAGGAATCTAAATGAACATGAAGGTGGAGGATGCGATGTGAAAGGGCATCGGCTAATAAACCTCGTACTGCATAATATTCGGCCTCATTATTGGTAGCAGTACCAATACATACATTGTTCGAAAGAATAAGCGCATGCAAAGGGGTAAAATGGCCCAAATCGCTAAGGCTAAATTCTAGGAGTAGAGACTTGCACCATCAGAAAAATCGATGTAAGGTGTTGACGGGGGGTCCCTCTGAAAGGTGCCACAAGAAAATAAATTGGGCGATAAAGAACAATGCTGGCAACCTAAGCGCATAGTAGAAACTGAATGCACTCTACAGAAGGGAATGATCTGGCTAGGATGTCTACTTCCCACATGCCACCAAGGAGGGGGAGTGTGGGAGCTACTGGAGGCGTAGCTTGAGCTCAGACTACATAAGTCACCAAGGGTATGGATGATGGCATCCCGTTTATGGGTGGGAAAGATGAAGTTAGGGGTGGACATGGCTTCCATGATGTTGTCGTCACAACAGGAGGTGGAAGGACAAGAGGAAGAGAGACCACATGACGCTGTGAGGCTACCTAACTCATCATGATGAGAAGAAAGGCTTACATGCGCATCATCGCGGGGGATGACATAAGAACAAGAAGATAAAGGATCCACTGATGTTGAGCCTGGGGTGATCACTGAAAGGAGGTCAAATGAACAATAGGAGAAGATTCAGAGGGAGCTTCTGCCGAGGGTCTCAAGGATGATGAAAGGTAGAGGATGGTGGCCGCATGCTGTGTCATTTTGACATCAGGGGGGGAATGTCAATAGGAGCGGGTAAATCCTCAGTCTAGCCTGTAGCATACTATGCAAGTACGGGAGAAGCGGATTGGTTCTGTTCAATCTCGTACTCCCGAACTACCTCTAGAGAGGCATGGTAGTGCGTAAGGCAGGGACAATGATGAAAGTAATGGCCATGGAGACCACACAAAGCACAAGGGTGTTTAGTGTGAATAGTCTTGGTGTTCTTGGTTGCATTCGATGATGAAGCAGAGGTTTCAGGGGCAGTAAACTCATGGAATGCGACATTAACCATGGGCTTGATATGGGGCAACTCGAGACAAGTATGGGTGACATGATCGACAACATCACACAAAGCGCAGGGCTTTGGAGGCAGAGGAGGTGCAGGGTCAGTCGAGGCAGCTTTGTCCTTTGAGGCCCTTTTGCAAGCTTTGTTTGGTCAATTTAGTGTGTCCTAAATTGCTGCATTTAATTTGTCAATCCGGGAATCGTAAGCTGATGAAGTGCGGCGCACTATATGTGCAAGATAACCTATTTCTTAACTTTTTGTCGTTTTTGGTTTTCAAAGGTGAAATGGAAATTCTAAGATGAAAACAAGTTTGGTTATGTTTGTTCAAGGAAGTGATATCCCCTATAATGATTTACCAACTTGAAATTTTAAAAAGAAATTTGAAATTTACAATGACAAGACTTGAAAGGAATGAAAATGTGCTGCTGAAATGAAAAAGTGCTGCTAGTCTAGTAAATCAAAATAATGAACTATTGAGCATGAAAACTAAACTATTCTTGCTGCCGACTAAACATAAAAGAAACTATGCTTAAGGAAATTCAAAATTGCAACAAAATAAATCTAAATCAGATTACATCAATTTATCTTATGATCCTTCATCATTAGTCCAGCTATGATTTTCGGAAGTAATCATAAACAATTTGAGTAACTGATGTTTAATTTGCAGAAAGTAAACTAATACTAAACCATACACTCAAGATTCAATCCCTCACCATCAGTCCAGCTGTGGCTTTCGGAGGCAACTGAAGATGTCATGCATGATTTAATATATCTAAATTTGCAGAAAAGAAACTAATATTAAACTACACATTTCACAATTCAATCCCTCACCATCAGTCCAGCTGTGGCTTTCGGAGGCAACTGAAGATGCTATGAGCAGCTTAATATATCTAAATTTGCAGAAAAGAAACTAATATTAAACTACACATTTCATGATACAATCCCTCACCATCAGTCCAGCTGTGGCTTTCGGAGGCAACTGAAGATGCTATGAGCAGCTTAATATATCTAGATTTGCAGAAAAGAAACTAATACTAAACTACACATTTCATAATACAATCCCTCACCATCAGTCCAACTGTGGCTTTCGGAGGCAACTGAAGATGCTATGAGCAACTTAGTATATCTAAATTTAACTACTGAAGCAGATAAGCAATACTGAAATTAAACAAAAGCTATGAAAAGCAAATTAGCAGCAGAACAATGTTAGTTCCATGTCATTAGTCAAAAATCTATGAAAATGCCCGGGCTGCCTATCTATAACCTGAAACAAGAACACTGATCAGTGATTAACAATCATAAAGCATGAAAGACAGAAATAAAATGGAAATTATGGAAGTGTATAAACAGAAATGAAATAAGTGCAATGTATGAACATATGAATGGATTATGACACAATGATTTCTAAAGAAACGAAATGAAAATTATACACTAATGCACAAAACCTTAGCTGAGTAGGGGCCCTCTACACCAGCCTTGGCAACGGTCCTCAAATATGAATTAAGTTGGAAAACAGAGTCTTCTTATATTAAAAAGCAGTCATTACAGAATGGTGATGTTACGGCACAAGTGCAGCGTAATCACACTACAGATCAGACTAATAAAAGATAACAGAGACTAACATTCACTAAATCTATATGCGTATGCAAACGCATTATATATAACAACGAACTATAACTGTCTCCTAAAGTTCATGCTGGTGGAGAGCACGTAGACCACTACGTCCACGGATCTAGGATCATGGCCGTGTTGGAAAGTAAATCTATGAGAGGTGGATGCTTGAATTCGACTAAGGAGCCCTGTACAGATGTCGATTTATCCTCCGCAGGCTTAGAAACAGCCGTATGAATCTTCATGTGACACGAAATAGAGTCCTGCCGACATGAGACTCCATGGTTGACTTCCATGTGGACGCCTTTGACCGCGGCTTCTTTGGATGATTTTGCTTGAACCAATAGGACACGAACCATGTCCACGTCATTCCTGACCTGCCCATGTGGCTCGTTTTCCTTGTAGACACCTGTAGCATAGAGTTTCACAAAATAGCTGCGGAAAGTTGCAGCAGCTGCGGAAAGTGGCAAGATTCCGCAACTGAATGAACAAAATCTAGATCAAATAGCAAACACAAAAATATAATTAAAAACCATGTTAGATGCTCTTTTGCACATGATATTGACAATTTGGGAGGTTTAGGTGAGTGAAAAAGGTATAGAAAAGTGTATGGAAAAGATGCAGATTTGGGACTCAACATACCCCCATTGTGAAGATGTTGCATGTCCTCATGCAACCAAAATTTTGATACTCTTTATTCAGTTCATGTGCCTTGACACTTCAGCCAACACATCCAATCCTCTCCTCTTCTTCCTTGGTACTGCCAACATTCTGGGTTTCTTCATTAAGCACCTAAATTTGATATTAACAAGTGCTCTGTTCAACTTCTGGCATTTCCTTTTCAGTTTCTTATTCTTCTTCTGCCATATTCCCAAATGTAGCATAGTATTATCATGGATGATCTTGTCCAGTTTGCCTTGTTCTTTTAATGTCTCATTTTCATTTTTGATGTGCCTATTTAAAAGCTCCAGCTCAAAAATTTCATGTTTTAGTGATTGAACTAAATCATCCTGCAATGTATGAGGCTGAATGGAAGAAGTACTTGGACCTGTGGCTGCCTTTTCCAAAGATTCTATATAGTCATATACTTCCTGCTGCTTGGGGTCTATTTCAGGTGTCATTTTTATTGGGCTGTCCCCAAAATGCCGTGAAGGAGAGTTATTTTCAAAATCTGGCTGAGGAGGGCTTACATCAATATCTTGCTGAGAATAGGATGGAGTATGTTCAATGTCCGACTGAGAATGAAATGAACCAGGTTCACTAACTGATTGAGATGGACTATGGTCAGCTGGGGACTGTTCAGATGTCTCCTCACCCAAATCAATGAAATGAGGACCCTTAATTTGTGTTTTCCTCAATTTCCCCTTAAGTCTGCTGCTTCTCCTCACACGCTGTGGTACACTATCCTTTTGTTTTTGTTTTCCTTTCTCTGCCTTCTTGGGTATAGATGACTGTTTTTGAAGGTAAACTAATCTTTCAGATAGCACTTGATGATCTTCTTTTTCAGAAGAAGGAGTTTTATGTACAACCTCAATAGTTTCTCTCTCTTTTGGTGTTATTGGCTTCTTACCCTTGATTTTCTTCTTCTTCCTTTTTACCAGTCTCTCTTCCCTATCAGTTCTTTCCATAGTAGTAGTAGGAGTATTTTGGATTTCATCAATTGTTATTTTCCTCCTACTTCTTCTTGCTGTGCTAGCTGCAGGAATTTCCTGAGTAGGAGTAATTTGGGTTTCAACATTTATTCTTTTTCTTCTACTCCTTCTTGTTGAACTACCTTCAGGAATTTCCTGAGGTTCCTCAAAGAAATTTCTAACCAGAAATTGTTCCCATGTATCTTTCTTTTCCTTTAATTCCTTTTCAATCAGAATCTTTACAAGGCCGTGGTGATATAGATGGGGCTCTACATCTCCTAAGTGTTTCTGAACAGTCACAGCCATTTTCTTCAAGCTATTGAATAGAAAATATGGGAGATTGAGAGTTTGATTTTCTAGAAAATTCATCAATAACCTGGTATGGTACATATACATGGACCCAAAACGGCCTTCACATGTAATGAATTTCTGAACAACTAGCAGTAAAGTAGCCCATTCTTCTTTCAATGCATGCACAGGAATTCCTCTTTTAAAAACAGTTATGTCCATACCTTGGTTTCGTAAGATTGTCCTCCATGCTTCATCACCGATGCTTTTATTTTTAAACCAACGCTCACCCTCCTGAAGGAGTTCCGTGGTTGTTGCTATAGATGCTTCATTGACCACAAACTTAAGGTCTCCAATCTCCGCTTCCAAGCCATCAAATGACCTTGCAAATGCTTTCGTAACTTCTTTGTGATAACCTCTGAATTTCTGGATAAAACGCAGCCATTTTGCTTTCTTCAATATCTCCCTTATTTGCGGATAACCCTCCATAAACTTCGGTCCTTCCGGCTCTGCTCTTAGCAATTTACCCATTTCACTTTTCTGCTCTTCACAAATTTTCCTGCGTGAGGGTTTCAAATGGAAATAGAACGGTTGAATGCACAGGAACGAGCACAATGGCTGTGGGGATGTATCATAAAATGGAAATGAGCACCATAAACGGAATGGAGTAAGACTGTGGGTAGATATCCGAGAGTGAGAATGAGCTCAATGAACGAAATGGAATGAGACAGAACAGAGTGGGGTTTCGTAAATACAGCAGAGACACGACAAAGAGATTAACAAAGTATAACACATTCGGCAGCGTTTTGAATTTTGGTGGCTGCGCAATAAATATGAGCACGTTTCAATCAACGGTTATGAATTCATGCAGCTGTAAGAGTCCTTGGTCAAATCAAATACGTCTCATTATCTCCGGTGGGTTATTGGAACATGAGTGAAAATCGGAATTTTAATGATAAAACCGTTTGTGAATGAATGCAAGAGGATAACATGGAGATCGTGAAAGGTTACGGAACTGTCAATATAATCATTGCACGTAATGGATAGAGCTCATGGTTCAGAACTATATAAAAATGTGTTTTTCAATGCTATTTGAAATAAATTTTATTCATACCTTTGGAATCTTTTCCTTTTTCCTTGGTCTTCAACTAATTGATCTCCATTGGTGTCTTGAATGATCCATGTCTTCATTTTTGATCCTCTCACCTGCATTTTATTTTATAATTATGGAAATAACATCTGACTGTACATTCTCTTTGAAAACAGAGTAGTAGCTGCGGAATCTGCTTCTGGCTGCGGAAACTGGAGTCAGCTGCGGAAACAGATGTTAGCTGCGGAAACTGACACAGCTATTACTTGGATGAATAGAAATGAACAAATGACAAATGACCAGATGGAAATGGTCATGAAAAAGATTTTTATTGATGGAATGGAATGAAATGAAGTGGAATGAAGTGAAATGAAATGAAATGAAATGGAATGAAGTGGAATGAAATGGAGTGGGTGGTGACAAAGCTTGTGAAATGAAAGAGAGATTTTTTTTTGGAAAATATAGTGTCAGGTGTTCCTGATTTTCACCCTATATTTTCTGCATAAGACTGCCAATCAATGATTGGTTTTCAGGCTTATACCATTTTTTTTATTTTTATTTTTATTTTTTTTTTATTTTTTTTTTTATTTTTTTTAAACTGAAAAACAAAAGCTAGGCTGGTGGAGAAGAAGAATTCTTCTGTACCAGCCTGATTGCAGAACTTTCTTGAAACATCTTGACAAAATCCTCTTTTGAGAGTGGCTTATGATAAACTTTCAATCTATGGCCATTCACAATAAGAGGAGTTTGAAACTCATCAATGGTCTTGATTCTGACAGCTCCATTGCTAAAGATCTTGTCAATCTCATATGGCCCAAGCCAATGAGTCTGAAATTTCCCTTGAAAATCTTTAAACTTGGAGTCAAATAGCAATGCCCAATCTCCTTCTTGAAACTTCTTCTCTTTGATATATTTGTCATGCCATTTAGTTCTTTGATATTGAACTAGATCAGCTCTTAGAATTGCTTCTTGTCTGATCTCATCTAGCTCATTCAACTGCTCCATTCTATGCTTTTGGGCTTCTGATAAGTCCATCCCCAACTGAACTGCTATCTTGAAGGTCTTGACTTGGAACTCAATGGGGAGCAAGACTTCTTTCCCACAAACAAGTTCATAGGGAGAATGTCCTGTTGTATTCCTCCATGTAGTTCTGTAGGCCCACAAGGCTTCTGGAAGCCTTTCTGCCCAATCTCTTCTATGTAGATGAACAGTTTTGGTGATGATACTTTCAAGAACCTTGTTTGTGGACTCCACTTGACCATTTGCTTGTGGATGGTAAGGAGTAGATCTTCTGTGCTTGATTTTGTATTCTTCCATCAACTTCTCCACCAAATTGGATGTGAATTGGCTCCCCTGATCTGTCACAATTTCTCTTGTAACACCAAAGCGAGTAAAAATATCCTCATAAAGAAAATGAACAACTGAATTTTCAGTAGCAGATACTAATGCTTTAGCTTCTACCCATTTAGTAACATAATCAATACAAACCAATATATACTTCTTTTGCTTAGATGGTGGATTAATAGGTCCAATGAAATCTAAAGCCCATTTTTCAAAGGGTTCAATGAGTACCCGTGTTTGCAATGGAATTTCATTTGAAAGGGTAGGTTTCCCTACTCTTTGGCAGCTGTCACACCTTTTGACATATTGTTTTGCATCTTTGAAGAGGGAAGGCCAATAATATCCTAAAGAAAGGATTTTATAAGCCGTCCTTTTGTCTGCAAAGTGTCCGCCGCATGGTTCATCATGACATGCCTTAAGAATATCAGGCATTTCATCTTCCCTGACACATCTTCTGATCACAAGATCTGGCCCCGTTTTAAACAATTCGTTAGAAATCCATGAATATTTTGAACTCTCCTGAATAATTTTTCGTTTTTCACTTGGAAATAAATGTGAAGGTAGTTTCCCTGTAACCAAATAGTTAGCAATATCTGCATACCAAGGGGTCTTAATAGTTACTGCAAACAAGTATTCATCAGGAAACTTATCCTCTACAGGAGAATCTTCTTTAGTATTCGGAATCCTAGACAAGAAATCAGCTACTGTATTTTGTTTTCCTGGTCTATCCAACACAGTAATATTGAATTCTTGCAAAAGTAAAAGCCATCTTGTCACTCTGCCATTAGTAACAGGTTTGTTCATTAAATATCTAATTGCAGAATGGTCGGTATGAATAAAAGTTTCATAGCCTGTTATGTAATGTCTAAACTTATTAATTGCATGAACAACAACTAAAAACTCTTTTTCAGTCACAGTATAGTTCAACTCTGTGGGAGTCAAATTTTTACTGGTGTAATAAATGGCATAAGGAATTAAATCTTTTTGACCCAACACAGCTCCAAGAGCTGTATCCGAAGCATCCGTAGAAATATGAAAAGGGAGTTTCCAATTTGGTCCTCTCAAGATAGGTGCTTCAGATATTTTTGTTTTCAAAGTTTCAAAAGCTGATTGACAATCAAGATCCCATTTAAATTCACAGTCTTTTGTAAGCAATTTGAAGAGTGGAGATGCTATTTTAGTGAAGTTTTCTATAAATCTTCTATAGTAACCAGTAAATCCTAGAAAACTTCTAACATCTCTTTCACAATTTGGAATAGGCAACTTGGAGATGACTTCAACTTTTGATCTATCAACCTTAATCCCATCTCCTGAAATATGATGTCCTAAAACAATCCCTTCAGTAAACATCATAAAGCATTTTTCATGGCTTAATGAAAGGTTTGTTTCTTTACATCTTATAAGAACATTTTCCAAATTTTCTAATGCTTCTTCAAATGAATTACCATAAACTATAAAATCATCCATATAAACCTCTACACAATCATGGATTAGATCAAAACAAATCCCTAGTACTGCTCTTTGGAATGTTGCGGGTGCATTACATAACCCAAAAGGAAGCACTCGGTAGGCAAAAGTTCCCCATGGACAAGTAAATGTGGTCTTATCTTGATCTTCAGGTGCTACCTGAATTTGATTATAGCCACTAAAACCATCCAAAAATGAAAAGTACTTTTTACCTGCTAATGTATCTAATACCCGATCAATAAAAGGCAAAGGAAAGTGATCCTTCAAAGTTGCTTTGTTCAATTCCCTGTAATCAATGCATACCCTCCATTTACCATTCTTTTTAGGTACTATAACCAAAGGAGAAACCCATCCGCTATCTGAAATTGGATAAATGAAGTTTACATTGAGAAGTTTTTGGAGCTCTTCTTTCACTATCTCCCTAAGATTTGGATTCATCCTTCTTTGAGGTTGTCTGATTGGTCTACCGTTTTCCTCAATATAGATATGATGGATGCAAGTCTTAGGATCAATACCCTTCATGTCAGTATACTCCCATGCAAATGCAGTAGAATGTTTTTGCAAGATTCTGGTTAGTTCTTCTTGTTGTGACTTCTCCAAATGTTTGTTAATATTCAATGTTTTTCCTGGAAAAATCTCAATAGTAGAACTACCAAACTCTTCCATAGAGTAAAGAGACATTTGTCTTGATGATAAATATTCTATGTCAGATTCCAACTGAAATTGTGTGGGGTCATATTCTGAAGATGTCTCAAAATTTTCTAATGTGTTCAGAATTTGACTATCCTCACTGATTTCAGAAATGGTAAAGACAGGTTGTATAATGTCCTCATCATCGACCCATTCATTTTCTCCTACTTCTGTGATTGCTCTTGCTGGAGGATACAAATTGAATTTCTTTGTCGAATTACCATTAGAAATGTACATGTCCCCAGATCTACAACTAATAAAAGCATCAGCTGTGGCTAGCCAAGGTCTTCCTAAGATAAGTGGGTGTCCTCCTAGATTACTCTTGGGAGTCAAAATCATAAAGTCTACTGGATATTCCCAAGAATCTAAGGAGACTGAAATATCTTCTAATACACCATCTAGTTTAATAACTGATCGATCTGCAAGTTGTAGTAAAGTAGGTGTAAAAAGAAGGTTAGGAAGTTTTAGCTGTTCCATAGTCTGTCTACTCATAATGTTGATAGCAGCCCCTAAGTCAATCAATGTGTTTGAAATTTCTATCCCATTTATATGTGTCTTGACAATTGGACTTCCTGGATCTACATACTTCTGCATGGTAATTTTTCCCATCATGATATCTGCAATTTTTCCTACCAGGTGGATTCTTCTTGTGTCTTTTAGTTTCCTTCCTGGCCTTTTGAAACTCAACTCCTTTATTGTTTTTGCTAGAATAGGAATCTCTCGAATGGCTTGTAGCAAGGGAATCTTGATACAAACATTCTTCAATTCATCTAGAAAGTCATAGTTAGGCAACAAGATTTGTTTTTCCACCCCCTTGTCAATTTGTAGTCTTTCAGGAAAAGGAGGTATAGATGAAGATGCGGGTTGCTCATCTATAGGAGTTGTGGATGTTAACTTTTCTTTTTCTTTTTGAATTTTTGAATTTTGAAGAGATTCTTCCTCAGAACCTTTATTAACTTGAAGAGAGTCCTCCTCAGAGGTATCTTGCTCTTGAATATCTATAGAAGGTTTTTCTAAAACTCTACCAGATCTGAGTTGTACATCGTTGAGAGGAACAATCACATAGGTAGGAAATTGTTGTCCTTCTACCATATAAGTATTCTGAGGATTCTTATTGTTAGGATTTGGCAATGGCTGAGCTGGAAGTTGATTTGTCTTC
Source organism: Pinus albicaulis (assembly GCA_034641835.2). Classification (NCBI taxonomy): domain Eukaryota; kingdom Viridiplantae; phylum Streptophyta; class Pinopsida; order Pinales; family Pinaceae; genus Pinus; species Pinus albicaulis. Next base: position 559,337,459 of record CM076579.1, on the reverse strand, counting down.
TGTTGGCATGGGAGCATGAGTTGAGGATTTGTATTTTGTTGAGAAGGTTGTTGTTGTGGAAATGGCAATGAAAGTTGTGGATTTGGGCTTGGAAGTTGTGGAGCTTGTTGATTTTGAAAAGATGGAGGATATTGATAAAATTGAGCAAATATCCCATAAGGATTTTGCATCCCTTGTACCCATGGCTGATATGAATTTTGATGTTGGGGCCAAGGTTGTTGCCAAGGATTCCAATTTGGTGGGGTTTGAAGATTCATAGGGTTGTTAAACCCTTGAGTTTGTTGTCCCTGCCAAGGTCTTCTTGCAACAAAACAGAGAGATTCTACCGAATTTGGGTCTTCTTGAAAGACAGCTTTGAGTCCAGGAATTGAAGGACAATCCTTGATCTCATGATTCTCTGAGCAAATCATACATGTTTCTACAACTTTTGCATCCAAGGGACATTCCCTTAAAGCATGTTTCTTCCTACATTTTGGACAAAAGATGGCTAAAGCATCTGTTTCTGCTTTCTGCTTGTTTTGGATTTTAAGGGTGTCTAGTTGTTCACTAAGACTCCCTAAAATATCAGTTTTGAACTCATCAAGCATGTTACCAATCTCTGCCCTACTTACTGATCCAGTTGCAGATTTGTTAGCCCTAATAAGAGAAGGATCCCTAGGCCCTTTTCCTGTTTTAGATTTTCCTCTTAAGAGATGGACACATAGTTCTGTTATATCACGAAGTGGAAGTTGAGAAATGTCTCCTTTCCCCATCATGTTTAAAATATATATCCATTCATCTCTAATGGCTTTTAATATGAGGGCTTTCAAGGTTTCATCATCTAAGTTTCTCATCTTTGCTCTTTTCAAGTTGTATTGAAATCTTTCAAGTAAGTCTTCCAAATTTTCATCTTCTTTTTGCATCATTTTGAATACCTCATCCTTGTGATCGGTGGGCATACAATAGTCCAAGTATCTATCCAAAAATGTTTGTTTCATATCATTCCAAGTCCTAATAGATTGAGTGGCTAATCCCATGAACCATTTCAAAGCAGATCCCTTCAATGTTGAAGGAAACAGTTTGAGTTCTTGAGAGTCTTCCATATAGTCATAAGTTCGGCACACAACTTCAAACTCAAACAGAAATGTTTCAGGATCCTCACTTCGCAATCCATAAAAGTTAGGGAGAACATATGGTGAGATATTTTTCATTGTTGCATGAGTTTCCTCATCAACTATAGGGAATCCAAACAAATTGTCTCCTTCCCTATTTCTACCATTATTTCCTTCACCATTGTTGTCTCCATTGTTTCCTCCTCTTCTACCTCCACCTCTATTTATTACTTCCTCTGCCATGATAGTTTCTTTAGAGTCCTTATAGTCCTCTAGTTCTTCTACCAAGGAGGGATGAGAGAAAGTCTCTTTGTTTTCTAAGTGGGTTTTAGTAGGTGGTATAGGAGAATCCTCTAATTCAACTGTTCCTTGACTTCCAAAAATCTTAAGGCTAGGGGTAGATGGTGGTGAATCTGGTCTATGCCTTGAAGAAGATGGAGTTGTGAAAATCAAACTCTTGGCTTTAGCTATAAACCTCCCCCTAGAATCTCTTGCTCTATGCATGTCATTTTTTTATTTTTAAAAAGTTGGGCTAATAATTCTCTTTCTGATCTTCCAGGTCACACTAGGTGCAAGAAGAGAGCATACTTAAGAAATTACTAAACCAATAACTTTCTTTTCTGATCCTCCAGATCACACTAGGTGCAAGAGGAGAGCATACTTCAAGAAGTTATCAAGTTTTCCCTTCTTTTATGATTTTGTGTTTTTTTTTTAAAGAAATTGGCTACCTAGTTACACTTCCCCGGCAACGGCGCCAAAATGTTTGGTCAATTTAGTGTGTCCTAAATTGCTGCATTTAATTTGTCAATCCGGGAATCGTAAGCTGATGAAGTGCGGCGCACTATATGTGCAAGATAACCTATTTCTTAACTTTTTGTCGTTTTTGGTTTTTTTAAGGTGAAATGGAAATTCTAAGATGAAAACAAGTTTGGTTATGTTTGTTCAAGGAAGTGATATCCCCTATAATGATTTACCAACTTGAAATTTTAAAAAGCAATTTGAAATTTACAATGACAAGACTTGAAAGGAAATGAAAATGTGCTGCTGAAATGAAAAAGTGCTGCTAGTCTAGTAAATCAAAATAATGAACTATTGAGCATGAAAACTAAACTATTCTTGCTGCCAACTAAACATAAAAGAAACTATGCTTAAGGAAATTCAAAATTGCAACAAAATAAATCTAAATCAGATTACATCAATTTATCTTCTGACCCTTCATCATTAGTCCAGCTATGATTTTCGGAAGTAATCATAAACAACTTGGGTAACTGATATTTAATTTGCAGAAAGTAAACTAATACTAAACCATACACTCAAGATTCAATCCCTCACCATCAGTCCAGCTGTGGCTTTCGGAGGCAACTGAAGATGTCATGCATGATTTAATATATCTAAATTTGCAGAAAAGAAACTAATATTAAACTACACATTTCACAATACAATCCCTCACCATCAGTCCAACTGTGGCTTTCGGAGGCAACTGAAGATGCTATGAGCAGCTTAATATATCTAAATTGCAGAAAAGAAACTAATATTAAACTACACATTTCACAATACAATCCCTCACCATCAGTCCAGCTGTGGCTTTCGGAGGCAACTGAAGATGCTATGAGCAGCTTAATATATCTAAATTGCAGAAAAGAAACTAATACTAAACTACACATTTCATAATACAATCCCTCACCATCAGTCCAGCTGTGGCTTTCGGAGGCAACTGAAGATGCTATGAGCAGATTAGTATATCTAAATTTAACTATTGAAGCAGATAAGCAATACTAAAATTAAACAAAAGCTATGAAAAGAAAATTAGCAGCAGAACAATGTTAGTTCCATGTCACTAGTCAAAAAGCTATGAAAATGCCCGGGCTGCCTATCTATAACCTGAAACAAGAACACTGATCAGTGATTAACAATCATAAAGCATGAAAGACAGAAATAAAATGGAAATTATGGAAGTGTATAAACAGAAATGAAACAAGTGCAATGTATGAACATATGAATGGATTATGACACAATGATTTCTAAAGAAACGAAATGAAAATTATACACTAATGCACAAAACCTTAGCTGAGCAGGGGCCCTCTACACCAGCCTTGGCAATGGTCCTCAAATACGAATTAAGTTGGAAAACAGAGTCTTCTTATATTAAAAAGCAGTCATTACAGAATGGTGATGTTATGGCACAAGTGCAGCGTAATCACACTACAGAGCAGACTAATAAAAGATAACAGAGACTAACATTCACTAACTCTATATGCGTATGCAAACGCATTATATATAACAACGAACTATAACTGTCTCCTAAAGTTCATGCTGGTGAAGAGCACGTAGACCACTACGTCCACGGATCTAGGATCATGGCCGTGTTGGAAAGTAAATCTACGAGAGGTGGATGCTTGAATTCGACTAAGGAGCCCTGTACAGATGTCGATTTATCCTCCGCAGGCTTAGAAACGGCCGTATGAATCTTCATGTGACACAAAACAGAATCCTGCCGACATGAGACTCCATGGTTGACTTCCATGTGGACGCCTTTGACCGCGGCTTCTTTGGATGAGTTTGCTTGAACCAATAGGACACAAACCATGTCCATGTCATTCCTGACCTGCCCATGTGGCTCGTTTTCCTTGTAGACACCTGTAGCATAGAGTTTCACAAAATAGCTGCGGAAAGTTACAGCAGCTACGGAAAGTGGCAAGATTCCGCAGCTGAATGAACAAAATATAGATCAAATAGCAAACACAAAAATATAATTAAAAACCATGTTAGATGCTCTTTTGCACATGATATTGACAATTTGGGAGGTTTAGGTGAGTGAAAAAGGTATAGAAAAGTGTATGGAAAAGATGCAGATTTGAGACTCAACAAGCTCTACCCTTCTTACCCGAAGCGGTCGCAATAGAAGGTGGTTCCTATTGAGGTGGCTAAGGCACTGTGACAATGGGGGAGGTCAGGGGGACTGGTTGAACCGGGGTCAAATCAAGATACGGTTTAGGTTGACCTGGTGGGGTGGTGGTTGGAGGATCAAGGTACCAAACCGGAAACCCAATGGTCAAGTTCGAAAGAGAGAGGGTGGCCATGATAGGTACCATATATATGCCTGGTGGAGGGACTAGGAACAATATCTGACCAGAGGGGTAATGGCCAGGTGGGATGGCTCCTAAATGGTTAAGGCCTGGAGGAACCAACCCGGGAGGATAAAGAGGCTCATGAGTACCAGCTGAAGGGTCAGGAGGAGGAGGTCCAAAAGGATGCATCGAAGGTCTAGGAGATGGCTACGGAGGGCGAGGGAGCTACTGACTAGCTGAGGAAGGCCTCTTCAGAGAAGTCTGAGACGATTGCATCATGAAAACATTCAATGAGTTGGGATAAGAAATGGGAGGTGGAAGACTAGGGAATGTACCAAGCAATGAGGAGTCCTTGTAGACGTCAGGTGAGACACTAGTCAAAGGGTCGACGGTTTGATTACTGGCCACCGAAGAAATAGTGGACTCAGGGGAGGCCTGAGACTTCAGTTCGTAATACATCAACTATTCAATGGTGACTATCTTTCCATTATGGGGGAAGGAAATATTGCGGTGGACCATGGAAGGGACAACATACATCGCATAATTGTACCTATGACCCAATAAAATGTTGTAATCTAAGGGGGTTTCTATGACTTCTACGTCAACGCAAACCGTCTTTCCCGCAAGAGTGATAGGACAATTGAGGAATAAGACAATGGGCTTGGAGGCGTGGCCATACAACATTCGGAGAGTGATCATGGAAGGAGCCAACTCAGGAGATCCGTGTGGTTTCAAAACCGAAGCAAACATCACACAGGTGGATGCCCCCTCATCAATAATGCACCGAGAAACGTTGGTGTTCCGGATCTTGACTGGGATTTGGAAAGTGAAAGAAGCAAGGAGAGGAGGATTTTTTGACCAGTCAACATCAAAGAAAATCAATCAATCGTCAGAAGGATCTACAGTGCCCATGGCAGATAGAAGAGATTTTTGTTGTGAAGGGCACGACTGGAGGAGTTCTAGCGTTGAAATGGCAGCAGGGGATTGTGCCAAATCATCGACTATGCTATAAGAATGGGTAGATTTTCTTAAGCAACATTTCGATGCAGTGATCCCTTATGGATCTTGGTATGAACCTCCGCCCTAGGCTGAGGGATCTGTAAGGGACCCTTAGGTGTCGAAAGAGGCTCTGTAGAGACTGAATAAGGTGGCTCAGAGACAGACGTAGCAGGAGGCTTATTGTACTGACGGGACCTAGTCTAGAGATTGATGTCTATGGTTGACAATTGATCAGATTTCATCATGAGAATCTGGTCATTGGGGGTACCAGACGGAAGGGTTTGGGTAATAGTGTGGTAAACAGGAGGTTGGGCAAAGAAAGGAGGCATGCTTTATCCTGAATATTTGCTACCAGGAGGGGAAGATATGCAAGAGGTTTTGGCCCCCCCTGAGGAAAATCAGAGCCCATGGGAGGTTGAGCAATGACTACACACACATGGCACAAAGGAAAAAGAGACCAAAAAAGGTAGGGAGGTGCAAGATCAACTGATTACAATGTTGAAACAAGGGTAGAGAAGTGCAAGGTCAATTGATTTCAATGTTTTAGATTCTTTGCTTGGCAGTGTTAACCAAGCCCTTTTTCTCTTAGGGTGTGTGTGTGAAGTGTTTAAATTTTAATTTTTAAACCTAGACATTTGTAGAGAAAAGGAAAAGAGTGTGTTGTATAGCTGTAAATAACCTACAAGTGACAGTATGTAAGCCTACAAAACATAAAATAAATAGCTAACAATGCAATAATATACACCCAAGGAGGTGGGCCTCTCAAAAAATATTCTATAGGTGAGTGAAAAAACTAATCAAAACAAACTAAAACAACCAATAGATCTAAGGTTAGAAGGGATAGGGATCTAAAGGAAAAAATATGTTGGAAAGTGGTGTAGAAACAACAACAAATTAGAGGAATAATTGTTGTAAAAGAGGTGGCGAAAAGCTATCTCTAGAAGGGAAGTAGAGTGCACCCTAAAGGAAAACCCAAACAAATTTAAATGAGGATATTTTTATGGATAAAAATCTGATCTGAAGAGGATCTGAAGGTGAGGTATTAGATTTGAAAAAATTGCTGAAGACTCTGAAATTTCACACAACCTGCAATAGCAAAAACTCTTCCACAAAAAGTGGAGGGTACCGAAGCCCTAGGGGCCTAGGTTCCCACTTAGTTGAGTAAGAAAGAATAAGTACAGGTCCAAAAAGGGCAGAGACAGCGGTCAGAAAACCCTAAACAGAGGCTCAGACAAACACATAAAACTTTCAGAAAAATCCTTGCAAAAAGTCCAGGTCGCAGTTTATGACCTTTTTTCAGCAGAGGTCGCACTTTTTGGGCAGTAAAATGTGCCCTAGAGGTTCAGGTCACAGGTTTTGGCTGAAAAGTGTGACTTGCACCTCCGGCACTCTCAGCATCAAATTTCAGAAAAAATTTCCATCTCAGTTGCGGCTGATGTCTGTCACTTGCGCAATAGGTCCGAAAACACATGGAAGTCAGAAATTTTATCTTTTTAGGTTTTTATGGGTTAAAAAAAACATCAAGAAAAGAAAAAACAAGGGGATGAAGAGAAATCCTAGGGTTTGACGTAGCTGGATATGCAAGGATCAGAAAAATGACAACGGTCGTAATCGTAAACCCGTGTGGAGTCGCCAGTTGTTAGTATGAATCTTGATTCGAAGTGTATGAAAAAATACCACTTTAGCTACGCATAAAAAATAGCCCTAATAGCATAATGACTGCTAATCTCTTCAGATATATAGTTAGATGATCAAGACAAATGCTGCAAAAATCTAGATCTATGCATTAGAAGACATTAAATAGTAGAAAAATAAGATTTACTCCATAGATCCAAAGACAAGACAAGAATATATCGAACAAATTTTTTATTAATGGTACCTGCGAGAAAAACACAAGAGGATGTTTCCTGTTCTCCTTAATGGGATGGGTTCTTGTAAGTCCTCAACACTTCAGATTTAGAATTCCTCTCTCTTTATGGTGTAGAAAACCCAGACAAAAATGGAAAAATATGGCTATGATGGTGTATCAATAGCCGGACCAAGAGTTGAGATCCAGAGTGATCTTTAGGCAAGAAAAGGTGACAAATGAATGGGAAAACCCTTCTATTTATAACAAAATATTGAGTTAGTCTAGATACTGGTGCATAATTAAAATATTATTAACCAAATCAAGATCCAACTTTTATGGAATATTTTACTATATTTGTTGGAGGGAAAAGGAATTTGAATTGAGTCAAATCCCCTTATTTGTAAATAATAAATAAATAAATGATTTATTTATCATTTTAAAGATATGGTTGAGTAATAATCAAATAAATAATGATTTATTTAATTATTTAAGGGAGATGTAGTCATATTTAACAAAGAATATTATTTAAGTAATGTTTAAATAGTTATTCTTAGAAAATAATAAGATAAATAATGATTTATCTAATTAATTTCCTTGTTTTGGGTTAAATATAACCATGAATATTAAATAAATTGTTGTTTAACTAATTATTCCTTGAGGAAAAATCAAATAAATATGGATTTATTTAATGTTTCCCCATGGGGTTTCCTGTTTAGACCATAAATAACTTAATAAAGGTGGTTTACTAAGTTATTTTTCATAGTGAATGCAATTTTACTTGGGGTAAAATTGGTCTTACTTGGTGTACTTGGGTCCATCTAATAACAATGGATTAGATGACCAAAAATTGGTGTAACAGCCACTGTTAGTCATCAGTAATTTTTACCTATTTAGATGACTAAATTTTTGTCCTAGATTTCTAGAGACAAAATTCATGAATCTTGTGAGTTCTTAGAAATATCACTGCCTTCGTTTCCCTTACGATAATTTTTTCACTGTTCTACTACTCTATAAAATAATGGTTAATCTATCACTCCCTGAAGACCAAATCATGGACTTATGTCCCTCATTATCACTATGTTTTCCACCTCTGAATTTACCACTCTATTTCTGATTCTCTAAGCCTTATATCTTTACACCTTGGTTTGCCAAGTAGCCTAAACATTTTTCCCCTACTCATTAAGTTCCTCAAGTAATGGTGATTTTAACTTCCCTTTCTAGGATCTTTAGGTAAATCAAAGATTTTCAGTTTCTAGGGTAGCAATGCATAAAGGTTTATCAAAACCCTGTCTTACACCTCCAAACCCTGATTCAAGTTTTCAACCAAACACCTCATCCAAAAATATATTCCAATAGGTCATTATAGGGTCTCCTAGGTTATGCATTGCTTTGGTTTCCTAAACTCACTATTTTTACAGATGCTCAAAGGTGAAATCAAATGAAAACAAGGTAAGCTCATGAATTTCCAAAGGGTGTCAAAAGGCCTTCAAGGAAGGACCTCCTAGATCAGAGCATAGAGTCTACAAAAGGATAGTTTTCCCATGTTAAATCATTTCTGTAGGAATGTTTTATGATGGTTATCAGTAGAAAAGATGCAAAGTGAGAAGCCTAACTCACCAATGACATCCACAATAGAAGAGAAACAACATGCCTGAGTTTACAAAGAGTATCAGTGGTTTCATGACCAATTTTTTCTAAGGTGTTGCCCAGCAAAGAGCCCATGCAAAGGATCATGAAGACAGTGGTACATAATCACAACTGTGCACAAATTAAATATTCATTGAGCAAGAAATCACAATGAGAGGCCTCGTTGGTGACAGCAGGCAGAGATTAAAAATAATGTCAGGGAATGAATTATAGGTTTGTTAAGGCAACACTATTTCATTGCACCAAAGGGATAAATTCTGAAGAGTATCAATGGTTTTGTAACTAATTGGCACAACAGGTGTTGCCCAGTAAGGGATCCATGCAAGATATCACAAAGACAAAGATGCAACAGCATCACATAACATAAATTGAAGATTTATTTTAAGAGACCTCCTTAATGATGGAAAGCACAGTTTTCAAGGATGATGTTAGATGGTCACCTCTATGGCTTGTCAAATTAAAATTTCTCACTACAGCAAAGGACAATTTGTAGAGAGTATCAGTGTGAAGGCTGCTTAAACTCCTCAAGAACAGTCACAGGTCTACAAAATAATCACAAAAAGAGAGAAAGAAGCTAAAAGTCAAATAAGAAATCAAATAGAGCCTAAGTGCTACTGCTGAGGGTTTAAAAGTGCCAAACTCCAAAGGAAGTGTAAGGATAAAAAACACTACATTTATGACATCACCAACAAGTAGAAATGGCCAAAAGAAGGTAATGATAAAATTGACCAAAAAGGCTAAGGTTGTTGTATAGGACAAATTCATCATGATTCTGAAAAATCGGTGGGAAAAGAGAGAATGAAATCACTTAAATATATATATATATATATATATATATATATATATATATATATATATATATATATATATATATATATATATATATATATATATATATATATATATATTACCCAAAAATACCACTTTATTGCTTAAAACACCACCTGCAAAAGGAAAAAGGAAATATTAGCAAAGGAGATAAAATACCAACAACAAACATAAATAAAGTGGGTTCTTGGTTTTAATTATTTTTTTGCAAGGGTATAAAGAGCATAGGGTTACCATTCAAACCATTTTTCATATGAAAGAAAGAGAGAAAAACTCCCAAGCACAAAAATCAAGGTTTTTGGCGAAATTATGGGTAAGAGAAGCCCTGTGCTACGCTCCTATTCAGCCGCGCTACATGCCTGTGTCTTCTCCCAGTGAAATTTTCTATGCAGTGTTGTGCTCCTATAGTGGTGTGCTACATTTTTGTCGCATGCACAACCACCCAACCAACCCTACCAGAAGAACTACACATGGGCCCATTCATGTCTACCCAAAAGATCCATCCTGCTACGCTCCTGGATGTACAAGACTGCCTGACAACTCCTGTGCTGCACACCTATATGTTTAAGCTCGTGTAGCAGTACTCGGCCATTCAGTAGTTGCTTGACTGGACCAGGCTGCATTTAGGCTCTGCCACGCTACCGGCCCAGTCATTCAAACCTGACCCACCCGCATTCATGTTCACCCCACTACTATGCTCTTGTGCATTCAACATATGCTCAAGAATACTCGACACCTCATGCAGAGGTGCCCGCGTTGCGCTGTTGTGCATGTAGGGATGCCAAGAAGACATGACACCTCATGTAGAGGCTACCTAGTGCTACAATTGTTGCGCTCGCATGTGTGCAGGGCTGCTAGGAGAACCTAACAGGTCGTGCAAGAGGCACCCGACTATCCTTTCAAACCTTTCCCATGCTGCGCTCCTGCATTTTCTTTAGTTGTGAAATTTTGAGAGGTATTTAGAGTTTTTCCCTACCTTTTGCATACTGTCTAAAGGTAAAAATATAGAGGAATATGATGGGTAAACTTAAAAGGAATGTGGAAAAACCCTAATGAAGGAGGAAAACACCTAATTCCCTGCTAACAGCTCCCTTGTTCAAAGGGAACCCATCCATTTGCATGCTAAGAGAACACGGAGGCCCAAATTGTTTTCCTTCATTCTTCCTTCCCCTTCATTTGCAATCACCACCTATCTCATTCTCATCTCACTTGCCCTCTCCATATCATCTCCCAAGAAGATCAGGGTTTGTTTTCAAAGACAAGGGTAAAAGAAAAAATTCCTGGAGAAGGCAGTGTTGACAGTGGTGAGAGAGGCCAAAGGCCTAGAGAAGGTAGTGTTGATAGTGGCAAGAGAGGCCAAAGGCCTAGAGAACAACAGAGGAATGGTGGGAAAGAAAATAGGTTTGAGCCTGCAAACACTTAAGAATTGATAGCCTCTCCTACTATAGTTTCATATTTCCAAGAAGTGGGATGCTATGAGTTCTGTGAGAAAGTGCAAAGAGTCCAAAGTCACCCTCAGTTGACCAAAATTTTTGTCCTTAATCTCCATGACCACCAAGCACATCTAGCTAGAGTGAATTTTGAGCTGACCACCAATGCAATCTCTATGGCCACTAGAATACCTTGCATGGGAGAAAAATGGTTGAAACAGGCGTATCTGGACCTAAGCCATTATCAGCCCTTCTTAAAACAAAGTTGCCAAGCTGATTGCAAGACTATTTTCCCCTTTTCTCATTTGTCCGATAGGTATGATCCTTTAATGAAAATCATTATGAAATACTTCACCTGTGAGGGTAGGTTTTCCAGAGTCTATTCCTACCACATAAGACTACTTATGCATTTCACTAGGGCCAAGCTACTACATTTTCCCTACTACCTTTGTAAAAGTATCGATAAAATGTCATCCACTGTGAAAAAGAGGCCTCCCTCCTAACAAATGTCAAGTCTTTTTCATCATTCCCTTATCAAGATGATTGTATTACACCAATTAGAGCAATAAGGCATCCCATGGGAAGTTTTTATCGCCCATGATATTTTCACAAACCCACAGCCCCTTCCTCTGCAAATTTTACCATCATCATCTCAAATTCCTCCTCCCACACCTCCATCACCCTCCACTGACCATGATTCATCCTCTTCACATGAATCCTCTCCCCAAACAAACCTCCCTCTTTCACCTTCCCCTAAAGCCTCAGAACATGAAGAAAGCAGTGACAAGGAGGAGCATGACAGTCAAGAAGAAAACGACAGTCAAAGAGAAGAAACAAGTGATGAAGAGGAGGAAAATGAAATTGAAGAAAGTGAAAATAATGGATAAGATACCAAGGATAGTGAAGAGGAGGCATATGAAAGCAATAAAGAAGATAGTGACAAAAGCAGTGAGCTAAATGATGAAGAAGGTAACAAAGAAGAAAGTAATGACAAAGGCACTGAAACAAAAAGTGGACATGAAGGCAAAGGCAGTGAGCTAGATGAAGTTGAGGAAATCAATGACAGCCCAAGGACATAGGTAGATTTTGATGAGCCAAATAATGAAGGTAACAAAGAAAACAGTGAGCACAATAGTAGTGATAAAAGGAGCAGTGAAAAAGATGAAAATAGCAGTCAAGAAGAGACAGAGTTTGAAGGTAATTGTAGTGGGAAAAATAGTGAATACAGTGGGAAAATCAGTGTGGGTATAGACACACATAATGAGACATAAAATGACATTCATGGTGAAGAAAAAGATTATTAAAATGCTCATGAACAAAGGAATGATAATGAAGAAACAAATTCTGAGGGCAAAGATAGTAGGCATAGAAAAGATGAAGAAAACAATGAAGATGCCTCTAATAGTGACCCCACAGAAAATGCAAGCAATAATACAGAGAATGAAGATGCAGAGACAGAGGCAGAGTTTGAAAGTGAAGACAGTGGACCAAATAATGAAGACATTGGGCCAAATAGTGAAGGGGATAATGGCAGTAATAATTAAGAAATCCTAATGACTGATAGCCCTAATAAAAGTAACAACAGTGATCCCATGACCTCAAAGGGTAGCCAAGAGGATGAAAACGCACCAAGCAGTGATGATGACACCTCTAACCATGACAACAAAGAAGATGACAATGGTGAAGATCAAGGTAGTGATACTAGCATCGAAGAAATTGAAAATGCCTCTCAAGAAAGAAGTCTTGATATCACCAAAGATGAAGTGAAACATGCTAAAACTTATACTATCACTTACCAAAGAGGATCAAGGCAATTTTTTGCGGCCTCTAAGAGGCAAGGGACCTTGCCATCTACTTCAGCTCAACCATTGGAAAAAGGTAAGAAAAAAGTGGAAGAAGAAGACAAAGATCATGAAAAACAAAGAGAATTTTAACTCATTCACACAGACAGTGATGATGAGAATGAAACAAGAATTTCAAACTCCCTCCTCCAAGACAGGAATGTGAAAATCAAGGACTTGGAGGATGAATTAGAAAGAGAAAAGGATGTCATTCACTTCTATCAGATGCAAAAAAAGAAAATGAGTGCCCAACAAGCCATCCATGAAACATGAACACTTAAGTACCGGAAAGAGGCTCAAAGGGCACAGGTGAAGTTGGCAGAATTCATGGGAACTTATGAGGAGAGTAGTTATGAGGAAGGTAAAACTAGAAGGAGACCTAGAACTATGGATCTAAGGAAAGCATTAGCAAAGCGGAGAGAAGAAGAATCAGCCCAAGCAGAACAACTTTCTCTCCAAGAACTCCTTGCACTAGAAATTTAACATGATAGGAAATCATGGCTTGAGAGGGCTAACATGCACCTTGAGTACAAGCTAGAGAAGTAAAATAAAGACTTGGATCTACAAAGAAGAATGGCTCAACATTTTGCTCAAAGAGACCAATTTGCAAGGCAAGAACTCGAAAGGGCCAAAATCAAGATACAAGCACTAATGGAGGAAAAGGACCAAGATCGCCTTGGTATTTTGGCTCCATATTCTTTATAGGTCTCCCGGGACCCATGAGGCACTTATCCACCAAATTTGGGAGAAATTGGACAAGTTTTTTTTTTGCAAATTTTGAGGCTAGGAGTGCAGCACATCTGGTGCTATGCTCTTTTTCACGGCATATTCAAGAGGAAAGGCTTGCATTTCTGGATTTTTCATCATGAGAGGAGCATGCTTACCAATTTTTAGATCAGTTGGAGTTGTTTTGGTCCCCCAAAAGGGTAAAAAACACTCATTTTTCACCATTCTCCCCACTTTTCAGGACATGTGTTGCGCTCCTACCAGTCTTGGAATTTTCACTTTTTGGATAGATTTTTGGGGTCATATTGGAGAAAAAACGGTATATCTATAATTTAGACTTCAATATATTTCCAACGAGTCATCATGGAGCCTTATCCGACATCAGGAAGGCCTTCAAAACACTGATGTAAGCAGACCCATTTTTTCTGTTCCTATGCTACGCTCCTGGCATGTAAATTCAAATTTGACACGCAGTGCTACATTCTTGTGGTTGACAAGTAAAAATGTGCATCTCATAAGTTTTTGGAGTCTTTTCAGAGCCTAAATGTCAATTTAATTGCTAAAAATGGCCGAAAGATATTTATTTTAGATATTTTTATTCCTTGGACCTTGCAAGGCCTCAAGGACAATAGAGATACTTATGATTAGCCAATAGAATTCTAGATGCTCTATTAGGTTTTTTTCTCCTCATTTCTTGTTATATAAAGCATGACGATTCATTTTAATAGTGGGATTTTGATGTGTTTGAGAGAAATACATGTTTTTTGGAAGTTGAAGAGAAATTTGGTGTTGTGGAGCTTGTGGATGATTTTCCTTGATTGATGTTGATGAAGGCTTGCTTGTAGGATCCCTGAGTTTAGTTAATGGTGATGTATCTCTTATTTTTTCATGTTTTATAGTTGATCATATGTCCATATTTCTATATTGCAATTACTGAGAAGAGTATAGGATGAGAAATGTTGTTTGAGGCACCTCATTCCTCCTATTTGCCTATTGTCTTTATATTTTCTTCTACTGGGTTAGCTTAAGGAATTATTAGTTGCACCTTAGGACCACCTAAGCTTGTCTATTTCATTATTGGATTAATATAATAGTTTAAAAATATGATTCATGGTAAGCCCTGCTTGTTTGATGTTATCTAAACTCTGTCTTGAAATATCTCTTTGATGTATTGATTGATTAGGTTAAGCCAAAGAGGTCTTGTTTCGATCTTGCCCTTTGTATATGCTTATCAGTTTGCCTCAAAGTTCTTTATAGTTTAGTGAATAATTTTTAGGTGTTCCCTCTTCATTTATTGATGCTATTTATCTCTTATATCTTTTCAAATCTTGAAAGTAGAATCATTGAAGTTAGATAAGTTTTCTTGCTTCCTTTGTTCCACTGGATTGTTTATATTAAATGTTTATTTGTTTAAAAGTATTTTCATTGAGTAAATGGTGAGCCCTATCTCATGATTAGTATCTTTTGCTTATCAATATTTAATATCTCCATGTTCATAGTTATTTTAAAAAGGATTCTTAACTACCCTTTGCCCTACCTTGGTTCCCAAACTTAATGTCCATTTCACCTCACACATAAACTTTAAAGATCCATTGGCTACACTAGAATTTTCCTGTAATGTACCTTAATTAATTATTGAGATAACAATGACTTCATAGACTCCATAGCCCAATTGATTTGATAACTTCTCACTCCACCTATCCTACTTGATCATCTTACCCCACCCAAAACAAACAATAAACCTACACTTAACAACTAGCCTAAAATAAAACACTTAAAGCGAACAAGTTCACATCCTTCACATAATAGAGAGAGCCCTCTCTGAGTCTAGGAATGCTAGGTCCTAGGACTCCAAATATTGGTCTAATGTTACCTTGTGCATTTGGTCTACCAATCTTCTAAATCATGGGACACTAACAAGTATACAACATCAATCAATAAAATAACCATAGTCACATCATCGGAGACACAAAAATACACATCTCGCATATATACATCAAAAAATATATGAGTCACAATATACAAGTCATGTCCCTGACTGGAATGTCATCCAAAAAATAGGGAAACATTCTCGTAATGGATGCTTTCCCTGAATATACAAAATCTCTAGGGCTGAGCCCCGCCCGGTGGGTCCTCTAGACCCAAAGCTACACCCGATTCCAGTACAGGTGCAATAGCGAAAACCGCAAGCACCACATGGCGCAATATCAGGTGATGTGCCCTCTCTTGAGCCATCAATGCCTTGAGCCATCTGTCATCCAAATAATACAGAAAAACCCTGGTTCGGCATACCCTGGGCCAACCTCTGTAGTCGACTCCCTGATTCAGCTAAATCAGTTGCACGAACATCTATAGCCTAGACCCAAGCCTCAACAGTAGCTAGCTGCTCCTCGATCATCACCGCCTGAGCCTCAGCCACCTCAGCACGAGGAAGAAGGGTAACATCCCTAGAAGTGGCAGCACTACTTCCATCCCCTGAAGGCCCAGCGCTACCTCCCTACCCCCTAACCTAGGCCTGGTCAACCCCACTCAGGCCCCTCCTCGATGGCTAATGCCCCACCAAGTTGGCAAGAGTACACCTGAATACCCCCACATCTACAAGAGAAACAAGGATACTGTTAGTGTCACCATAACAGACATATAAATAAACACATCATAAATTCATAAAAAAAAATGTAGAAAAACTTCAAAAGTCATACATGTTGGACCCCAGATATAGCCGACAAGAAGACTCATATATGGGTCCCCCGAAAAATCCATCACCAAATATGGATAATCCAAGAACATGTGTGTGTTTTCTTGGAACCACGCCTCAACAGTCGTATCCTAGTATCGACTAGCCTCCCCTCCTCCATCAAGAGGCATCATAGGTGCCTACCGCCGCATTTGAGGAGCCCTACGGGGACCAATGGTGTTATATTCCCAAATTTTCACATAATATTTGGAATATTAGAGTTCTTAATAAACTTAATTAATTAAATAAATAAAAGGGTGGAGGCACCCATAATCCTCAAATATGAATAAAATCCACTTTTGATGTGTGTATGTGGATATTTCAGATCTAGATCTACATAATGGAGTAGTAGAGCAACTACTTAATGTGAAAGGAGTGGAGATCAAGTCTCATTAATGAGATAGATCATGGAGGTTGATACAGTCAAATAACATCATGGAAAGAATCAAATATAAGATCATTAAGCATTCATGACGAGATGATGGAGGAGTGTCGCATTTAATGCACACATGATGGAGAGGGTGATCATTGCATTCAAACATGATGGAGATTATGGAGACACAACACAATCAACATGGAGATCTATGTCCACATGTATAACGCAGTTATGAGGAGGGCCAAGGCATGAGAAGGCTCATAAACTATATAAATAAGATGAAGGCACAATGGAAGGCATGTTAAATATTATTATTGATGTATGATCTGTTTAGATTTGGAATCGTCATGTGACATTCCATGCTTTCTTTGGCTATTTAGCTAAGATTGCAAGTGTTGTTTAGCACTGGGTGTTCCTAGTCAGGAATCCAACCTCTTTCATTAAGTAGCTCTTGAAAGTGTATTTTACTTCATTCATCATCAAGCATTGGTGCCATATTGTTCCTAATTTTTGTAGAACATCCATATTAAAAAATTCTACATTTCTGAAGATCATTTTGAGAGGAGGAGGTTTTCCTTCAATATTTCAGTTAAGGAATCGGTGAAGGATTCATCCTATCACCTTGAGCTTCAGGATCAACCTTCCAGTCCTTTAGATCTATAACAGGAATCAAGCCATCTATTATTCATCTCCCAACAGTAGCAATCCCTTTAGGAATTGTGTAGTCCATTCTTGTAGATCCAAGGGAGAAGGGAAGTTGCTAATATTTCAGCTAGTAATCTAGTGGAGGACCATTCCTTCACATTGTATACATTATTTCCATGATTTTTGAGCTATATTGCACATCATAGAAGCATGCTAGAGATCCTCTTTCATTTATATCATATTTTTCATGAGGAGTTGTGTTGCATTAGCTACAACCTTATTTGGAGGATTGAGGAGCTAGGTCTGGAGGTCCTAACTTGAGGATCTAGTGAAGGGATTAGCCCTTCAAGCTTAGATATGATCTTGTGACATATTTTAGCCATATATTTGTTAGATATAGCTTTAGATCTACATAACCAAGCAGTCAAGGGATCAAACTCAAGGAGGGTGATTTTCAAAAGTTGTAGATCTAGAAAATCCTTTCTGGGTTATCTTGGGTATACATCATAGAGCCCAGATCTAGAATCTTATCATCATCAAAGCTTAAAATTTCCGTAGATCTGAATTTTACTCTTTATCCTGTAGTCATATATTCATTATCTACTGAAGGGACAACACAATATTTTCTTTTATCAGCTCTCTAGTTACGCAGTGCCTATTTTTGCATGTTTTTAGGGTCATTCTAGGACATCTCTTTGGCTAGATTACCTCATATTTTGTACACTGTTGTAACTGAATATTCTCCACATAATAAAATGGCTCAGCTTCTCTATATATTATGATGTTTGTATTTAGATCTATTTTTTATTTAGTTGCAGTTCTTATATTTTTTTTTATTATTACTGCATTCTCCCTTTTGGGATATTATAGTGGTATCAGAGCATGATCTTTGGCTCAACTTGTGGACATTTTGACAACATAAGAAAATTAGATAGTAGAGATCTAATATGGAGGGATTAAGTTTTGTGTCATCTTCCTTTATATCTATTAAGGATCTCTATAAGGATATCATTGAAACAAGAAGATAAAGGCAAAGAGAAACCTCAAGAAGGTCTTAAGATGAATAAGGTCCCAACACTTTTTTTCAGCAACAAAGAAGACCGGATAAGCAAAGAGCTTCACATTATTCCACTAGATCCACTTTCTTTGAGAAAGAGGACTCGTTTGAATACAATGAAGGCTTGGAGCATGAGACCCTAAGTGAATATCTGTTTGAATACAAGTCACAACCTAGAGCATTGAAGGAGAATCTCTCTCTCCAAAAGTTGCTGCAACTCTAAGAATATAGGAGATCCAGAAGCAGCAATAGAAGAAAGAGGCATATATTCTTCTTTCCTACATTTTTTGGATATTCCAAATGCACCTTAAGGGCTTGGAGGAAAGAATTATTTACATTCTTTCTGAAATATCCTATATCATAAAGAGAGGTTGTGGAGTTTGCATCGTTGCACCTTGATGGTGAAGCAAGAAAATGGTGGTTCAGTCACTTGTCACACATAAAAGTGTTTTCTTATGTAGATTTTATGCAAGGACTGAAGAAGAAATATGGTAGGAAGAAACCAGAGACATCTCACATGGTGAAATCTCCCATCATCAAGGAGATAGTGAATGAAGATTCAAGAGAAGGTGTTCTCATTATCACTCAAGAGGAGGAGCCTCTACCACCACTAGCTGCAGATGTGCTTACATCAAGAGGAGGTTCACTTGCATCTTTGCAAGATGTTCTTGAGCTCTTGAAATTTGGAGTTCCATGCATGATTTATGATATTCATGAGGAGGAGGATACAAATACCAGTGATGATATACTTGTATAAGTGTAGCCATCACTCTTACTAGCAGTTGGAGAGACCTTTGCACTAGAAGAGGAAACTCTTGTGTTCTTGCAAGATGTTTTTGAATCTCATTTGATCTAAGGTATGCATCTATTTTCATCACACATTGTTTCAGTACCTCTTATTGAAACTTATGGGGACATGCCATCAAGGCTATTGCATGACCAAGGGTTAGAACATCATGCTAATTTGGAGCAGCATTATATCACTGCACAGAGGATCCTTGATCTAATCAAGGGAGAGATGGAGAACCATCCTAGTTTATCATTAATGGACTACATTCAAATCTTTGAGTTGAAGTGTAGAATTTTTGAATATGGGATGAGTATGATCCTATGTACAATGGTTGGCTATGAGTTCAACATTGTGCCTTTCTTTGAGACAACACATGTATCACCTTGCAAATCTACATTGATGTTAATGAGCAGCAGTAAGAAGGAGAGGACCCATTCCTTAAGGGAGAAATATTATGGTAGTTTCATTCATGAAGAAATGGGGGAAAAGATGATAGATGGTAGACATCTTGAGATGAGAAATATTTTCTCCTTTCTAGATGACACTTTCTCAATGAGAATCTCACAACTCAAAGAGAAAATTCTACCTACAACAGATCCAAAACCTTATTGGTTTTGGAGGGCCATTGATGTAAAGAAGGTCTCATTGGAGGTGCACTTCAAAATTTCATGGAGTGAAAATTTCTTCAATAATTTGAGGAGGTTAGTGTCCTACAATGGGAGGATGCCAAGTATTTGTAGAATGAGATCCATCATCCACATTGGGATGCATGGTTGCTAATATGGAGCAAGGGGTTTCTGGACTAGTTGCAGATCTATGATACATCGCAACAAGAAGCATTGCTACATTGGTTGCTCTTGGGTGAGTATGGTTACCACCTAACGAGTCATAATTTTATGATTCATGCCTTACACATCACTAGAAGAATGAAGAAGAAAAAGGCATTGTTGCTTTGGTTGTTGATGAGAGAGTTTGGACAACACATGATATATTTTATGTCCTTGTATTTACTCTTGTTTGGGATATGTCTCATGTATTTACATGTATTTATGTTTGGGATGTATCTCATGTTCATGTATGTACTTGGGTTTGGGAAAAAGTATAACTCTCACATGATGTGGCATAAGGGAGCTTGTTTGTATTATGTTGATGAGACATTTCACATGTCCACTACTATATAGTTGGTCCATGACTTGCACCATGATAATGTAAGGAGGCAACACGAATCCTTGTTGCTATGGTTACTATTGAGAGAGTATGGACTGAATTCTTCCCATATGTTTCATGACATTGTTGGAGGATGGAAACAAAAGGCCTTACAGCGTTGGCTTCTGTTGGGGGATTATGGTCATTGTAGATGATATAATGATGATGTGATGGGGTAGCAAGATGCCTTGTTAATGTGTCTTCTATTGAGAGAGTATGGCTCTCATATTCTCATTGATGTTGATTTGGCATGGCAACAAGAAGCATTTTTGCGATGGCTTCTATTAAGAGAGTATGGCTCTCATACTTGGTTTGATGTTGATGTGGCATGGCAATAAGAAGCATTGTTGTGGTGGATTCTTTTGAGAGAGTATGGATCTCTTACTTGTTTTCATGATGATCTAGCATGGCAATAGAAGGCCTTGCTACATTTGTTGTTATTAGGAGAATATGGTTTGACATTTTTCATGTTTTCCCATATGTCTCTACTCCTTGTTTTTCACTATGATGATGTGATGTTTGATTCCTACATGGACAATAGGGATAATGATGAGGGAGTTGATAGATGGAATCTACTCTATGTATCATGGGTTGGAGAGATAATTCATGAGTTGGGACTTTCCAGTTTTGGAATGAAACACTTCATCTTATGTATCTCATGTGTAGAGGGGATATTTGGTAATCATATGGTTTCCACTTGGAGATTCATTGATAAGGATGAGTATATAAATTTTCAGCTGGAGGCCATTCTAGACATTCTAGAGAGGCGACTTTGGAGCTGGACATGCATGACACATTTTGATAGATGGGAAGGCCTTCCACATGGGGATGCCATCTGGAGGGAGGATGTTTGCTGGAGCATCCACTTTTACAGTTTCTTGAGGTCAAGAAACATTTTTCCGGGGAGGACTGTAATATTCCCAAATTTTCACATGATATTTGGAATATTAGATTTCTTAATAAAATTAATTAATTAATCAAATAAAAGGGTGGAGGGACCCATAATCCTCAAAGATGAATAAAATCCACTTTTGATGTGTGTATGTGCATATTTCAGATCTAGATCTACATAATGTAGTAGAGAAATTACTTAATGTGAAAGGAGTGGAGATGGTGTCTCATTAATGAGATAGATCATGGAGGTTGATACAATCAACTAAGATCATGGAAAGAATCAAATGTAATATCATTAATCATTCATAATGAGATGATGGACGAGTGGTGCATTTAATGTACACATGATGGAGAGGGTGATCATTGCATTCACACACCATGGATATCATGGAGAGACAGTGCAGTCAACATGGAGACCTATGTCCACATGTACAACGTAGTTATGATTAGGGCCAAGGCATGAGAAGGCTCATAAACTATATAAATAAGATGAAGGCACAATAGAAGGAATGTTGAAGATTATTATTGATGTATGATCTCTTTAGATCTGGAATTTTCATGTGACATTCCTTGCTTTCTTTGGTTGTTTAGCTAAGATTGCAAGTGTTGTTTAGCACTAGGTGTTCCTAGTCAGCAATTCCACCTCTTTCATTGAGTATCTCTTGAAAGAGTATTGTACTTCATTCATCATCAGGAATTGGTGCCATATTGTTCCTACTTTCTGCAAAACATCCATATTTAGAAATTCCACATTTCTTAAGATCAGTTTGAGAGGAGGAGGTTGTCCTTCAATATTTTAGTTGGGGAAACAGTGAAGGATTGATCCTATAACCTTGAGATTTAAGATGAACCTTCTAGTGCTTTATATCTATATTATTTATCATGCCATCTATTATTCATCTCCCAGCAGTAACAATCCCTTCAGGAATTGTGCAGTCCATTCTTGTAGATCCAAGGGAGAAGGGAAGTTTCTAGAATTTTAGCTAGTAATCTAGCGGAGGTCCATTCCTTCACATTGTATACATTATTTCCATAATTTCTGAGCTATATTACACATCATAGCAGCAAGCTAGAGAGCCTTTTTCCTTTACAACGCATTTTTCATGAGCAATTGTGTAGCAGTAGTTGCAACCTTCTTTGGAGGATTGAGGAGCTAGATCTTGAGCTCCTAGCTTCAGGATCTAGTGAAGGGATCAACCCTTCAAGCTTATATTTGATCTTGTGACATATTTAAGCCATCTATTTTTCAGATCTAGATTTAGATCTGCATAACCTAGTAGTCAAGGGATCAAACTCTAGGAGGGTGATTTTCCAAAATTGTAGATCTGGAAAATCCTTTATGGGTTATCTTGGGTATCCATCATAGAGCCTAGATATAGAATCTTGGCATCATTAGAGCTCTAGATTTTCATATATTTTCATTTTCCTCTTCATCCTCTAGTCATATATTCATTATCTAATGAAGGGATAATGCGTATTTTCTTTCAACATCTCTCCAGTTACGTAGTGCCTACTTTAGCATGTTTTTAGGGTCATTCTAGGCCATCTATTTAGCTAGATTACCTCATATTTTGTATATTTTTGTAACTGGATCTTCTCCACATAATAAAATGGCTCAGCTTCTCTGTATATTTTGATGTTTTTCTTTAGATCTATTGTTTACTTAGTTGTAGTTCTTATATTGTATTTCAATATTACTGCATTCTCCCTTTTGGGATATTACAAATGGGCACTGGCACAAAAGGTTGGAGCATCAATATTGTCTCAAACATGATGCTACATAAGATGCTCGCATATGTAAAAAATCTAGAAGATCCTCCCCAGACCTTCACTAAGTGTAATACCGTGCCATCATACACATGGCGCGCCCAGTCATAGAAGTGAATGACCCAAAGCCAGCACAAGACTCCAATATGAGGTCCAGATTCCCTATTGGAAGATGGCGACCTCGTCAGGAAAAATATCATCACTAGGGTCCACTGACCATCTAATTCAGTGACTGAGTTGATGAGGATGCACCCTTGGGTAAGCAACTCACCATCATGATGCTGCTCAGCCCAGCGTCGAGTACTCACCCTCCTAGGAGTGAGTGGGTGTGGTAGAGCCTCACCCTAAGGGAGTAGTACAGTCACAAAGTAAACATTTGTCTCTAGAGGGATGACGACATCTCTAAGCTATAAGACCATAATTTTTCATCTCTTAATCCAATAATGGACTAGGAAATAGATCAGACTATCCTATGATCTCAAGATGTTGTTCTCCAAAAATTTCAGCAAACCCTACTCTGCCAAGATCCTTCACACATTGGAATCCTAAGCCACAACAATGAAAATATCAGACCAATCCCGCTCATTTCACAACATCCTGTTACCGGGGAAAAACCAAAATCAGTGACCAAAAAAAAAAAAAAAAAAAATTGAGTCTTTTTCCCATCATCGCGCATGTTTCCTACATAGGTTTGATGTTTGTACATATGTATAAATAACAGACACGTGCTTCATCGTGCAAAATCACTTCTAATCACGATAACCTCCCAGGAAAGCTTCCTTCTCCATGAGGTCCGTGCAGCTCTCCCTCGATCGCTTGTGCGATCAAGTCAAAAAATAAGCAGGTAATTTGTACAAATCACATTTGTATGGACCCCCAGGAAAATACTGAAAAAAATTGAAATGCAGGATGTTCAGGGCCCTACTTGACACTGACGTCCCGAATCTCGGGTACTTAGGCTAACCGCAACAGGAAGAAAGGCTCAGTAGAGAGGGCTCAGCTCTGACCTTAGACTCTCAAACAACAAAAATGAATTGAAATAAGTAATATTTTCCTATTTATCATAGTTTTTCCATTATTCAATGGTCCATAATGGGAGCTCAGAATGCCCAATTGCAAAACCACAAGAAACATAGAGATAATCACCTTATCACGTTCAAAATAGGCTTCATAAATCCATGCCTCAGAAAAAGTAATTATTCAGTGACGACAGGTATGCCCTCTCTTATCACTTTCCATTCAACGTTATTTTCAATTTGTTTGAATAGAAAAGATGTTTTTACTTGCAGTATTGGTTGCAGGTATTAAAAGCATGCAAAATCACCTATTTCCCTAGCCACTAAAGGTACAAGAGCAGGTATCATTCTATCCCTAGCATGATAGGCTCCCCAAAGAATATTTTCATATCTTGACATCATTTCTCCACGTAAATCAACCATAGGTCCCAGTCACCCAGCCATGTTTATCATCACCTCACCTCCCATATGATAAAAATTCATGCAGGTCGGTAGAGCCTGACCCTCCATGGCCTCCAACACTGAAGTAGACCATACACTAAAGATCTAAAGCCATGGACATAACAACCAAGTTTGGGAAGAACTTCATTTTCATTCATCCATATACATCAAGTCAAGTTTTACCCATGTCACAATAAAACCCCTGTCCTGAACTACCATTCTCATAAGCAGATCAAATATGCACCACTGCGTCTCGCACTTTGCCTACCGCACCCCCATCAACATAGCTCATTTGTGCCACTTTTTATCCACTTCACCACCCTCACACTAAGACCAACCAATGGGGCCACCACCCTCAGCAAAACACCCTGCTCACACCATAGTGACATATTATTTTCATGTTTATTGGGGTACTCTTCTCTGTGCTTGTATATCCAAACCCATTATATATTATTTTGGAAAGTGTAAAAATATTTTTTAGGAGAGAAATCCCACCCATCCACCCACATTTCTCACCTAGCAGTAGTCCATAATCACCCTTGGTCATATCTTCTCATCCTTTACCAAACCCCACCATGACACTCATAGAAACCACGCAACCTCCCTGGATGTCCTACCGACTCCAGGGATTTCCTCACCATAAATTGTTATGATTGTTGCCACATTCATTTACAAGCTCCGACCTTAGGCCACTAAACTACCATCATCAGTTACAACCATTTCTTGTCATCATGCCTAAGTTAAACTATCACACCCCTGCTGCTACATCAAAGACCTTGGTCCCTTTCATCAGTACTCCTCTCGTTCAGTTGGTGATTCCTTCTTGTTGAATTCAACAACCATATTCCAAGAAGGAGGTAGTACCTTAGATGGCTCATCACCTCGATAGGGGCATCCTTGGATGGCACTATGGGAGTCATCATTGTTTCGGGTAAAATCACCCTAGAGGTTTGTTGGGCTTAAACCTCCACAGAGCAGGGGCATGCTAATTAAGAAGGACTCACACAACCATACATGTTCATGAAAAACTAAATAGAATAGAATGAGGAATTTACCCATAGGTCCTACGGTTGAAGCAGATCCCGCGGGGTCCAAACCCCCAGCAACCGTCCTTCCTTCTTAACCTGAAAGACAAGAAGAAACAAGCACGAAGAACTGGTTGTATAGCATATATCTACTCTAAATGTTAGTGAAATCCATATAAAACATTAAATAAACCATAATGAATGCTTAAATAACAAATATTCTCATATATGTAAGCAGACACTAACACGTATATTTCGGGAACAAGATGGTACTTCTGCATTATAAATAGCATGTACAGAAATAACGAGTGGAGAGATCACCTGAATCCTTCCACGATCTTCGAGTAGACCGTCGTCTGGATCCGTCCCGCCCTTGCCTCACTAAGATTCCTTCCAAACTGGTGCATACGAGATGACATATAGGGAGATGAGCATCTCAAGGAAACAAGGGTTTCCTGTAATGAACTGGGAAAGTGCAGGAGGCACGGGGAAACAGACTTGGATAGGGAATACCAACAGAGTATAATATCAATAATTCTCTCTCTCCCTTAGGCCATGCACATGAGGGGCTTTTATACTCCCTCAAAGTAGTTTCAACAGGTGGAAAAAGTTGGCCACATGATGGGGTGGTTGAACTACCTGGGTAACCATCAACCTGGCCCAAAAATAGGGAATTTTTATATATTTTTTAATGATTTTAATGGCATACGCGGAAAAGTGCAGTTGGAATCGCGTATACACGCAGAAAAGTCTGGGCATAATCGCGTATGGGGATTTTTACACTGTTTTTTAGTGAATTTGTCCAAGTCTGTAGGAATGGGTGCCCAAACCCATAAAAGCAATCATGAATCATATGAAGGTGAGAAATGATGCTATAATAGATGCCCCCTAATATATGAGGTCAGAAGGGGTACATGATGGCCGAAATGTATTATGCACATAGAAAGAACTTTGCAAGGACAAGAGAGGACTTCACCAGATTTCAGCCTGCCAAAAACCTATGAAAGAAAATAGAGAGTCAACTCATGCTGAGGCGAGCATACCCATGCTCAGTAAAAAATACATCATATTGAAAGTACTGAATAGATCCAACATGTATACAAGTATAACTGAACTGAAAGTACACAATGAATCATCTGAGCATGGCTCGGAAATATAATTCTGAATCAATGTCCAAGTATCACATATAGAAAGTTGATCAAGGATGGTGCAACTGGATGTCTGATCATATAAGTAACTGAATCTCCAAGTACCGAATCATAAGAGGTGGAACAAACGATACAATCACGCAACTCGGGAGCCAACATATAGGATGCTGCTGTACTGAAATGCAACATATAAGGGTGGATGGCATCACTGGCAGAAACTGAATGGACTGTCAAAAGTGAACCGAGAAATGCTGATGCAACCCGAGGTCTTCACCGATCACTATGGCACAATTGTACACAATGGGAATAAATGAGCTGAAGTCGACCATGTGAGAAATCGTTGGATTACCGGTCAATGATGTATACCGTTAACCAACGCGAGACAACCCACCAATAATGAAAATGAGTGTCAAGGTGCCCGAGTACAATCTAACAAGTGTGAATGAATGAGTTGAAGTCGAACACTTGAAAGAATCTACCAATCAGGAGGCAATGATGAATCCCCACTGTCGATAGCGAAGAGTCTGCCACTGATGACTGCAAACCCTAAGGTACTGACAAAAAGACTCTAGACCTTATTCCCAGAGCAATGAGTCGGAGTCAATGGGAAAAGATCTGTTGGAAGGAAGGCATTAAGGCATCCCACATCAGTCCAGCGCGAGTGTAACCCGCAGGCCAAGATTTGGAAGGAATCGGACGAAGTAGAGTGATGGAAGCAAAACCGAAGTACGTTTCCGACATGCACAAGATGAAGCTAGCGCACGGAAGAAACCCTCTGAACCAACCAATAATGAAAGCTGACACAGAGGCGAGAAATCCACCGATAGGGTCAAATGGAAATCAAGGTACTGCACGAATCCCAAGTGTGATAATGCGTGCTGACGTCGAACACAGGGGAAACCACTCAGTCAAAGACCCATGATGATGATCAAATGCTGAGCACAAGGTCACCTATCAATGATGGAAATAGGCCCAGGGTGTGGCTCTAGGTTTTCTCTCAGAGAAATGTGTCGTAGTCGATAAGAGACAAACCCGCCAGCAAGAAGTCAATGGGGACCTTCTCAAACCAGCACGAGCAGAAGACCAAAACATCTGATGTGATAGAACAAGATACTGACAAGACCGGGAAGGCCGACTGAATAATGAGTCAAGAGACACCGCAGAATGGCCGACTCTGGTTAAACTTCCCTTGAACAAAAGCACGACTCGTGATGACCATGGCAGTAAAAAGTGACACTGTATAAGTCTGTTATGCAGGAGGCAAAAAAAACTCTCCATATGATTGGAAGAGATAACCAACCGGGGGAGAACTGACAAGTGAAACATGGTAAAGGCTGAACCTAGGTCAAAACTAGAACCATCCCAAATGAAGGAAATATATATAAGTATATGTGCTTTTTTCAAGGGCGACAAACTGACTCTGTACTGCCATCAAAACAACGAAGATACATCCCGTTCCCGCTCTTTTTGTTATATTTGATTTTTTTGTCTTTTTCATATAATAAGCCTGAAAAGGAATAAAAGAATGCTATGGTACAATGGATAGAACGAGTATCAAGAAATCAGATGCACTAGTTCCTGGGATTGGAACAATCCTATGCTCAATGCAAGGTGGCGAAAACTGGTAAGTGATACTCAGAGGAATGTTCCATCCGTGGGTAAAAGGTGTCAAGTCGAGATAGCTAAGTGCATGCAATGGTTAACTTGTACAAAAATTCAAGGTCAAAAGTTGGCTTAAACATCGAGTCCAAATGAAGCCGGCTAAAGGCCAGGATAAACAAGTAGCCAATATGCAATGCAGTAATACAACTTAATGACACCAGGGAGCCTCTAGGGTAAAAGCCAGAAAAAATGATAGTGATGAAGAAGAAGAATGAAGCTTCAACACATAAGACATGGCGGGACTAAAGAGGACTCCCGAGCCTACATAAAACGCATCATGGGAAACAAGTGATAGCGAGGAACTAACTAGGAAGCCCATGTAAAGGAAGGCTCTACCACCAAGTCATGATTAAATAATCAGCGAGTGAAATGGGTGTAATACTCATGACCTGATGGGATCGACCCTAAGGCAAGTGATCAGTATGGAGGCTAGTATGCAAGATGTAACGGAAAGTGATTTCCCTAACCTATATGCCAGTGAAGATCATATACCTGTCGTGACGATTCGGTAATCATGGATCAAAAACTGGGAAAAATCTCAAAATCGTCAAAATGTACCTGAAAACATACCAAACTGGGCACTTTCAAGCATCCGGGTTATGCAGCTTAAGATAGATCGAAAAAATGAGCATAACAATTTTTTGCGAAAATTTTCAACTTTTTAGGCATAAATAGACAAATTACCTCATATTTGGTTCATTATTGCATTGCTGATTTGGAAAAAAGTGCTCTGGAGCAAAAAAATTCTTTTGTCAAATCAGGAACAACCGACCGTCGAAACGCACCGAATTTTCAGGTAGGCTCCTCAATCATCCTTGAAAATCATTTTTTCCATTTAGAATTTAAAATTTAGTGAATTTTACCATTAAAATCCTTGCTAAAAAATGCAGACTTGCACATACGCGGGTTCATAACAGGAAAGTCGCGTATACACGCGACTGTGCAAAGAAAAAGTTGCGTATGCGCAGGTCCGAATAAAAAAATGCGTGGCTAATGCATGATTTAATGAAATTTGACAGGATGACAATCTCATGGAGGGAGCGTGAACATATCGCAATTGATCAAGAGGTCATGCAAGATTGAGCAGCGCAAAATATCCTTCGGAATTGCGGATTCTTCAAATTCTTCAAAATGCCAAATATGAAAAGCAATCCTCAGTTGCTAGAAATGCTCGTCAATTACTGGGAACCAGACCAAGATTGTTTCGTGATAGATCAGATGCCAATATGCATTGAAGTGGAAGACATATACTTTATTACTGGACTCTCCCGGAGGGGAGAACCAGTAGACTTGCACGGGAAGCCCCTGGGAGGGCTAACCGTGGAAGACTATGTCCACGTGTATTGCGTAGAAGGTTCCAAAAAGGTTGGAACTCAGATTGCAATTAAAGATTTACGGGATTTGCACATGAAAATCCTCCTTTTCACCATCGGCAGAGTGGCAGGATCTGCCTCCCTACATCAGGCGTCCAGGATGCAAATGAGCATAGCAGTAGAATTCTTGACTCATGTGTATGATTGGTGCACAACCCTTTTACTGAACATGAAACAACAGTTGACCTCAATCCACCAAGCAAAGACCAAACATTTTGGCTACGGTACAATTTTGACAACATTCTTCTTTGAGAAGATACCAGCATTGAGAGCCAGAGTTATCTCTACCATCAGTAGCCCGCGGGACCCAAGAATTGCCCGTTGGGAGGACATGATGAAGAGATTGGGGGGTAGTGAAGTACCCCGGACCACATGGGATGATGAGTTCTTCCATTGGTGGGGAGAACAAATCATCGCGGTGGACGACTATCCCTATGCCGGGATGGACTTCCGTGGAGATCCAGATCTAGTTCTTCCACCAGGCACAGCATGGGGCACAGTCGGTAAGTTTGCAAAAAATTTTGACTTATATAATTTTTTTGGATTTTTTCAAATATGTATGAAAAAATGAAAATAAACATGTTTTTTATTGGATTCATAATGACTAATAATGTAAACATGATCATGATACAAATATTGGACCAGTGCGTCCTGAGGGTTTCCCGTGCCACAAGCGCCGCAGGGGCGAAGCAGATACAGTGGATTCAGATAGGAACCTCCAGGCTGTGCAGAGGAATTTGGAGGGGTTAACCCACCAAATACCTATGGCTGCCGTGGAAGACCTGCCGGAAGCCATCCAGAGATGGGTGGTAGGAGTGCCCCGAGACTGGGTACGACTATTCTGCCAAGTTGCCACCGCGGTCACGTTCTATAGGAACACGACTTCTGGGCAGGGACCTCAGGAGCAGACAGATATTATGTATTAGATGATTGTATATTATTTTTTGAGACTGAACATGATCGGGTATAAGCCCAAGTTTTGTATGACCTTATGGATCCAAATTTTGTAAAGTTTTTGAACACTCTGATGATATATATACAACGATATTTGATGTGATGTGATAAATGTATCAAAATGTATGATGTTTTTGATGATTAAAATTTTATTGTATGGAATGATTAATATGCCAATCTAATGCTTGATTAGCTAATGAGTCAGCAAACCAATTGTCAGCTCGAGGAATATGAATGAAAGTTAAAAATTGAAATGACCTTTGTAACAAATGTACCCTCAAGAACAATCGTAATAAAAATGGATCTCGTACCCGATAAGTATTGTTCAACTGCGACACCACCAGCTGAGAGTCCAAGAAAACTACCAACGAATCAACACCCAAAGATATTGCCTCCGAGAGTAGATGAACAACTGCAGTGTATTCTGCTATATTATTGGAAGCGGGACCAATGCAGACCCCTCTTGATACTAACAGCTGACCGGATGGATAATGAAGCACCCAAGCCGCGGAAGCTAAGTTCCGGGTGTGTCTACTAGCACCATCGGCGAAACCAAAATGACTCATGACATCCAACACAACCTGCCAAAGCAGATCAAAAACATCACCAACTCATCAAAGATCGAAAATCAACCAGATATGTACAAAGCAAAAACTACTATATACAAAAGCAACATGCCAGGCTAAAGCCTAGGCATAATACTTCTTCAAATAAAGCCCATTTCGGGGCTCCGGCAACTCGTTCCCTTCGAAATCAACCAAGGTATACGCTCCTTTTTTAAGGACTTTTTTAACGATGAAGGGGCCATACCACATAGACTTAAACTTTCCTTCCCCCAGGGCATCTTTTTCTTGGGCATAGACCAAAACAAGGTCACCTTCCGAAAAAACCCTGGGTTTGACCGCCTTATCGTACTGAACTTTAACTCGGTTTTTATGTGCTTCATTCATCGTGGCGGCATCCCAACGCTGCTCATCGAGATGTTCCAGATGAAGAAGCCATTCTGCCAGACTAGAAGTGTCAGGAAGAAGTTCAACAGCTAACTTAAGAGAAGGAATCTCGCATTCAATAGGAAATACAGATTCCACCCCGTGCACTAGCTGAAATGGAGTAAAGCCAGTTGCAGTTTTCATTGACGTCCTATATGCCCAAAGTGTAGGATATAGCATAATATGCCAGTTGGATCTAGCTTTATCAATTGTCCTTTGAAGAATTGTCTTCAAGGATTTATTCACGGCTTCCACTTGCCCATTGGCTTGAGGATAATACGGAGATGAATGCTCCTGCCAGAAACCCAATTTGAGAGCCAACTCAGCCATCATACTATTCTGAAAATGACTGCCATGGTCAGTGAAAATCTCTCTAGGAATACCAAAACGAGCGATAACTTGGTTGAAAAGGAAAAGAGCTGCAGTCTCACCATCATTCCCAAAAGTAGGCATAGCCTCGACCCACTTCGTAAAGTAGTCTACTGCTACGATAATGTACTTGTGACCTTTTGCCGAAGGCGGGTTACAAGTAGTATAATCAATACCCCACTTTATAAAGGGTCCGACAGTAACGACTGGAAAAAGCGGAGCTGGATGAGCGCGCATTTTTCGAGTATAAACCTGACACGGATGACACTTCTTGACCGATTCAATACAATCTTTGAAAATCGAGGGCCAAAAGTATCCAGCACGCAAAATCTTTTGGGCTGTAGCAAGCCCAGATAAATGACCCCCACAAGCTCCACTTTGAGAATCATTGAGCACAGCCTCAGCTTCTTCGAAAGTTAAGCAGCGTCTTAGGATTGAATCAACCCCTCGACGGTACAAAGCATCACCAATAATCAGATAATTCTTGGCTAAGTGACGCAGCTTACGGCGCTCATCTTTCGAAAAAGAAGAGGGAAACTTCGCAGTCTGGAGATACACAATGATATCCCCATACCAAGGATCTTGTGGAGAGATAAGAAACAAGTGTTCATCCGGAAAGGACTCATCATAGATCATCTCTTCTCCACAGGGCAACTCGGAGATCAATTCCGCAAAAACTAATGATTTCTTGGATTTGGCAGACATGAACTCAAGATCAAATTCCTATAAAATCACAATCCATCTATTGTATTTGCCCCCAATCACTCGCCTACTGAGGACAAACTGAAATGGATTGGCAGCTGCCAAAACATAAGTTTTGCGAAGAATAATGTAATGCCAGAGTCGCTGCACAACATGAACTGCTGCTAAAGCTAACTTTTCTATCGGAGTGTATCGGAGTTCAGGTCCTACCAAGCCTCGACTAAGGTAGTAAATAACATGCTCTGCAAGAGCATCATCCTCCTGAACCAGAACCATACCGATGGTAGATTCTGCTGCTGCCAGATACAAAAGGAAATCTCTGCTATAATCAGGTGGACTCAATAAAGGAGCAGAGGTCAATGCTTTCTTCAAAGCATCGAATGAGCGTTGAGCGTAGTCGTCCCAAAGAAAAGGAACTCCTTTCTTCAACAATCTCATAAATCCCTTTGTAACTTCAGCATAATTTACGATAAATCTCCAAAGAAAATTAGACTTCCCTTGAAGACTTTGAAGCTGACGAATTGAGGACGGGGGAGGCAACCGAAGTATTGCCTCAACCTTGAAGGGATCTACCCTTATCCCTTCCCTAGACACAATGAATCCCAATAGCCGACCGGATGTAACCGCGAAAACGCACTTGTTCGGATTCAATCGAATTTTATAAAAACGACATCTTTCAAATATTTGCCGGAGGTGACTAGGATGATCCATCCTCTTTCGAGAATGAGCAGCTAGATCATCTAAGTATGCCTCGATAATTTTCTTGATGTCGTGGAAGGCGTAAGACATGGCCCGCTGAAAGGTGGCTCCAGCATTTTTAAGACCAAAAGGCATTTTCTTATATGCAAACGTACCCCAGGGACAAATAAAGGCGGTCTTATGTTGATCTTCTGGACGGATAGTAATTTGATTATAACCAGAGAAACCGTCCATGAAGGAGAAAATCTCGTTACCGGCACACTCGTCAATAATCTGATCAATGAAGGGTGTGGGGTAATTATCTTTAGGACACGCCTTATTCAGGTCTCTGAAATCGATGCACACTCGAATCGTTCCTTGCTTTTTATCAACGGGAACGAGGTTTGAAACCCATTCAGTCAGAGGAACTGGGAAAATGAATCCCGCCTTAAGCAGCTTTTCAACTTCAGCTTTGATAGCTGCTGCCTTCCTAGGATTAACCGGACGAAGTTTTTGCCTGACCGGCTTAGCGTTTTCATATGTCTTGATCTCATGCTGGACAATAGATGGGTCTATGCCAGGCATTTCCTCATAAGACCAAGCAAAAACATCCCTATACTCTTTGAAGAGCTCGGTATAGATTTGAACTTCTTCACGGGAACATTCAGCTCCAATGAAAACGTTCTCAATAATGTTGGGATTCCTGGAGATGTTCACCGGGATAGTCGGAGAGATCACGGCCATGTTCCCTTCAGCATAAACCTGTGCTGGTGCTAAGGGGCTCAAGACTGGGTGAACAGGTCCAGGAGACTGAGGACTTGGAAAACTAGCTTCGACTTCGCTCAAGTCAGGTAGAAAGTAAGACCGATGATGCAAGTCATCCCACGGTCTCTCTATACCTGTCATTGCTTCCAGGATGGCCTCTTCAGATGGAAGAGT
Source organism: Pinus albicaulis (assembly GCA_034641835.2). Taxonomy (NCBI): domain Eukaryota; kingdom Viridiplantae; phylum Streptophyta; class Pinopsida; order Pinales; family Pinaceae; genus Pinus; species Pinus albicaulis. Next base: position 559,303,215 of record CM076579.1, on the reverse strand, counting down.
GGTATCTAGACAATCCTGGGCAGAAGAAGAAGTAAGCGTCCAAGCCGGAGCCACATCACCATCCAACTCTTTCGGTGAAAGAGGAGCTGGATCAGACTCTGCAGTGTCAACAATAGACTGATATGCAATCTCAGCTGCAGAAATCGGGAATGCCATTCCACCCACTTGCCCTTCCTCCAATGTGGCTGTTGGAGAAGGTAAGGTCCAAGGGTCCGAAAAATAATGAGTTCGAAAGAACTCTCTTCAAAGGGGAGCCTTGGAGGATGAAATAGCATTAATAGACACCTTAGGAGGAGGAAGATCAAAAGAACCCATCAGGGAAGAATACATTCCAACTCCTAGATTCTCAACAGGCGCCTTAGTATTATCCAACTTAGGAATAGATGAGTCAGAAGGCGCATCCAGGTCTACAGGAGGACAGTCCAGTTGATCCACTGTAACGATCCTCCCTTCGTGGGGGAAACATACAATTCAAAATAGTGAGGATGCAATGGCATCCATCTCATAAATCTAGTTCCTCCCCAACAGAAGGTTGTAGTCCAAGGCTGCATCCACTACCTCAACCTCTATGTTAACGGTTTTGCCCCCAACACAGATGGGCAAAGCCGGGACAATACCATGGGGTCTGTGAGAATGACCATCGAACGCAGTAAGAACAGTGCTAGATGGAACAACTTTGGGAGATCCAAGTGTCTTCCAGCATGCGAGAGACATCACGCATGTGGAAGCACCCTCATCAACAACCGTTCAAAAGATATTGCACTTCCGATACGACGATTTAATATGAAAAGCCATGTGATGAGGAAGTCTCTTCTTAAAATTAGTCATATCAAAAGTAATCAGAAGAGAATTTTTCGTATCAATAGCCCCAATGGAAGTGAGCAAAGCACTGCGCTGAACCGGACAAGACTCGAGTACCTCTAAAGCTGACATAGCACAAGGACTCTGCGCCAGATCTTCCACAATCGAGTAGTTCTGGGCAGCCCTAGCATTTGGATTAATCGTTGATCTCTTAGAAGATGCTTTGGGCATCCGAGGCATAGACTCAACAGTATGATTCGTAATGTGAAGCGACTCAGTAGCATCAGGAACTTCCTTAGCTTTCGAAGACTCTTCTCCGCCATAATCACGGGATCTCGTAGCGATATCTGCATGAGCACTCATCATAAAAATGTTCGATGGAATTTCCCCTTCCTGGGTGCCCCCAGAGGAAGCCCCAGGATTTTGGTTCGCGCCAACAACTAATTGCTGCCCTTGGGGAAAAGGGTTTTTTAACACAGCCTAGGAACTAGAAGAACCCTGCTGGGCTAACAAGCGCTGCGCATCCTGAATTTTAGGGCAAAGGTGTGTGAGATGGTCTCCAGTACACAACTTGCATGGAAACTTCACTTTATTTTTCTCCTTTGGACCCTCACCAACATGCTCGTTGGTTTTATTTGCATTACCCTTCCCGTTCTTGCCCTTCTTCTTGTTATTTTGTCCCTTCTTCTTCCCATCAGATTGTTGATTTCCTTTGGGATCAGAAGCTTGGACAGCATTTATGGAAAAAGACTGGGAAGGCGATGACTCAGCAGGCACAGCCTGACTAGAAGGAGCAGATTGCAAAGACAACTGCTGCAGTTGAGTAAGCAGGCTGGCTGCACCACTATTGATCGATTTGACAAGCCCATCACCATGAGGACCAAGCTTAGTTTTCGATAAATCTAATTTGGAGCGAGGAGCATTGGGCAAATATTTATAAAGGACCCCAGACTGAGAATAGATCAGTTCCAGCTGCTGGGCCCTAAAAATGGCTTGCTCCTCAGAAAATACCCCAAATGGGGATACATCTTTCGAAATATCTAACTGTGGGGATTTGAGAAACCATTCGAGAAGGAATTCTCCTGGAATATGAGCTTTAATAAGCTTCTTCCTTCTCCTCCATTCCTGAATGTGATCAGAAATGTGGGTTGCTTCGTCCTGCTTAAAATTAGCCAGGAGTTCTGTCCCAGCCTAATATTGGACAGGCAACTGAAAATGGTTTAGAAATGTGACAGCCAGTTCTCCAAATGTAGCAAAATTTCCCCCAGTTAACTCGATATACCATTTAGCAGCATTTCCAGTTAGGGTGCGTTGAAATAATCTCAACCTAATCGAATCATCGATCAGGGAGTTCAAAGAACACCATAAGTGGAAAGTGGTGATGTGGTCAGCCGAATCCTCTCCATTCTTACCTTCAAACTTTGGAATATCTGAAGGAAGTTTGGTCGGGACCGGAGGCCACCCCGAACTATAACGAATCGGATCATTAGTCAACTTCGACAGATCTGGCAAGTTTAACGTTGCCAGAAAAGGTAAGCGAGGCGGAGCCTAAGGATTCCATCCTTGATGGGATGAATTCCCAACATTCTGAAAAGAATAGCCTGGATTTGATGAGGCACCAGGTTGCCAGAAAGGACTCGTAGAAAAATGAGAAGAACCTCCTCCCCACGCCGAGTTACCAAAGCCCAGATCAGTTCCCCCCGCTAAAGTATTAAATGAAGAGGAAAGCCCCTGGTAGGGGTTCCAGGCATTAGAAAGAGGAGAAAAGGTCTGATAAGCACTCGACGAAGGGAAAGAATTATTCCCTTGATGACCTGCGTAAAACTGATTCCCTGCCCCCGCTGTAGTGAACACAGGGTTCCATCCTGTAAAAGTAGTCGAACTTTGCCCCCCAGACCAAGGGTTGAAACTCTGGGTCTGAGAAGTAAATGGAAAGGACCCTAGAGAAGGATTTGAACTAGGAATGTGTCCAGTTCCGAAGGGGAACCCTTGGAAAGAAGCTGATCCACTAGCCATGGAAGACATGGGTGTAGATCCAGCTGCAGCAGCGGAAAAGGAAAAAGAGTGATTCACACTAGATAGCATCCCTGAACAGAAGGGACCAGAATGAGATGCATGTGCTTGGGTGAAACCAGAGCCAAACACAGCAGCACTAGAAGCAATCGAAGATAAAGCAATAGTGCCCCCTCTTTCAACAGAAGCAGGAGTCTGAATGCCTGCAACACTCACGGCAGAAGCCGCGTTCCCAGTCGTGGCCATCGAAAGGTATGAATGATACGGAAGATCTTCCGATCTCTCAAACTCAGGTCTGATGTACTGAACAATGAACGGATAATCAGGAGGAAGAGGAGATGGACCTGTCGCAGGAGGCTTAGGTATGTCTTCTATTTGAAAATCTTCTTCCTGAGGAAATAAAACTCGCAAGGTGAGCGGAACGCTCCTCTCGGAACCGACACCAGAATCAACTATGAAACCTTCAAACCTTTGTGGAGGATCTCTCTCCACTGCGTCAGACACCACAGGGTGGTAACCACCTACTAAATCACTCCTACGCCTTCTCGAAGAAGGCTCTGGACTCTCGGGAGATAACCCACGGATTCTCCTCGATCGACGAGGCGCTTGATTAGCCACTTTTATAGATTTTAAATTAGACTCAAAAAAGTGAAAAGATAGGCAAGCTAGGAGCAAAGAGCACTCACTAAAAGAAAAATCCCTGAGATACAATCAAGCAAACAGCCTCCAAGTATTTCTGCTCCGGGTGATGAGGACCAAACACCAAAATACAGGAAAGCGAAATATAGGACCTCCCAAAAGCAGTCTGGGATGATTAGGGCCCAGAACAACTAGCGAAGGTATCAGAAACAGTTACGCCGACCTCCTAACGACAGCCTTTGCCGGCTCAAGCACCTAAGCTTCGCAAGGGCACCCCCCAGAAGTACTTCCAGCTGTTGATATGATTGTCGCCGTGTACCACGCACACTCCCCGCACACTGTGGAACCCAGAGTGGCAACTATGGGCACTAATCCGTGTCGAAACTGGGCAGAATCTGTCTTGAGTTATTATCAACTTAATCAGAGAGGGGATATCCCTCTTCTCAGCCTTCACTTCCCCTCGCGCTTGACTCTCTGGAGGAGAGCTTTCCCGGTCCACCTAACGGAGTTGGATTTCGCTCAATTAATCAACTTCTATGTTTTGTTTGAGCGGCCTTGGAGAGTTAACTCTCCACTCACCTAATCCAAGGCCCTACAACCTAGCTAGTTGGTGTATGACACTTAGAAAAATTGCTAGTTGATTTTAAATTATATCGCTTATTTTAATGGGCTGTTATGTTAAGTCACAAGGATGCGGAAATGAAACTTATGGTGTTTTGATGCAGAAAGAAATTAATAAAAACCAAACTACATGCAAATGAAGTTATTTGTCTTTCGATGAAAAGCAACTTCTACACGGGTTCTATGAGATTAAAAATTGTACTTTTTCTTTTCAGATAGAAAACTCACACTCACAAAAACTATAAAAGTGACTAAATGATTAAATGCATCTAATGAAAATCACTACAAGCATGAAAATCCTGAGATGCAAATCTCCTAAAGCAGAGTGAAATTTCCCAAAAGTCCTTCAGTTTTAACTCTCCTTGGTTGTCTAGAAAGCTAGTTCCCGAAATCAAGAACTCTTAATATGAAGACACCAAAGATGCTTAAAAACAAGAGGAAGAAATGAATGACAACTCCCTTCCAATTATTAAGCCAAAATCCAAAGGCAAGAAACTTTAACCAAGCTTCAAAAGACACAAAGAAACGAAAACAAAAATGCAAAAACAAAAGCAAACAACAAAGAAAAATGTTTTTTGAGCTTTTGTGTTTTATAAAAGAGTTCAAAAAGACCAAGTAAAACTATAAAATTCCAAGCCAATCAATACTGAATTTCAAGCAAATACTTCCAAAAATGCTGCAAACCTTATAAGGCTAACTAGTAGCAAGATCAATACAAGCAAAAGAAGACAAGAAAACTCAGCCACTCAGCCTAAAATAATAGTGCAATCCTGTCGCAAGCAAAAACTCCAAAGAACCAAAAAGACTCTTCAAAAGTTGCAACAAGACCTAGCCAACTGAACTCAAGAAAAACAATCAAGAAACGGGCAAAAATCATAGTGCTAAGCAAAACATAAAGACAGGAGAGAGTAAATGAGCAGGAGCTCTCTGTCCTGATGAAGCAGAACAACCAAGAATGCCCAGAAAGCTATCTTGGTACTCAAACCAGAAGTGCCAGCACCAGAAACAACACTTTGCCAAAAAGACTAGTTTTCAATCAAATGAAAGAGAGAAAAGACAAAAGACCACCTTCTTCACAATCAAGAGAGTACAAAGACATTGTAGGAACAGGTCTCCACAGCCAGAAAGGACTAAAAAGTCAAGAAATCCAAAAATTCAAAATCTGCCTAGGTATACGCTACTTCACAGTTCAGCAACAAGCATGCATACACGACTGTGCTAAAGGAAACACGCGTATATGCGACTTCCTTTAGACAAAATTACGTGTATACGCGACTGTGTGCAAAAAAAAACACGTATACAAAGGTAAATAGTGAAAAAACAAAAAGGATCAAGCCTGGATAAGAAACCAGGACTTCATACTGACTGAAAAAAATTAAACTGGACCACAAATGAAAGTTAAAACTGTCGGCAACCTATCAAATAGCTGAAACCACCCAACAGGGGAATTACAAGAATGCGATCCCCAGCGGAGTCGCCAGTTCTATTTCGAGGAAAATCACCCTAGAGGTTTGTTGGGCTTAAACCTCCACAGAGCAGGGGCATGCTACTTAAGAAGGACTCACACAACCATACATGTTCATGAAAAACTAAATAGAATAGAATGAGGAAGTTACCCGTAGGTCCTACGGTTGAAGCAGATCCCGCGGGGTCCAAACCCCCAGCAACCGTCCTTCCTTCTTAACCTGAAAGACAAGAAGAAACAAGCACGAAGAACTGGTTGTACAGCATATATCTACTCTAAATGTTAGTGAAATTCATATAAAACATTAAATAAACCATAATGAATGCTTAAATAACAATTTTCTCATATATGTAAGCAGACACTAACACGTATATTTCGGGAACAAGATGGTACTTCTGTATTATAAATAGCATGTACAGAAATAACGAGTGGAGAGATCACCTGAATCCTTCCACGATCTTCGAGCAGACCGTCGTCCGGATCCGTCCCGCCCTTGCCTCACTAAGATTCCTTCCAAACTGGTGCATACGAGATGACATATAGGGAGATGAACATCTCAAGGAAACAAGGGTTTCCTGTAATGAACTGGGAAAGTGTAGGAGGCACGGGGAATCAGACTTGGATAGGGAATACCAACAGAGTATAATATCAATAATTCTCTCTCTCCCTTAGGCCATGCACATGAGGGGCTTTTATACTCCCTCAAAGTAGTTTCAACAGTTGGAAACAGTTGGCCACGTGCTGGGGTGGTTGAACTACCTGAGTAACCGTCAACCCAGCCCGAAAATAGGGAATTTTTATATATATTTTTAATGATTTTAATGGCATACGCGGAAAAGTGCAGTTGGACACGAGTATACACGCGGAAAAGTCTGAACATAATCGCGTATGGGGATTTTTACACTGTTTTTTAGTGAATTTGTCCAAGTCTGTAGGAATGGGTGCCCAAAGCCATAAAAGCAATCATGAATCATATGAAGGTGAGAAATGATGCTATAACAATCATTGCTCATTGATTTCATCAATCCTCTTAACATTCCATTTCAACATAAGTTTTCATTTCAATATGGTATCGTACTTCATAACCATTGCAATCTATCAGAATTCGTCGAAGACCCATGCCATGATAAGAATCTCTTTCAGAAATTATTACACATGAAGGTCCCCCAAAATTAGAGACCCATGCATACAATGAGCATTTGTTCTAAAAAAAAAACATTCCATACCGATATTATGCATGTGGGCATCATATTCAACCTATTTTCAAAGAAAAAACACCCTTGAGGGCGTCAGCAACCGTCGTCATCAACCAATAGCAGGTCACTACCACACAAGTGACACAGAAAAAAACCCCTATCTGTCAGACAAGATTAACAATTCAAAACATCACGAGCATGGGACATGCCTGCCTCGTAGAAATATTTTATTGATTTTTTCCCTCGTAGGTTTATAACAGAGCATGGTACCTCTTTTACTCATGCCAAGGGCTCTCCAACCTCATTTTTTCAAGAAATTTACTCTCTCTCTCTCTCTCTCTCTTGAAATGATTACACAGAAAAAGAAACTTTAATGTATTTTGTATATACATTTATTCCTAGACCTCATACATTACGGGGCAACTGTTAACACTGGAAAATCGTACAGTAAAAATACATTAGAAAATGTCAACCAGAAGGTACAAATAAATATTTACAGGGAAAAAATACATTACAAGAGTTGAAAATTTTAACTTTTACTAAGGTCAAGCAGGAAAATTTATTGAACATCGCACAAGAATCACTGACCCTATGTGATCTTTGTGGATTTTTCTTCGATATCTGTGAAGATCATCATGGCTATCCTTCAAAGAGCTGCGCGGTCTTGAGTATGCAGAAAGTCACCATCCAAGACCACTTGGCACACTTGGAGAAAAAGATTCTGACTCAAACTAGCCAAGTACAACTGCTTTGGAGCCACCTTGAGGCTTTAGTGCAGCACACAAAGGAATCATCCTCCCACTCTTGTCTCAACATCCATCTTGTACCAAGAGAGGGATGGAAAATCTTAAATTTGTCTACAAAAGCTAGCCATGGGAAGATAAACATGAGAACACATTGTTATGTTGGCCAAATTTCTTAGGAGTAAACTGGCTTGTGTTTTCCATCAGCAAGAGGATTGGAAGGATTCAGGTGTTGGGAATCCAATGCCTGAATCCAAGAGAGAAGAGTTTCACTTTGTGTTCGTCAATCTACCATCTTTCGAGAGGGAAGAGAAGATTGTTGAAAGCTTGAGGGGATGAGACCCCATTGTATTGGATATTAGAGCTCCATAGCTCTAAGGATCCATTACAAGTGATTTAGCATCCTATATTCTTATACTACCATCACCTACTAAAGGGAGAGAGCTCTCCATATGAGTTATTAGTGTGTTTGATCGATTGAGCATGTTATTGTACATGTTATTTTGTTTTTATTTCTTCATTGATGTAACATGCTATGTTTCCATTTTAATTAGTTTACTACATGTTGAATTTATTTCACTAATGATTTAACAAAACAATTGACCTGTGACTTGATTTTAGGAAAGCAACCTCCCTATTAAGCACAATGTATTCCGTCTTCCCATGCCTAAAATATAGTACAACAGATACAGTAGGCAAGGTTGCTGAGTTGCTAACAGAATATCAATATTTTTTCCCCACAAAGGTTTCAGTTCCAAAAGCCATCATTAGAGAACTTGGATTTATGAAAATAATATTGAAGCCTGATGCGCACCTAGTAAAACAATGCCCATACTGGATGAACCCAAGATATAAGCAGAAGGTGGAAGAAGAGTTGGATAAAATGAATGTTGCAAGCATCATTGAACATGTAGAAGAATCTAACTGGGTAAGTCCAATGGTTGTGCAAGATAAGAAGACCAAGGGAGAAATTAGGATCTGTGTATATTTGCGCAAACTGAATGATGATTGTGTGGATGATCCATTCCCAACTCCATTCTCTGATGAAACTTGGATAGTGTTGGGGGCCAAGAATCATATTCCTTCACAGATTGGTTTTCAGGATATCATCAGATCCAAATTGCACTAGAAGATAGGAGTAAGGCCACCTTTTCTACTGAATGGGGAACCTTCCAATATACAGTCATGCCTTTTGGATTGAAGAATTCTACTACCATTTTCTCGCACGTAGTAGTTCCTTCCTTCAAAGAATTTATCCTAGGCAACTTGGGAGAGGGTGCACTCCCTAATTTGTTTGCAGGCCTGCATCCCTAATGCCTATGTCAAAGGCACATGACAAGCATACCCACCTGGGCACATTTGAATTCTACGGTGGTTTTTAATTTAGCATGTGGTGTTTTTTAATTTAGCATCCTATGTAATAAGAGTGCCCTTGTTGATAAAAAGGCAGGGTGAGCTAATAAAGTAGGTTCTTCATTTTTACCAAAAATACATTTTTCTTTGTCTCTCATTCTTTTTTATTCTACTACGTGAACATCTTCTTTTCTATTTGCGTAGCCTCCTCTTCATTTCACACGGCTATGAGGAGAACTAGTGCACCTTCCTCATGGCAGCACCTAGCTACTCCCTTTTAACAAAGCTTCCATCAAATGGATAACCTCTCCCCTATCTGCATAGTTAAATTCCGCAAGTTCACTATTGTGCACAGACCCATTGCGCACTTGCGGACTTGTGACACTCATGAATTCGCAGATCTGCATAGATATTATGGATCAATTGGTACCATATCCTGAGATCCGAGGCAAAATAGGATCTTGAGATGAGCCATTTTTATTTTTATTTTTATTTTATTTTCTATGTGATGACCAAATTCTTAATGGCAGTGGATACGCAGGTCTCCTAGCCCTAGCAGTGCACAGACCTCCACCATAAAGAGAGGAGGTGCACAGGTATAGGTTCCATAGATCTCTCCCTCTTGATCATATCACACATTGTGTAAGCCCTCCTTCCACAGATCTTTTGATCCATGATTCCTCCTCGAAGAGATCCATTGGCAGTGGAATCTGACTCCAATGATTCAAATCCCTTGCAAGACCTTGCCTCTACTCTTAATTAATTAATAAAAATGCAACAACCAAATACTCTATATCCCTTGCCTTTGGATACTCGAATCCAACTCCCTAAGTTTTCTGGGAAAAGAAATGGAGAAATGGTGGATTCATGGATCCATAGCCTTTCCACCTATTTCAAAACTTGCCCAGGCCTCACCAAAGAGCAAAATATTTAGATGGTTTCCTTACAATTTGAAGGCCTTGCCCAAACATGGTGGGATACAGAGTAAGAAAAGACCACATTCTTGGTCGAGCTTATAGAATGCCCAGGGTCCTCTGCCTCTTCGCCAATCCAAAGTTGGGTCAACTTTTTGAAGCATTGAGAAATGATTTTTACCCACCATGGTACGTACAATGTTTATGGATCTGATGGCACCAGCTCTACCAAATCCCTACACAAGGAGTGCAAGCTTACATCAACTACTTCTCCAAGTTGCGGCCATTTCTCAACATTACAGATCTAGAAGAAGTATTAATACTCAAATTTATGGCTGCCTTATTGATTCAAATCCGTAGACAAATAGAATTGTTTGAAAACTAGACTTTAGACATAATTTTTCAAAGAGCTCTGGCTATCGAACAGAAGCTCGCTCCTAGGGGTTGTCCTCCTCAGTCCCGCCCCACTGTAATGTTCCAAAATTTTCATGAAGTTAATTGGAACATTAATTTTTCTCATATCATCTTGGAGTGAATAAAATGGGTGAGGAGACCCATGAGTAGGAATAAAATCCCTCATAGTGTGAAAGGGATCTATGGAGTAGCTTTATTTTTCACCTTCCACTATGAAAAGGGGCAATTGCATGAGGACAAGGTCAAGTTTGACCAAGTCAACAGCGTTGCCTAAGAGGGTGTGGCTTGCTTGGGAAGACAGTGCAGTTTGAGAGGGAGAAAGATTCCTTTTGGAAGAAACTCTAATGTGTGGGGTCTAGGGCAAAGAGACATTCACTTGCATAAAAGTAGGAGGAGGCAGCCATAATGAGACATGTTTGAGTTTATGATTATTTGTCTGATTAGACTATTTGTAGTCTCTGGTTGTTCAGTTGAGTTGCAGTATTGTATAGAATGAGGGATTCCTGTTTAGGATTTCCTCTCCTTCTTGAGAGGCCTCTTGAAGGATTGCACTTCATTTCTCCACATCTTGGCTCAAGGCCAAAGCCACTACCATCAATCACCATGTTATTTCTGCTGAAGTATAATGTAGTGTTGTTGGGTGTTGCAGTGGAGGATACCATAACACCTTTCCTTTGCTCATATTTCAGAGGAGGGAGCTCTTATTCCTCCGGGAGGTCAGTGAATGAGGTTTTAGAATTGATTTTCATATCTTTGCATCAAGGCCAAGCATCTCCCATCATCGACATCATAGTCCATTCTCCATACTCCATTATTTTAGTGCATATGTGCAATGAGGGGTTGCACCATAATCTTGGAGGAAGAGATCTTCAGGGATAGGATCAGCCTATCACTTGAGAGATCTATTTTAGGAGTTTTATTTCATATTTCACATCATCTTCAGCCATCTTCAGTTATTTTCATATTTGCAACTGCTAACCAGCAACTCCGACATTTCTACAGATTTGCCATTTTCATGTATATTGTAGCCAATCCTTCCTAAGATTGTGTATTATTGTTGTATTAGTGTTTTCAGGGGTTGAGAGCTTGCTCCCCCTAATTTATTTGAGCTAATATTGTTATATCATTCTATTATCATGTATTTTTTTGTAGTGTCTCCTATAAACTGCATTGTTATAGCCATGGCTTCTTTCATGTGGCAGTGTTTTCCATTTATCATTGAGGCTTTATTACTTGCTTGAGTGACTCTTTCCTCAAGGATTTGTATGCAATTTCTTCTATAATATACATTTTTTTGCTATCTACTTCTTCATGTCCCCAGGATCATTAAAATAATGCTGCTACTTCATTTTATGTTCTTGCATTTGTTGCAGTTGCTCATCGGGCTCTTTCTGAGGAAAACTAGGTGTGGGAGATCTGTTTAACCCACCTAGAAGGATTTATTTGGAGCCTTCTCTTGTATTTATGCCTTAGATACATTTATCTAAGGGATATAGGTCTAGGTTTCAAATCCTGTTGCAGCCATTCCTGGAAAATGTGTTTTCCAGGCATGCCTTACTAGCAGTTCCAGATTTGGGATATTACAGTGGTATCAGAGAAAATTTCTTGTTTTAGCCTCTAAGTCTCAGCCCAAGAATATTAAAATATTGAAGAGGATGGGTTTTATCTCATCATATTTTAGATCCATGAAGAACCTCCCCAAATAGGATAAGAAAATAGAAGAGGAAGTACCCTGCACTTCCAATTCTCATCGAGAAGGAGATAGAATAATGAGCGGGAAAAAGTCTTCATTTGCTGGAGGAGACAAAGGGAATAATCTTAGAAATATTCTTCCCAAATATGTACATAATATTCATGAATATTTCAATAAGATCAGGAAGGAGATGTATTAAGAATCTCCAAGAGGGTTTGAATCTAAAGCAAACTCTAGATTGTCAAATTAGGAGTGTGAGCAAGAAGCTACACACCAGAAAACACAGTGTAGTCACATGCCAAGGATTGCCAGAATAGATATGGAAAGAAGAGAATAAGTTGTTGGGAGGGAAATTCTTAGTGATTTCCTGAAAAATTATGAGTCTCAAACTCAGAAATATCGAGATCATCTCAGTTTTTCAGAGTTTTGCAAGATCAAGGTGAAGAGACAAGAGCAGCAGGATATATTTCTTCTATCTATCTTTGAAGGTTCACCTACATGTTCAGCCAAATCTTGGGTGGAGGAGTTAGATACCTTCTTGCAATAGCACCAAATGCCAAATGATGAAGCCATCAGAGTTGCAGTGCTGCATTTGAGAGGTAAGGCCTATGCCTGGTGGATCTTTGAATCCTTTTCTTTGAAAAATGTCAACACTGCATCTTATGCAAGTTTCACTAAGGCATTAGTGAAAAAATTTGATAGGAGGATTCATGAGACACACATGGTAGAGATAAAAAAGGGGACTCAAACAAAACCCTTGCATGAAAAGACAATTCCATTTTAGAAAACCATGAAGGAGGCTGAAAAATTACACCATACTTTGCCGAAAGAAAGATTTTCATCTCATACCTTTGAGCAAGGGAGCATGGAGATCTCTTTTTCAAAGAGGGATCCAATTATTGGGAGGTTGCCCATTCATGTTGTAGAGGTTGATGGCAACAATGCTGTTTTATCTAGAGATTATCCAGTGCCTCATGCAGAGGAAGGAGGAGCCCTTGCTCCAAGTAGAGGGGTTCTTGCATCTTTGCAAAGAAGTCCCCAGAAACTCATGTGTGGAGATCAAGGCAAAACTCATGTGCCATTGTTGAGAAGGTGTGGAACCAAGGAGACACAAGGGGGAGGTAGGGAGAAGACCCAACATCATGAGATGAGGAGTACACATCCCTATTAATTTATGGAGGTTGTTACACTGAGGAGGGAGATTGGATTACGTAGTGAGAGCATGGGAAAATTTTTCCATTCATATATGCAGTCACCTTTTGATGATAATGTATCATTACATGGAGACATTTTGCTGAGGAGACCACTGGATCAACAGAGGAGTATGGATGCTTCACTATTTGAGGCACCACTCATTGATTTCAGAGGATTGGGGACCTTGGGAGAGCTTAATACAGCACAAGGAGTCTTGGGTAGACTCAAGGAGAGAGGGGGCATTTGCTCAACATCATCATTACCCACTTCCATTTCAGATTTTGTGCTATGGAAGAAGTAGTAGGGGAAGGATAGCAGCCTTCCAATTTTCATCTTTGACATGGGAGATGTCAAGGGAGAGGACAACCATATGATAGATGACCTTCATGATAGTTCATCAACACTGTCACTATGGAGGATAGTGTTGGAGTCCCGTGTTTTGATAGTTTGGCAAATAAAAAGACAACGCAACATCAGAACCAATCTTTAGAGTTACAGGATGTAGTCCTCCTGCTCCTAGAGAGGGATCTCTCAAATTATTTGTTTTTGCAAAGGTTTATCTTGTGTGCTTTGGGTATTGGTTTTAGACTAGTTATTAAGTGCAAGTGTTTGTTTGTTTGTTTGGTTGAAATGATACAACAGAACATGAAAAGTCTAGGAAAGATATGTAGAAAGGAGAAACATCTGGTTCATTGGGAAATGAATTCAAGAATATGTTATAACACACTCATCAATGGATATGGGATATCAAAGGGCAAATCTAACTTGGCCGCAGGATCCTTTGGTTTTGTGAATGAGATGGACATCAATGTCTTGGAAAGAGAAATTGAATTCATAACAAAGGGAAATTGAAAACATAACTTGAACAATAAAGAGATATTTGATAGACATGGCTAACCATAAACTCTACAAACATTCTTCAAGAAAATAATGACTTCAAGACAACTTTCAAAATGAAATCTATGATTCAGGGAACACCCTATTTCCTCAAAGATTTTATTTCAAATGACTTAGAAAACATAAAAGATTCACTGATAATTGCAGTCATAAAAGAGGGAACACCTAATACATCTATGATCACAACTATAAAAGACCTTTAAGACAACCTTTTAAGCAAGGACAAAGGGCATGATCAGAACAGACCTCCTTGGCTTACTATAAACAAAGATACTTCAAAGGGAGACTTCAATAACAGCCTTTAAGTGGCAACAAACAAGTAGGGAGAACCATAAATCATGCTGAAACCAACTATTCGAAATATTAGAGAAATAAAAAATCATGAGGACTAAAGAGAGAGATTAAAGACTCTAAAATACCTCAGCAGAAGAAAACATAAAACAGTGAAGGATAAATAGGTCTAAGGTGCTTCCAGGAGTCATTTCTTAGCCTAAAACTTTCATCCTACTGTAGTAAGAAATTATGGAACAAAATGAAAACAAGATAAAACATTAAAGAGTTCAGAATACTTCACCAACAGCCAAGCTCATGTATCCAATGATAGAGCCTTCTCAAGAACAAGCATGCAACAACATCATCAGGGCTTCAAGACTTTAAATTCTTCTTCAATTTCAACGGACTATGTATTATTTCAGAGAGTTTCAGTATTACAACCAGTGATCAACCAACCTGTATCTCATCTTATTCAAAAGTATTTATAGAAGAAATGAGGAGGTGGAAGGGCTTTTAGATCGAAGTGTAATTAATTCTACACTAAATGCAACTCCAAACCTCGAAAACCATGCAAGGCCTAAAGAAGGAGAGCATTGAATTATGATTCTATTTATTTACTCTGTTTTTGTCTTTTTTAAACTCAAAGGTCAAAAAGATTGACTTCGAGGCCTATTTCTTATCTTTGTAATAAATCTGCTGACAGTTTGAGAATTTTTTCTTTCTTTAGTAGTAAATTTTTAGCTGTCTTTAGATAAATATCTTCTGTTTTGGTAATGAATAAGCCTTCTTTGATTGCTTTGAGGCTGCAGGTGTCTTTTGGTAGCTGCAGAGGATTAAATTAGCCTCTGATGTGGTAGTGGAGGCTTCTTGGACTGGTAGATATTTATTGTTTAACCTAAAACACCTTTAATTTTACTTGAGTTCTGTGTTTTAGGCTTAATGAAGCCTAAGTTTTGTCTTTTGGTCTTCAACTGTCTTTAATCATGGATCAGGTCTTTGATTAATCGAATTAATGCCTTAATCCTTCCAAAACCGGGTTAATAGTCTTCAAATAGGTTTTTTGCTTTTGCTTCCACCTTGTCAAACTGATACTCTTTGGCTGTGGTGTTTTCTATGTTTCCATTGTCATTAGAGGCACGCAAAGGTTGTATAAAGGCATCAGTGTTCATGAGGCACTGATAAAATATAATTAAGAACCCTGCGGAATGATTTCCCTTGTAAAATAAATGCCTGGGGGATCGTCATCCTTGGCCTTTGATCTTCCTTTAAATAACTGAGAAAATCTTTTTAAAAACCTGCAAAATACATAAAAAGTTATAAAAATCCTGTGTGGTTGGGTAAAAACTGCTTTGGAGGCTTAGGTTAGAGTGTGACTATCGGATGAAAGCATCCGACGGTGAGGATTGCTTGCAGAGATTAAAAGGGAGGTAGTTGAATAAGCGGTGAGGAGATTAAGTTAGATCCTCTGATCTGCAGAGATCGACGGTCAGGATTAATCGGGATAATATAATGTGAAGGGGTCATATTTATAATGAAATGGGGAAAATACAAAGAAAAACGGGAAAGGGCCTTTGGCAGAGGAAAATATGTTGGAAGGAAATTCGGGGTTTCCAAATGATCTTGGGCCGTTGCATTTGTTTAGCCCAAGGAGATCAATGGCTAAGATTGATCTACGAAGTCCCTTGGAGGAAGGCGAAGGGCGATATTTCAACAGTGAGATTAAATCAGGACTGTTGATATGCAAAGATCAATGGCAGAGGTTAAACGCGATGAAATGCAATATAAATGAAGAAAGCATTATTAGTGATAGAAACCACTGGTTTTGCATTGAAAAAAGGCAAGAAGGTGGTTTAACCTTTTCAAACACGATATGCTTCAGAGGCCGACACGTGGCATTTCAAAACCACCCATATCGCGTAGACTTTGGAGAATTAACTTTCGGACTTAATTCACGTGAAAATGCATGATAGTCGTGATCAGGGGTCTCAAATCGGACGGTCGAGAGAGAGCGCGATGGAGGATATATGCGCAGATGGAAAAAGGTGGGGAGGCTTCAATCTGAGCCGTCAGATCAAGGAATAAATGGCTGAGATTTAATCTGGAAGAAGGCAGGACCCAAAGGAGTTGGGCCTATCAGGAGCAATCTGGACCGTCAGATGAGATGAACGAACGGTTCAGATCAAATCTTGAGGTTAAAATAAAATAAAAATGAGGCAGGGAAAGGGTCAATGTGGGTTGTTGATCTATAGATATCAACTGTTGGGATTGATTCGAAAAACATTATAAGGTGGGGTTCATGATTTTAACCAAGGTTGCAAGCTTGAATCTAGACCGTCGGATCTTGATGCATGGATGGCCCAGATGCAATCGGAAGGTTTGCAATCAGGGAAGGAGAGAGGAATGGGCACACAGAAATCTCTGATGTGATTAGATGTGGACTGTTGATCTGTGGATCAGATCAACGGTGGAGAATGTATCGGAGGTCCAAAAGGCGAAGTGATGGGCTATTGGATGGAGCAATGAGGGTCATTAGATATAGAAGGGTAGAACAAATCAATGGTTGATAATCCATTGGAAGATTTCCAATCGGGAGTGGGAAATAAAACATTTAAATGCACTCAACAAAAAGTTCCAATGCGATATTGCGCAGGCCGTTTGATCTTTTCAGATCAACAGTTGAGAATGGTTTGATGAATGAACCGACAGGTTTCCTTTATAACATAGAAAAAGGGATTTTTATGAATTTACAAAGGAAAATATGCATCGGGGAGGGTTTAATATGAGGTTTAGTACCCGATTGCGAGGTTTGTGGTTTTGCAATGGGCACAAAGGATCGGGGCTTATATATAAAAGAGCCAATCGGCATCGGAACTTTCATGAAACAAAAGACTTGTGCTCATCGAAAGTTTCCAATGCGACAAGCGCTCGGGACTATTAGCACTTGGTTCTAGCGCTAGGGTATATGGTGGGGAAATGGTTTAGGGCTTAGCCCAAAGGGGCTTAGGCCCATAGTTAAAAAGGTCTGTTTTTTATGATTTTTCAAGGTTTTTCAAAGGCTTTGAAGGCTTCCAATAAGGCAAAAAAGGAGTCTTAAACCTTATCAAAGGGGTTTAAATGAAGGGAAAAGGGGAAATGAGGAAAAAGAGAGGAAATTTATGGAAAAAAGGGAATACAATGGAGGTTAATTTTGAGTGAAAACAGGGGTAAAATGAGGGGAAAATGGAAGTTTTTGCAGCAGTCTTTTCATCAGGCAAACAACAGAATTTTCATTTTTACAAGGGAAACAACAGTGAAGATTAACTAAAGCATTATTTATCTTCATAAAAACTTCAAGGATGATAGGTTATCAAAGGGGAATTAGCTCTTGGAGTTTTGAAGAACAAAATTAGCCACCTCTTGGTATAACATAATTTATCAGTGGTTAACAATGGCTCCACTTGGGGAAGATAGCTGGTTTTTTAGGTGTCTAGAACCTCAGCTACAAATCTTTGGCTTTCATTAAAATAGTGCCTTAATCCATTGGGTATCATCCTTGATTTTTTATGATCGCTGCATCAATTTATACCAATGGAATTATGTCAAAACAACAAATATACCTACCCATTCCTAGTAATCCTAACATTTTTTCTTCTTTTCGGAGTGCATTTAGACTAGCAAACTCTCTTCAACAACATTTTATTCTTTTGAAAATCGGAAACTAATCTAAGTCTAATATTATTCCTCCATGAACTCAGATTAAGAAGTTGAGTTCATAAGCTTCTCTACCTAACTACTGTCTATCAGGATTAGACTGTCTGACATACTTTCATTTTCTAAATTTGAAAACAAAAATTTAAAAGAAAACAAGTCAGGATTGAATAGTCTAACTTGTTGTTGATCTATGGCATAAAACAAGCTGCACATAGATTATTATTTTGCAGGAAATTTAAAACAAAATGTGAAGGCTTAAGATCTGAAAAATTAAAACTTCCTTCACCATCTCTTCAACTCTGATTTTGAATTTATTTGAGCTGTTTTTTTCTCTCATACTGGTTAAAGTTTTGAGCTTGTTTGAACCAGTTTTCTTTCACTATCAAAGGTTCAGGTTTTGAGCATGTTTGAACCTTCTTTCTTCTAACCTAATATATCTCACTGATAAGCCAAGATTATGTTGTTTGGCTGATCTATTCACTAACCTATCAGCAGAAAAATTTAAAACTAATTAGTCATGATTAGTCTGTATGACTAATTAGGAGTGTGTTTTTTAGGAGTGGCACTTGAGCTTGCACACTTTCAGATTTTTCTTCTCTTTTTGGTATGGGGTTGTACCTTTCTTCTTTTAAAATCTGCGCTCTTTTCTCTTTTTTATTGCTTTTGTATTTTTTTATTTTTCTAACTTTGAATGCAATGTTCATACTATGATATTTACAATGAAAAAATAAAATGTTTTGAAACTCATGACTCTTGGCAGAAGTAATGCTTTAGCATCCTTCCATTGACAGGACCTCCATACAGATCTTCTCCATTCAATTATTTCAATAAAAATGCATTGTGACCCCTCTCAGCATGAATAATATAAGGCCCTTTCCACAAGTTCTGAAAATTGCCATGTTTTCCCTTCTCTTCTCTTCTTGAATCCCATTTAAGAACAAAATTTCCAACTTGGTAATTGTTTGCCTTAGTCCTCTTATCAAATATCTTCTTTACATTTTCTTGGACTAACTGTGTTCTTTCATTGACTTCTTCTCCGGTCTGTTGTAAATGGATTGTTTTGTTGATTCTCCTCTGCATATCATTCTCTTCAATCTGCACTTCTTGAAGGAGTTTCATGACTGGAACTCCTAATGAGGTGGGGAATACCGCATCCATGCCATAGACCAGCTAAGAGGGGGACATATTTATTAACTTCTTTGTAGTTAATCTATCAGCCCATAAGGCATGAACCGGCTTATTGTGCCATGATTTTTGATTATGCTCCAACAGCTTCTTGATGATATTGATGAGACTCTTGTTGGAGGATTCAACTAATCCATTTCCTTGGGGATAGTAGGCAGTAGAATGGCCCAAGGTGATGTGGTATTTGTAACAGGAATCAACCATTTTCTTAGATTTAAAGGCAGCAGCATTATCTGTTATGATTTTTCTGAGACAAGCAAATCTGGATAGGATATTTGTTTCAATGAACTTAATAATGACAGAATCATTAGAATTTCTAGAGGGTATAGATTCTATCCACTTGGTAAATAAGTAAGTGGCCGTGAGGATCCACTTATGTTGGGCTAAAGAATATGGGTGAATTTCCCTAATGAAGTCTAAACCCCATTGTTGAAAAGGTGCCTCAACTCTGATAGGATGCAATGGTAAGTGAAGGAGTTTTCTCTTGCCATCAAAATTTGACACTTGTGGCAAGACATGACTAACTTCTGAGTGTCTGGGAAAAGGGTAGGCCAATAGTGACCAAATCTGAGAATTTTGTTTGCTATGGTCTTCCAGTAGAGGTGTCCTCCACATTCTCCTTCATGCAGCTCATGCATGATCTTTCCTCCATCATCTTCAAGTAAACATTTAAGCAAAATTCCAACAACATTTTTCCAATACAATACCCCATCTAAGATGCAATAACTCAAAGCTTTTTGTTTAAAAGATCTAACTTTATTTTTAGACAAAGAAGGAGGAGAATTCAAATATAAAAGCACATATATAATTTCAACATACCAAGGAGAATTCAAAAATGTTTCTTCAATGAAAGGAGCAGTATATTCTTCTATTTCTTCCAGCACATCTACCATATTCATGTCTAGTGCTTGGAAGTTAGACTTAGCCATAATTTTTGCTAATCCCTACCCTTTAACTAGTTTGGTGGGCCTAATTTCTAAGTCATATTCAAGGATAGTCACAATCCATTTTCTCCTTTTACCATTAGGGTCTTGACTTATAATGTCCTTGACAACAGTATGTGGAACAAAAGCAATTATGTGAGAGTGTAAAATATAGACCCTAAAGTCCTTTAATGCTTTCACTAATGCTAAGGCTTGTTGAATCTCCATGATGTTATATTTGAGAGGAGCATCTCTTAAGGCCCTACTAAAGAAGGATATTAGTTGTTCTTGCCCCAAGTCATTCTTTTGAAGTAAAACTGCAGCTATTGTATGCTTGGATGCAAAAGAAAAGATATAAAAGTCTTTGGTGAAATCTGGACTAATCAAGACTGGTGTTTGAGTAAGAGCTTGTTTGACCAATTGGAATGATTGTTTAGTTGGTAAAGTCCATTTTACACCTACATATTTCTTAAGCATGTTTGTAATTTTTTTTAATAGCTCAACAAGGTTGGGGATAAGCCTTCTCAAAAAATTAATCTTTCGAATGAAAGATTGTAATTTTTTGAGGCTTCTTGGATGGTTGATTTGTAATATGCCATCTATCCTTGTAGGGTCTATTTTGATTCCCTCTTCTGAAATTATATGACCAAGAATTTTACCTTCTTGGAGGCCAAAGAGTGTCTTCTTGGGATTCAAAGATAAGCCAAATTTCCTACACTTCTCAAAAAAATTTCTCAAGTGAATCAAATGTTCTTCATCAGTCTTTGAGAAAACGGTTATGTCATCAAGGTAAATGATAATGAAATAGCCAATATCTTTAGAGAAGTCTATATCCATGGCCCTTTGGAAGGTGGGCCCTACATTCATCAATCCGAAAGGCATCTTAACATACATAAAGGTGCCCCAAGGTGTGGTAAAAGCAGTTTTAATTTGATCACTTGGGAGCACTAACACCTGGTTATAACCTAAGAACCCATCTAAGAGTGATATCCTTTTTACCCAACTACCCTTTGGAGTATATGGTCCATTTTGGGCAAGGGGTAGTTTTCCTTTAGAGAGGCTCTATTTAAATTTCTGAAGTCAATATAGAGCCTGATTTCCCTGTCTTTTTCCTAACAGAAACTAAGTTTGATACCCACTTTGAATATATAATTGGCACTATAATGCCAAAATCATGCATCTTTTCAATTTCTGCCTTAACTAAGGGTAATAAAACAAGGTTGATTCTCCTTAGTTTTTGTTTAAAAGGTTTTTGATTTTCCTTGAGAGGGATTTTGTGCTGAATGATGCTGGTATCATAAGATTTCAGGTCTTTGTACCCCCAAGCAAAAACATCTTTAAACTCTTTGAAAAACTCTATATATTGCGATTTTATGCAAGTTGGGAGGGTGCTGAATAGTTTAATCATCTTGGGTTCTCCTAGGCTGCCTAAGTTATGTTCTTCTACATCTGTTTCCACAGGCTCCATTATGGATTCTTTGGCTACATCGTTAAAGTAAAAAAGGTGTTCTAAAGGTGTGAGACCTCTTGGAATTGTATCGCTCTTGCATTATAAAACTTCCAAGTCTTCCTGGTCTGCGTTGTCAATCAATTTTGCCTGAAAAGGATTCTCACAATGATTTGTATAAGTAGAATGCGTTATTTCAACTTTTGGAATTTGTTCAATATACAAACAGTTTTCTTTATGGCTGCTTTTTGATATTGATACGAAAAAATTGTTTTCTGATTTTAAGAAATCATCTATGTGTTTGTTAGAATCAAACACCTGCCAGTGATCTTCGTTATCAGGTACTGTAGGCCTATGTTTTACCTTTACACTAAGCTACTCATTTATCTCAGGTATTTGGCAGTTGCTGGCATTGAAAGCGAGCTTATTTGCTAGTTGATTTAGTGCTCTAGGAATGAAAACAAGTCCATACTTTTCAAAGTTTTTCAATAAATCAAGGGCAACATTCCAATATTCCCTAAGCCTTGAATTTCTAGCTGAGTATTCTCCTTTGATTTTTCTTATGATAAGTTTAGAATCTCTAAGATTGATATCTTTTGGGCTTCTAATTGTTTAAGCAATTGTAAGCCTAGGAGAAGTGCTTCATACTCAGAAATATTGTTAGTGCATGGAAAATCTAATTTATATGAAAAAATATGATTCGTATTTTGGATCCACACACCTGCCCCTGCACTTGTTTTTTTACAGGATCCATCAAATTTTATTGTCCAAAGTATATTTGCCTCATTTTCATTCTCTTGTTGCTGTTGATTTTCAATGTTTTGAATTTGATTCAAGGGAGGATTTGATTGTTCCGGTAAACTATTCAAGTCTATATTTTCCTTTTCTTCCTGAGTGACTTCATCTTCATTGTACAAGATAAAGGAATCTAAACTTGATTGAATAGAATATATTGGAGAGATGTTTGGTTTATCTATGTTACTGACCATGTACTTCATGTGATATTCCATATATAATCTTCTGTTTTTGTTAAACACGGGGATGGTGGCATAAGACATGTCCATTTGAAGGCTTCCCTGAAGTTTGGCTCCCCATGATCTTGATAAGAGCATGCCATACTTAGGGGGAATGTCAGCTACAACTATGTCCATTACTAGACTCTTAGCAGGGATTTGAGATAAGTTAACACATAAATCTTTGATTAAACCCAAACATTCGACTCTGCTTGAGTCAAAGGAATACAAATATTTGTATGGTTTAGTAATTTCTAAGACTAAGCTTTCCATTACTACCTTTGGCATTACATTGTGTGAAGCTCCAAAATCTAACATGGAATTGTCTAAACTTTTCTCATGTATGTTCAAACTAACATAGAAGGGAGGGACAACCCCTTCTTGGTATTTTCCTTCAACTTCTGGACCAAACAACAACTCAGCCTTGTCATTTGTCAAGTTTAAGGTGTTAGTATCACTTCCTAAGTTCAAAGCTTTCAAAACTTGTTTTTTGTACACTTCTTGGGTTACTATTTCAGCTAGGGGGATAGTAATTTTTATCTTTGCAATCTCTCCCTCAAGACTAAAAGGAACAATTGACTTGTTCATATTTACATCTATATTTTCAATTAAATGCCTTTTAGTAATTTTGATTTGCTGAACCTTGTTTGGACTGGTAATTAGGACAGTTTTGTTAGTACCACTAACTGAAGTGCTATGGGTATTCTGTTCAACATTTGGTTGGGAAATTTTCTCTTTGTTTAAATCTGGTTTTTTAGCCAAAATGATAGGTTTTTCTGTTGTCTTCTTAGGCTGAATTTTTGTGTTTTTCTTGACAACAATGCTAGTGTTCTTATCTTTTGAATTTTCTACGTTCCATTTTCTCCTAAGATCATATTGTTTGTGTACATCTATGATTGCATTTTCAAACCCCAATCTATAATCATCAGAATCTTCATAGGTGTTTGTATTTTGATCAAAGAAGAAACCTTGTTCTTCTTTAGTGAGGAAAACATCATCCCCGCTATCTAATCCAATCAAGTTTACATGAGCTTCTCCCAACCTTTCCATCTCCCTATCTTCCTCATATTGATCCACATAGTTTTGTTGGAAGGGAGGCCTAATCTGTTGGTCACTTTATTTTTGCTTATCTTGATTGTTTTCTCTTCTATAATTTTGATTCCTGTTTCTGTTTTGGTTGTTTTGAGGTTCTCTTAGGGGCACTCTATCATTCAAATTGATATTTTCAAGCATCCTCTCCATTACCTTCACTAGGTTATCAATTTTAGTGTCAAAAGCTGAGGTTGAGGGTGCAATTTCATCTTTATAAGTTACCCTTTTCTCTACTCTTAACCTATTTCTCTTCTCAATTATGTTTGCTTCAACACTTATACCTCCTTTTTGCATGTCTTCTAATGTTAAGTAATCTCTCTCCCTCAGTTGATAGGCCATTTCAGCATCAAAGCCTTCATGATATCTTACTAAGGCCATGCCTTGGGGAGGTTTCATGTGAGCTGGAAGAGCATTATAAACGCTATTGAACCTAGTGGAGTAGTCAAGGACACTCTCTCCTTGATTTATTTTAAGGCTACTATATTCTGCTAGTATTTGGAGAGGCTTATTTTTGGTTTCCCACTTGTTTATGAATGTTTGATGCAAAGCAAGGAGATCATTGATGTTGTTAGGAGGTAGGTTTTTGAACCATTTCTTTACATCTCCTCCCAAAAATTAGGTGAAAATCCTCATCTTAATGGTTTCCTCCTCTATTTCCATGTAGTCAAATGCATCTTCCATCCTATATACATGATTTTGAGCTATTGTAGACTCTTTTGTAGTGAACTGAGGAATCTTGGATTGGTACTCATTTGGTAAGGGAAGCAGAGGTTGTGGTAACACTAATGGGGCATACCATATTGCCATGGATGGAAAGAAAGGTCGATTTACAAGAGTGAAAGTGGGCTGAAAAGGAGTATTTTGCACAATGGTAGTATGGATTGGAGTGGAAGAAACACTTGGGCCAGCAAACTGGTTTTGAGCAGATTTGTTATGAAAAAGGCTAAAGTGATGAAGAAGCTGGGAATCAGGAGGGGTGGAAGGTGAGCCTTCTCTACTAAAGCTTTGTTGCAGATCTACAATGTCAAGATTAATTTGGTTTAAATCACCTTGAGATCTAGTTCTAAAGATGTTCTTTGTATGATGTAAATCAAAGTGTGAATCCTCTAAGACAACAAGGTTTTCAGGGACAGATTTTTCTCTTAAGAGGCTCCTATTAGCAGCTAATTTTCTAGATTTAGAAGTTTGCCACAGAATTATCTCTGGATTGTCAACTATTAAAGGTGGATTTGGGTCTAGATGAGATCTAGTGTTGATTCTATGTGAAGCCAGATTTATTTTAAAAAATGAGAGAGGTTAAAGTTTTAGGGACTATTTTTTGGAAGTTTTACCTCTCACGATGTCTTATATAGAATGAGACTAGGATTCTAAACTTCTTCAAGGCTGTTTAACACAGTCCTAAAGAGATCTGGAGACCTAGATGAGTAATAGGCCTACTGGGGCTAGTGGAGTCGCCAGGTGAAAACTATTTAGCTTCTATGAAGGTAAAATATTGGATGGTTCCACCACCACGTTTATTATGAAGCCAAACTGAAATGTTTTTGGGTTTTTCTGAGTTTTAGTCCTATGGGTTAGGAGAGTATCCTAAATCTAAATTAACACTTAGCTAAGGTGTCAGAAACATATAGATTTCACTCTTATGGCTTGGTAGCTGATTCCTTCAAGGTTTGATAAGGTCCTACGAGAATCCTAAGGGTTACTTAGTTTGTCACTGATTCAATTAAGTCCTATCATGATTACCATTTTTGTTAGGTAGTGCTTGAAGAAGGTTACTTATGTTATAATAAAAAATGAGTGATTTGTTTTAAGGATTTTATTCAGGTTCCCACCATGATTTCCATTATGTTGGAGTCCCATGTTTTGATAGTTTGGCAAATCAAAAGACAAGGCAACATCAGAACCAATATTTAGAGTTACAGGATCTAGTCCTCTTGCTCTCAGAGAGGGATCTCTCAAATTATTATTTTTTTCAAAGGTTTATCTTGTGTTCTTTGGGTATTGGTTTTAGACTAGTTATTAAGTGCAAGTGTTTTTTTGTTTGTTTGGTTGAATTGATACAGCAGAACATGAAAGGTCTAGGAAATATATGTAGAAAGGAGAAACATCTGGTTCATTGGGAAATGGAGTCAAGAAGAGGTTATAACACACTCATCAATGGATATGGGATATCAGAGGGAAAATGTAACTTGGCCGCAGGATCCTTTGGTTTTGTGAATGAGATGGACATCAATGACTTGGAAAGAGAAATTGAATTCTCAACAAAGGGAAATTGAAAACATAACTTGAACAATAAAGATATATTTGATAGACAGGGCTAAGCATAAAATCTACAAACATTCTTCAAGCAAATAATGACTTCAAGAAAACTTTCAAAATGAAATCTAAGATTCGGGGAACATCCTATTTCATCAAATATTTTACTTCAAATGACTTAGAAAACATAAAAGATTCACTGATAATTGCAATCATAAAAGAGGGAAAAAATAATACATCTATGATCACAACTGTAAAATACCTTTAAGACAATTGTTTAAGAAAGGACAAAGGGCATGATCAAAACAGACCTCCTTGGCTTACTATAAAAAAAGATACTTCAAAGGGAAACTTCAATAACAGCCTTTAAGTGGAAACAAACAAGCAGGGAGAACCATAAATCATGCTAAAACCAACTATTCGGACTATTAGAGAAATAAACAAGCATGAGGACTAAAGAGAGAGATTAAAGACTCTAAAATACCTTAGTAGAAGAAAACATAAAATAGTGAAGGATAAACAGGTCTAAGGTGCTTCCAAGAGTCATTTCTTAGCCTAAAACTTTCATCCTACTGTAGTAAGAAATTATGGAACAAAATGAAAATAGGAGAAAACATTAAACAGTTTAGAATACTTCACCAACAGCTAAGCTCATGGATCCAATGATAGAGCCTTCTCAAGAAAAAGCACGCAACAACATCATCAGGGCTTCAAGACTTCAATTTCTTCTTCAATTTCAATAGACTATGTATTATTTCAGAGAGTTTCAGTATTACAACCAGTGATCAACCAACCTATATCTCATCTTATTCAAAAGTATTTATAGAATAAATGAGGAGGTGGAAGGGCTTTTAGATTGAAGTGTAATTAATTCTACATTAAATGGAACTCCAAACCTTGAAAACCATGCAAGCCCTAAGGAAGGAGAGCATTGAATTATGATTTTGTTTATTTACTCTATTTCTGTCTTTTTTAAACTCAAAGGTCAAAAATATTGACTTCGAGGCCTATTTCTTATCTTCGGAATAACTCTGCTGATAGTTTGAGAATTTGTTCTTTCTTTGGTAATAACTGTTCAGTTGTATTTAGATAAATATCTTCTATTTTGGTAATGACTACGCCCTCTTTGATTGCTTTGAGGATGCAGGTGTCTTTTGGTAGTTGCAGAGGATTCAATTAGCCTCTGATGTGGCAGCGGAGGCTTCTTGGACTGGTAGATATTTATTTTTTAACCTAAAACACCCTTTATTTTACTTGAGTTCTCTGTTTTAGGCTTAATGAAGCCTAAGTTTTGTCTTCTAATCTTCGAATGTCTTTAATCATGGATTAGGTCTTTGATTAATCGAATTAATACCTTAATCCTTCCAAAACCGGGTTAACAATCTTCAAATAGGTTTTCTACTTTTGCTTTCACCCTGTCAAACTGATACTCTTTTCCTGTGATGTTTGTTGTGTTTCCATTGTCATTACAGGCACACAGAGGTTGTATAAAGGCATCAATGTTCATGAGGCACTAATAAAATATAATTCAGAACCCTGCGGAATGATTTCCTTCGTAAAATAAAGGCCTGGGGGATTTTCATCCTCGGCCTTTGATCTTCCTTTAAACAACTAAGAAAATATTTTTAAAAACCTGCAAAATACATAAAAGTTAAAAAAATCTTGTGTGGCTGGGTAAAAATTGCTTTGGACGCTTAGGTTAGAGCGTGACCATCGGATGAAAGCATCTAACGACGAGGATTTCTTGCGGAGATTAAAAGGGAGGTGGTTGAATAAGCGGTGAGGAGATTAAGTCAGATCTGCTGATCTGCAGAGATCGATGGTCTGGATTAATTGGGATAATATAATGCGAAGGGGTCATATTTATAATGAAATGGGGAAAATACAAAAAAAAACGGGAAAATGCCTTTGGCAGAGGAAAATATGTTGGAAGGAAATTTGGGGTTTCCAAACGATCTTGGGCCATTGGATTTGTTTAGCCCAAGGAGATCAACGGCTGAGATTGATCTATGAAGTCCCTTGGAGGAAGGCAGAGGGCGATAGTTCAACAATGAGATTAAATCGGGATGGTTGATCTCCAGAGATCAAAGGTAGAGGTTAAATGTGGTGAAATACAATAGAAATGGAGAAAGCAGTTTCAGTGATAGAAACCACTAGTTTCGTGTTGAAAAAAGGTAAGAAGGCGGTTTAACCTTTTCAAACGCGATATGCTTCAGAGGCCGACATGTGGCATTTCAAAAGCACCGATATTTCATAGGCTTTGGAGAATTAACTTTCGGGCTTAATTCTACACGAAAAATGCATGACAGTCGTCAGATGAGGGGTCTCAAATTAGACAGTCGAGAGAGAGCACGATGGAGGATAGATGCACAGACGGAAAAAGGTGGGGTGGTTTCAATCTGAGTCATCAGATCAAGGAATAAACGATTGAGATTTAATCTGGAAGAAGGCAGGACCCAAAGGAGTTGGGCCTATTAGGAGGAATCTAGATAGTTAGATGAGATGAATGAATGGTCCAGATCAAATCTTGAGGTTAAAATAAAATAAAAATGAGGTGGGAAAAAGGTCAGTGTGGGATGTTGATCTGCAGAGATCAACAGTCGAGATTGATCCAAAAAACATTATAAGCCGGGGTTCATGATTTTAACCAAGGTTGCGAGCTTGAATATAGACCGTCAGATCTTGATGCATGGATTGCCCAGATGCAATTAGAAGGTTTGAAATCAGGGAAGGAGAGAGGAATGGGCAGACATAAATCTCTGATGCGATTAGATTTGGACCGTTGATCTGCGGATCAGATCAACAGCAAAGAATGTATCGGAGGTCCAAAAGGCGGAGGGATGGGCTATTGGATAAAGTGATGAGGGTTGTCGAATCTAGAAGGGTGGAAAAGATCAAAAGTTGATAATCCATCGGAAGATTTCCAATCGGGAGTGGGAAATAAAACATTTAAACGCGCTCAACAAAAAGTTTTGATGCGAGATTGCGCAGGCCGTTTAATCTTTTTAGATCAACGACTAAGAATGGTTTGATCAATGAACCGGTGGGTTTCCTTTATAACATATAAAAAGGGATTTTTATGAATTTGCAAAGGAAAATATGCATCGAGGAGGGTTTAATATGAGGTTTAGCACCTGATTGTGGGGCCTGTGGTTTTGCGATGGGCACAAAGGATCAGGGCTTATATATAAAAGAGCCAATCGGCATCAGAACTTTCATGAAACAAAAGACTTGCGCTCATCAAAATTTTCTGATGCGATAAGCACTCGGGACTATTAGCGCTTGGTTCCAGCACTAGGGTATATGGTGGGGAAGTGGTTTAGGGCTTAGGCCCATAGTTAAAAAGCCCTGTTTTTTATGATTTTTCAAGGTTTTTCAAAGGGTTTTAAGGCTTCCGATAAGGCAAAAAAGGAGTCTTAAACCTTATCAAAAGGGTTTAAATGAAGGGAAAGGGGGAAATGAGGAAAAACAGAGGAAAATTATGGAAAAAAGGGAATAAAATGGAGGTTAATTTTGAGTGAAAACAGGGGTAAAATGAGGGGAAAATGGAAGTTTTTGCAGCAGTCTTTTCTTTAGGCAAACAATAGAATTTTCAGTTTTACAAGGGAAACAACAGTGAAGATTAACTAAAGCATTAGTTATCTTCATAAAACTTCAAGGATGATAGGTTCTCAAAGGGGAATTTTCTCTTGGAGTTTTGAAGAACAAAATTAGCCACCTCCTGGTATAACAGAATTTATCAATGGCTAACAGATAGAAGCATATTGGAGCTCCTAGCTTTTGGTGGAGTATTCCAAGGATCTTCATGCTTGCAGGATATTGGATGGCCAGTTGCATGAGGAGGAGTATTCAGTCAGAGATGGGGTCGTATTTTATCATGGTAGGATCTTCTTGTCTAGAGCTTCCAAGCTCAAGGAGAAGTTGCTACAAGCAACTCATGAGGATTTCCTTTTCAGTCCCACTTGTTCTATGAGAGCATACCACAACACCATGGAGGGGTATTTTTGGAGGGGTTTTGAGGAGGAGATATATTAGCATATATAGATATGCATAGATTATGTGGAGTTGGAGGAGAGACATAAATCTTTGAGACAATTAGTGTTGGTATCCCGTGTTTTGACAGTTTGGAAAATCAAAAGACAAGGCAACATCAGAACCAATCTTTAGAGTTCCAGGATCTAGTCCTCCTTTTCTTAGAGAGGGATCTCTCAAATATTTGTTTGCAAAGGTTTATCTTGTTTTCTTTGGTTATGGATTTTAGACTAGTTATTACGTGCAGATGTTTGTTTGGTTGGGTTGAGTTGATACAGCAGAATATGAAAGGTCTAGGAAAGATAGACAGAAAGAGGAAATATCCGATTCGTTGGGCAATGGAGTCAAAATAAGATCATGACAAACTCTTCAAGGGATATAGGATATCAAAGGGAAAATCTAACTTGGCCACAGGATCCTTTGTTTTGGAATGAGATGGACATTAATGATTTGGAAAAAGAAATTTAATTCTCAACAAAGGGAACTTGAGAAACATGACTTATCAATAAAGAGATATTTGATAGACAAGGCTAACCATAAATTCTACAAACATTCTTTAAGAAAATAATGATTTCAAGACAACTTCTAAAATGAAATCTAAGATTCGGGGAACACCCTATTTCCTCAAAGATCTTATTTTAAAGGATTTAGAAAACATAAAAGATTCACTGATAGTTGCATTCATAGAAGAGGGAACACCTAAATAACATCCGTGTTTGCAACTATAAAGACCTTCAAAACAACTGTTTAAGCAGGGGCAAAGGGTAAGATCAAAACCGACCTCTTTGGTTAACTTAAGACAATGGTACTTCGAAGGGAGATTTCAATAACGACTTTCAAGTGATGGCAGACAAGCAGGGAGAACCATAACATGTTGAAACCAACTATTTGAGCTATCAAGGAAATAAATGAGCATGAAGATTAAAGAGAAGGTTTAAAGCCTCTAAAATACTTCAGCAGAAGAAAACATAAAACAGTGAAGGGTGAACAGGTCTAAGGTGCTTCCAGGAGTCATTTCTTAGCCTAAAACTTTCAGCCTACTGTAGTAAGAAATTATGGAACATAATGAAAACAAGGGAAAACATTTAACAGTTCAGAGCACTTCACCAACAGCCAAGCTCATGGATCCAATGATAGAGCCTTCTCAGGAACAGACATGCAACGACATCATCAAGACATCCAAGACTCCAAATTATTTTCAACTTCAACAGACTTGTATATTTATTTCAGAGAGTTTCGATATTACAACTTGTTATCAAACAGCAACCAACAATTTCTCATCTTCTTCTGAGGTATTTATAGAAGAATGAGGAGGTGATCTGAGAAAATATCTCTCAGAATAATTAATACAGGTTCAAGACTTCTCGGCCCTTTGAGAGGCTCGATGAAGAAGTTCACAGGTGGAACACTGTATTTACTATTTTACATTTAAGGATTAAGCTCGGTGGGAGCTTTATTTGACTTTGAGGCTTTATGTAATGTTTGGAGTAACTCTGCAGATATTTTCTGCATTGATTTCCTTGCAGAAGTAACTCCCTAGCTGCGCTGGAGGCGAATATCTGATTTTCTTCAATAACTTCGGCCTCTGTTTTGAAAGGTTTGAGGCGACAGGTGGCTCGGTGGTAGCTGAGGAATCAATTTGCCTCAGATGTGGCAGTGGAGGCTTTCTGTCTGATGAAACACTTTAGGTTTTTCCTTTAAACTGTGTTTTAGATTGGGGATTAGGCTTTTGATAACGGTCTTAGCCGTAATCCCCATAAAAACCGTCTTCAATCTTCATTTGCTGTGTTCTGTCTTCAAACTGTTACTTTTTAACTGTTTTTGAATTAAAACAGTGTCTTGTCGATGTGCAGGCCGCACTGGGCTTTTTAAAGGCATCAATGCCCATGAAGCATTGAGAAAACAAAGGAGTGAAACCCCGCAGATGGTTCTCTTTAACAGCTCGAAGGCGCAGGAAACGTCTTTCCCAACCCTCGGCTTTCTTTCATTAAACAATGGAAAACCATTAAAACGCCTGCAAAACACAAAAATAGTTAAGAAATCCTGCGGAAATAGGTTTAAACTGCTTCAGATGGCGGGGGAGGAGCGAAGCCGTCGGATGAAGGCAACCAACGGTGGAGATCTGCATAGAAAAGAAAAAAGGATAGCGGGAGAAGAATAAGGAGGATTAGTTTTGGACCGTCCGATCTAGACACGTGGACGGTCCAGATTCAATCGAAGGATTGCAATCGAAATTGCGGGCCTAATCGCAATCGAAACTGCCGGCCTGGTCTTTTCGATCAACCCATTGAAATTTTCCCGATTACGATTGCGCGATTGGTCTTTTTAATCTAACCATTTTATATTTAACACGTGACTTCAAGCTTTTAAGTTGAAACTTTGGATAAGCGGGTTCTTGGGTTTTATAAAGGAAAAAGCAGAACAGTAATGAAAATTTACAATG
This sequence comes from Pinus albicaulis, assembly GCA_034641835.2. Lineage (NCBI taxonomy): Eukaryota > Viridiplantae > Streptophyta > Pinopsida > Pinales > Pinaceae > Pinus > Pinus albicaulis. The sequence goes on along the minus strand of CM076579.1, from coordinate 559,270,921 downwards.
TTTTAAGCACCGGAGGCGGGCTTACTGGATATATAAAATAAACGATGCGATCGGGTTTTTGTATTTACAAAGGATTAATCGCATCGGAACATTTCAAACCAAAGTATGATCGCAATCGAAACTTTTGAATAGAGCACAAGTCTCGCGCATTTGGATACTTCCGATGTGATGAGCGCCGAACAGGGTTAGTGCTTGGTTTTTTAATGGAAATGGGGGTTCCAAAACAGTTAAAAAGTGAGTTTTCAACTATGGAAAGGAGAATTTTTCATAAATGGAAAGAAGAGGACTTATGAAAACAAGGCAGTTTTGATGGAGAAAAAGGGGAGCAGATGAAAGGTTTGAGAAGAGGGAAAATGATGGTCTTTCAGCAGTCTTTCATTTGGAATCAGCAGAATTTTCTGAGTAAAAATGGGACAGCAAATGAGGATTTGGGACAGAGGCATGAGACCTTAAAGAGACTTCAAGAGCCAACAATTTTTAGTGATAAAATTTGTTCCTTGGAGGCTCAAAAAAGATCTTAGCCACCTTTTGGTATAACAAAATATTATAGGTGGCTAACAGTGGCTCCACTTGGGGATGGTGCCTTCTTGAAGGCATCAAGAATTCAGACTTTATTTCTGGGAGGCTGATTAGTTGCCTCATCCATTGGGCTGCCCTTCTGTGATTGAATGATCTTCTCTAAAAACATATTTGGTAGCCATGAAAACAATGGACCTTTATCAACAAGCTTGCTACCTACCCAATCCTACAGATCTAGCATTTTTTCTTCACCAGAGTGCACTTGGATTGGCAAACTCTATTCACAACATTTTATTCTTTTGAAAGCAGGAAATATAATCTACTTCTACTCCTTATTTCTCCCTGAACTTAGATTAAACAGTTGAGCTCAGATATTTTTCTACCTAGTCTACTGTCTGTTGGGATTAAACAGTCCAACAAACTTTCATTCTCTAAGTTCTACAACAGAAAATTTAAAAAATAGTCAAGTCAAGATTGAGCTGTTTGACTTGCTATGATCTATGGCATAAGAACAAGCTGCACATAGATTATTATTTGCAGAAAATTAAATCAAAATGGAAGGCTTAAGATCTGAAAGTTTCTCATTATGGCCTTCTTTTTCTTTACAACTCTATTTTTAATTTTGTTTTGAGCTATCTCTTCCTTGATATCTGATTCAGGTTTTGAGTGGATTAGAACCAGATTTTTACATCTTCTTGACTCAGAAAAATAAAACAAGTGTGAGTCATTTCTCTTTGGGAAACTTAGGTTTAGATTTTGAGTTTTTTTGAACCTTCAATTTCTATCCTAATCTATCTACTGATAAGCCAAGATTAAACAGTTTGGCAAATCAAATTCACTACCCTATCAGCAGAAAATTGAAAGCTAATTAGTCAAGATTAAACAGTTTGACTAATTAGAAGTGTGTTTCACGGGAGTGGCATTTAAGCTTGCACACTTTCAGATTTATTTCTCTTTTTGGCATGGGGCCGTGCCTTTCTTGTTTTTCATTTCTGCCCTCTTTTCTTTCTTTCTTTGTTTTTGTATTTTTTGATTTTTATAACTTTTGAATGCAATGGTTAGACTATGATATTTACAGTGGAGAAAAAAATGCTTTGAAACTTAAGACTCTTGGCAGAATTAATGCTTGAGCATCCTGCCATTGACAGGACCTCCATATAAGTCTTCTCCATTCAATTCTTTCAAGAAAAATGTATTATGACCCCTCCCAGCATGAATAATATATGGCCCTTTCCACAATTTCTCAAACTTGCCATGTTTCCCCTTCTCTTCCCTCCGTGAATCCCACTTAAGAACAACACTTCCAACCTGGAAATTGTTTACCTTAGTCCTCTTATCAAATTGCTTCTTCATATTTTCTTGGACTAACTATGGTCTCTCATAAACTTCTTCTCTAGTCTGCTGCAAATGGATAGTTTGGTTGATCCTCCTCTGCATATAATTTTCCTCAACCTGTACTTCTTGAAGGAGTTTTATGACTGGAACTCATAATGAGGTAGGAAAAATTGCATCCATGCCATAAAGTAACTGATAGGGGGACATATTTATTGATTTCTTTGTAGTTAGTCTATCAGCCCATAAGGCATGAACCAACTTACTGTGCCATGATTTTTGATTTTCTTCCAACAATTTTTTAATAATATTGATGAGACTCTTGTTGGAGGATTCAGCTAATCCATTTCCTTGGGGGTAGTAAGTAGTGGAATGGCCCAAGGTTATATGGTATTTGTGACAGATATCAACCATCTTTTTGGATTTGAAAGCAGCAGCATTGTCTGTTATGATTTTTCTAGGACAACCAAATCTGGATAGGATGTGGGTTTCAAGAAACTTGATAATGACAGAGTCATTAGCATTCCTGGTAGGTATAGCTTCTATCCATTTGGTGAAGAATTCAGTGGCTGTGAGGATCCACTTATGTTGAGCTGAGGAAGATGGATGAATTTCTCCAATGAAGTCCAACCCCCATTGTTGAAAGGGTGCCTCAACTCTGATAGGATGTAGGGGTAAGGGAAGGAGTTTTTTCTTGCCATCAAAGATTTGACACTTATGGAAAGACATGACCAGCTTCTGAGTATCTGGGAAAAGTGTAGGCCAATAGTAACCTGATCTGAGAATTTTGTTTGCTGTGGCCTTCCAGTAGAGGTGTCCTCCACATTCACCATCATGTAGTTCGTGCATGATCTTCCCTGCATCATCTTCAAGTAAACATTTAAGCAAAATTCCAACAGCGTTTTTCCAATATAACACCCCGTCTAAAATGCAAAAACTCAAAGCTTTCTGTTTCAAAAATATAGCTTTAGTTTTAGACAAAGAAGGAGGAGTATTCAAATATAAAAGCACATAAAAAATATTAGCATACCAAGGGGAATTTAGGAAAGTTACCTCAATAAAAGGGGCGTCAGATTCTTCCATTTCTTCCAACACATCCACCATATTTATGTCTAGTGCTTGGAAGTTGGACTCGGCCATAAGTTTTGCTAATCCTTGCCCCTTAAAAAGTTTGGTGGGCCTAATTTCTAAGTCATATTCAAGAATAGTTGCAATCCATTTTCCCCTTTTACCATCAGGGTCTTGACTTAGAATATCCTTGACAACAGTATGCGGAACAAAAGAAATTATGTGAGAGTGTAAAATATAAACCCTAAAGTCTTTTAATGCTTTTACTAATGCTAAGGCTTGCTTTTCCATAATGTTATAATTGAGAGGAGCGTCTCTTAGGGCCCTACTAAAAAATGATATTGGTTGTTCTTGTCCGAGATCATTCTTTTGAAGCAAAACTGCAGCTAATGTATGTTCAGATGCAAAAGAAAAAATGTAAAAGTCTTTGGTAAAATCAGGACTAATCAGTACTGGCGCTCGGGTAAGGGCTTGTTTGACCAGTTCGAATGATTGTTTGGCTGGCAAAGTCCATTTTACACCCACATTTTTCTTAAGCATGTTTGTGATGTTTTTCAATAGCTCGGCAAGGTTGGGAATAAACCTTCTCAAAAAATTAATCTTTCCAATGAAAGATTGCAATTCTTTGAGGCTTCTAGGATGGCTGATTTGCAGTATGCCATCTATCCTCGTAAGGTCTATTTTGATTCCCTCTTCTGAAATTATGTGACCAAGAAGTTTCCCTTCTTGGAGTCCAAAGAGGGTCTTCTTGGGATTTAGTGATAAGCCAAATTTCTTACATTTCTCAAAAACCTTCCTTAGGTGAATCAAATGTTCTTCATCAGTTTTTGAGAAAACAGTTATGTCATCAAGGTAGATAATTATAAAATAGCCAATATCTTCAGAGAAGGCTATGTCCATGGCCCTTTGGAAGGTGGCCCCTGCGTTCATTAATCCAAAAGGCATTTTGACATACATAAAAGTTCCCCAAGGTGTGGTAAAAGCAGTTTTGATTTGATCACTTGGGAAAACTAACACCTGATTGTAACCCGAGAACCCATCTAATAGGGATATTCTTCTTGATCCAACTACCCTTTGAAGTATATGGTCCATCTTAGGTAAAGGGTAGTTGTCTTTTAAAGAGGCTCTATTTAAATTTCTGAAGTCAATACAGAGCCTGATCTCCCCAGTTTTCTTTCTAACAGAAACTAAGTTTGATACCCATTCCAAAAATCTAATGGGTACTATGATCCCAGCGTTGTACATTTTCTCAATTTCTGCCTTAACCGAAGGTAATAAAAGGAGATTTATTCTCCTTAGTTTTTGTTTAAAAGGCTTTTGATTTTCCTTCAAGGGGATTTTATGCTGGATGATGCTGGTATCATATGATTTCAAGTCTTTGTATTCCCAAGCAAACACATCCTTAAATTATTTAAAAAGCTTTATGTACTGTGATTTTATGTGGGCTGGGAGGGTGCTGGATAGCTTGATCATCTTGGGTTCTGTGAGGCTGCCTATGTTGTGTTCTTCTACGTTTGTCTCCACAGGCTCCATTCTGGGTTCTTTAGCTACATCGTTGAGATCAAACAAGTGTTCTAAAGGTGTGAGACCTCTTGGGGTTTTATCATTTTTGCATTGTAAGACTTCCAAGTATTCTCGGTCTTCATTTTTCACTACCTCTGCTTCAAAAGGATTTTCGCAATGATTTATATCAGCAGAATATGTCATTTCAGCCTCTGGGATTTGTTCAATATACAAGCAGTTTTCTTCATGGCTAGCTTCTGGTGTTGGTATGCTGAAATCATTTTCTAATTTTAAGAAATCACCTATGTGTTTGTCAGATTCGAACACTTGCCAGTGATCTTCGTTGTCAGGAACAGCAGGTCTGTGTTTCACCTTTATACTGAGTTGTCCATTTATCTCAGGTACTTGGCAATTGCTGGCAGTGAAGGCAAGTTCATTTGCTAGATGATTCCGTGCTCTAGGGATAAAAATGAGTTCATATTTTTCGAAAGTTTTTAACAGGTCAAGGGCAGCATTTCGATATTCCCTAAGCTTTGGATTCTTAGCTGAGTATTCTCCTTTGATTTGTTTGATGATAAGCTCAGAATCACCTAAAATGGATATCCTTTAGGCTTCTAATTCTTTAAGCAGTTGTAAGCCTAGGAGAAGTGCTTCATACTCAGCAATATTGTTAGTGCATGGGAAGTCTAATTTGTATGAAAAACTCTAATTTGTGTTCCGAATCCAGACACCTGCCCCTGCACTAGTTTTATTACAGGATCCATCGAAATTTATTGTCCAAAGTATATTTGACTCATTCTCATTTTCTTGTCACTGTTGATCGTCAACGTTTTGAAATTTATTCGAGGTGAAATTTGGTGGGTCTATATTTTCTTTACATGGTTGAGTAATTTCATCTTCGTTATACAAGATAAATGAATCGAAACTTGATTGAATAGAATAGATCGAAGTGTTGTTTGGTTTTTCCATGTTACTCACCATATACTTCATGTGGGCTTCCCTATATAGTCTTCTATTTTGGTTAAAAACAGGGATGGTGGCATAAGACATGTCCATTTGAAGGCTTCCCTGAAGTTTGGCTCCCCATGATCTTGATAAAAGCATGCCATACTTAGGGGGAATGTCAGCTACAACGATGTCCATCACTAGATTCTTGGCAGGGATCTGAGCTAAGTTAACACATAAATCTTCGATTAAACCCAAACATTTGACTCTACTTGAGTCAAAGGAATACAAATATTTGTACGGTTTAGTAATTTCTAAGCCTAAGCTTTCCATTACTACTTTGGGCATTAGATTGTGTGAAGCTCCGGAATCTAACATGGCATTGTGTAGAATTTTATCGTGTATGCTCAAACTGACATAGAAGGGAGGGACTGGTCCCTCTTGATATTTTCCTTCAACTTCTGGGCCAAACAACAGCTCAGGTTTGTCGTCTATCAAGTTTAAGGTGTCAGTATCACTTCCTAAGTTTAAAGCTTTTAAAACTTGGTTTTTGTACACATCTTGGGTTACTAGTTCAGCTAGGGGGATGGTAATCTTAATCTTGGCAATCTCCCCCTCAAGGCTGAAAGGAATAATTGACTTGTTGATATTTACATCTGTTTTTTCAATTAAATTCCTTTCAGCAATTTTACTTTGCTGAACCTGGTTTGGGATAGTAATTGGGATCGATTTATTGGGACTACTAGCTGAAGTGCTAGGGGTACTTTTTTCAACATTTGGCTGGATTCCTTTGTCTTTGTTTAAGTCTGTTTTCTTGGCCGAAATGTTGGTTTTTTTTGCTGTCTTTTTGGACTGGTTTTCCATGTTCTTCTTGACAGCAATGCTAGTATTCTTATCTTTTGAATTCTCTACACTTCCCTTGCTCCTAAGATCATATTGTTTGTGCACCTCCATGATTGCATTTTCAAAACCCATTCTATAGTCATCAGAATATTCATAGGTGTTTTTATTTTGATCATTTGAGAAGAAACCTTGTTCTTCCTCGGTGAGGAAAACATCATCCCCACTGTCTGATCCAATCAAGTTTACATGTGATTCTTCCAATCTTTCCAACTCCCTGTCTTCCTCATATTGATCTACATAGTTCTGTTGAAAGGGAGGTCTGATTTGTTGGTCACTTTCTTTTTGCTTATCCTGATTGTTATCTTTCCTATAATTCTGATTTCTATTTCTGTTTTGATTGTTTTGAAGTGCAGTCTGGCTTTGATTTGCTTGTGCTTTCTTAATTATGCTCATCTCTTTCATCATTTCTTCCAAAATTCTCTCCATTTTTGAGCTTGAAGTAGAGGGAGGGGATTCCTCTCTGAAAGATACTCTCTTCTCAGTTTTCATTCTTGCTCTCTTTTCTATTAAGTTTACTTCCACAGAAAGGGCACCTCTTTGCATATCTTCCAAAGTTGCAAAAACTCTTTCTCTAAGTGAATATGTCATGTCTGGGTCAAACCCTTCAGGAAATTTGTTTAAAGCTGAGCCCTGAGGAGGTTTTAGTTCAGGGTAAAGTGCCTTATACACGCTGTTAAATCTGGTACAATAAGCTTGTACACTTTCCCCAGGGTTCCTATGGAGATTGTTATAATCAGCAAGGACTTGGAGAGGATTTTTTCTTACTTCCCACTTGTTTAAGAATGTTTGATGGAAGCCTTGGAGGTCATTTATACTACGAGGGGCTAAACCTTTAAACCATTTTCTTACTTCTCCCCCTAAGCTCTGAGCAAACAGTCTGAGTTTGATAGAATCATCATCGATTTCATTTTGATCAAAATAGTCATTCATCTTATCCACATGTTGTGATGCAGTTGTAGCATTATTAGCATCATATAATGGAATTTTGGACTGATAGTCCTGTGGAAGATTGACTAGTGGTATATTAAGGGCTAAGGGAGCATACCATGCTGCCATGATATGTGGTGGGGGTGGATTAACAAGTGGGGGATTTGGCTGGAGTGGAGTGGTTTGAACAGTGGATTAATGGTGTACAGAAGTGGATGGAACAACAGCAGATTGCTGAGCTGATTTTGGATGAGAGACACCTAGGTTAAAAAGAAAATGTGGATCAGGAGGTGTTGATTCTCTATCAGGATATTCACTTGTTTCCAGGGATGAAAGTGAAGACTCAGGATTTATCTAAATTATATCATCAAATGACCTAGTTCTAAATGGGTTTACTAAGTCAACTTGTGATTGTTGTAGAGCTAAAAGATTTTCAAGAACTGAATTAGCTCTCAAGGGTGATCTGAAAACAGTTGAAAATTTAACCTTAGGAGACTTCCAAAGGATACTTTCTGGGTCATCAACTATCTCAGGTGGATCGGGGTCAGGACGGGCTCTAGTATAAATCTTCCTAGAAGCCACTATGTCGTAATTTGAGATCCAAATGACAGGAAAAGTTCAACCAAGTATGACAATCTTTGAGAGGTTAACTGATATGTTTACACGAATTTTGATCTTACAATCCTCTAACTGGATTAGGAAACTGTATAATGGTAAGGGTTCTTTCCAGTGGAGTCTTTAAGGTCTGCTCAGGATTATGGAGTCGCCAGGTGGAAGCTTTTTAGCTCCTAAGGAGGTAAAAGGTTTTATGGTACACCACCATGTTTATTATGAAGCCAAAATTGAAATATTTTGGGTTTTTCTAAGTTTATTTTGTTTTTATAGGTTAAGAGAGTGTTCTAAGTTTGATTTTGCACTTAGCTAAGGTGTTCAAACAAACAGAGTTGCTCTTATGGCTTGGTAACTGGTTCCTTCAAGGTTTGATAAGAATTTAAAGGAATCCTAAGGGTTACTTAGTTTTTCACTGATTCAAAAGAGCCCTATCATGATTGCCATTATGTTAGGCAGTGCTTGAAGAAAGTTACTTATGTTATACTGGACCTAAAGTTGAAGGAAAGGTTTCGCAAACCTCTAATTCTCAGCAGGTCCCACCGTGATCGCCATTATGTTGGAGTCCCGTGTTTTGACAGTTTGGAAAATCAAAAGACAAGGCAACATCAGAACCAATCTTTAGAGTTCCAGGATCTAGTCCTCCTGTTCTCAGAGAGGGATCTCTCAAATATTTGTTTGCAAAGGTTTATCTTGTTTTCTTTGGTTATGGATTTTAGATTAGTTATTACGTGCAGATGTTTGTTTGGTTGGGTTGAGTTGATACAGCAGAATATGAAAGGTCTAGGAAAGATAGACAGAAAGAGGAAATATCCGGTTCATTGGGCAATGGAGTCAAAATAAGATCATGACAAACTCTTCAAGGGATATGGGATATCAAAGGGAAAATCTAACTTGGCCACAGGATCCTTTGTTTTGGAATGAGATGAACATTAATGATTTAGAAAAAGAAATTTAATTCTCAACAAAGGGAACTTGAGAAACATAACTTATCAATAAAGATATATTTGATAGACAGGGCTAACCATAAATTCTACAAACATTATTTAAGCAAATAATGATTTCAAGACAACTTCTAAAATGAAATCTAAGATTCGGGGAACACCCTATTTCCTCAAAGATTTTATTTTAAAGGATTTAGAAAACATAAAAGATTCACTGATAGTTGCATTCATAGAAGAGGGAACACCTAAATAACATATGTGTTTGCAACTATAAAGACCTTTAAAACAACTGTTTAAGCAGGGGCAAAGGGTAAGATCAAAACCGACCTCTTTGGTTAACTTAAGACAATGGTACTTCGAAGGGAGATTTCAATAACGGCTTTCAAGTGATGGCAGACAAGCAGGGAGAACCATAACATGATGAAACCAACTATTTGAGCTATCAAGGAAATAAACGAGCATGAAGACTAAAGAGAAGTTTTAAAGCCTCTAAAATACTTCAGCAGAAGAAAACATAAAACAGTGAAGGGTGAACAGGTCTAAGGTGCTTCCAGGAGTCATTTCTTAGCCTAAAACTTTCAGCCTACTGTAGTAAGAAATTATGGAACATAATGAAAACAAGGGAAAAAATTTAACAGTTCAGAGCACTTCACCAACAGCCAAGCTCATGGATCCAATGATAGAGCCTTCGCAGGAACAGACATGCAACGACATCATCAAGACATCCAAGACTCCAAATTATTTTCAACTTCAACAGACTTGTATATTTATTTCAGAGAGTTTCGATATTACAACTTGTGATCAAACATCAACCAACAATTTCTCGTCTTCTTCTGAGGTATTTATAGAAGAAGGAGGAGGTGATCTGAGAAAATATCTCTCAGGATAATTAATACAGGTTCAAGACTTCTCGGCCCTTTGAGGGGCTCGATGAAGAAGTTCACAGGTGGAACACTGTATTAACTGTTTTACATTTATGGATTAAGCTCGGTGGGAGCTTTATTTGACTTTGAGGCTCTATGTAATGTTTGGAGTAACTCTGCAGATATTTTCTGCATTGATTTCCTTGCAGAAGTAACTCCCTGGCTGCGCTGGAGGCGAATATCTGATTTTCTTCAATAACTTCAGCCTCTGTTTTGAAAGGTTTGAGGCGACAGGTGGCTCGGTGGTAGCTGAGGAATCAATTTTCCTCAGATGTGGCGGTGGAGGCTTTATTTCTGATGAAACACTTTAGGTTTTTCCTTTAAACTGTGTTTTAGATTGGGGATTAGGATTTTGATAACGGTCTTAGCCGTAATCCCCATAAAAACCGTCTTCAATCTTCATCTGTTGTGGTCTGTCTTCAAACTGATACTCTTTAATTGTTTTTGAATTAAAAAAGTGTCTTGTCGATGTGCAGGCCGCACTAGGCTTTTTAAAGGCATCAATGCCCATGAAGCATTGAGAAAACAATGGAGCGAAACCCCGCAGATGGTTCTCTTTAACAGCTCGAAGGCGCAGGAAACGTCTTTCCCAACCCTCGGCTTTCTTTCATTATACAATGGAAAACCATTAAAATTCCTGCAAAACACAAAAATAGTTAAGAAATCCTGCGGAAGTAGGTTTAAACTGCTTCAGAGGGAGGGGGAGGAGCGTAGCCGTCGGATGAAGGTAACCAACGGTGGAGATCTGCATAGAAATGCAAAAAGGATAGGCGCCCGCCTGCGGGGCCTTCGGATATATGAAAATTGATGGGCCCGGAGCTTTATATAAAATAAGGGCCTAATCACAATCGAAACTGCGGGCCTAATCGCAATCAAAACTGCGGGCCTAATCGCAATCGAAACTGTGGGCCTAATCGCAATCGAAACTGCGGGCCTGGTCTTTTCGATCAACCCATTGAAATTTTCCTGATTACGATTGCGCGATCGGTCTTTTTAATCTAACCATTTTATATTTAACACGTGACTTCAAGATTTTAAGTTGAAACTTTGGATAAGCGGGTTCTTGGGTTTTATAAAGAGAAATGCAGAACAGTAATGAAAATTTACAATGTTTTAAGCGCCGGAGGCGGGCTTACTGGATATATAAAATAAACGATGCGATCAGGTTTTTGTACTTACAAAGGATTAATCGCATTGAAATATTTCAAACCAAAGTATGATCACAATCGAAACTTTTGAATAGAGCACAAGTCTCGCGCATTTGGATACTTCCGATGCGATTGAGCGCCGAACAGGGTTAGCGCTTGGTTTTTTAATGGAAATGGGGGTTCCGAAAATAGTTAAAAAGTGAGTTTTCAACTATGGAAAGGGGAATTTTCATAAATGGAAAGAAGAGGACTTATGAAAACAAGGCAGTTTTGATGGAGAAAAAGGGGAGCAGATGAAAGGTTTGAGAAGAGGGAAAATGATGGTCTTTCAGCAGTCTTTCATTTGGAATCAGCAGAATTTTCTGAATAAAAAATGGGACAGCAAATGAGGATTTGGGACAGAGGCATGAGACCTTAAAGAGACTTCAAGAGCCAACAATTTTTAGCGATAAAATTTGTTCCTTGGAGGCTCAAAAAAGATCTTAGCCACCTTTTGGTATAACAAAATATTATAGGTGGCTAACATTTAGCACAACCACCTCTTTTCTCTTTGATGATGAGAGGAGACTCATTTATGAGCCACTCTCTTTGTATGAGTAGAATATATGGTAAGGGTATTCATTGTTGTTTACATGATTATTTCTATAATGTATATATGCATCCCTTAACCATACATGTGGAGGATGATGCTCCAAGGAGGAGCATTTTTTTTTCTAGACCTCATGGTTTAGTTGAGACCATGAGCATGATTAATGGCCACTCCCTAGGAGGACTTGGGGAGGAGATGTATTATGGAGGACATGCTTATTTTACACCATGTATCATTCACTTCCTCCATACTTATGAGGAGATTGGAGCAGTGGGAAAGTGGTTGGGAAGCCACAAATTTTATCAGTCTCTGTTGCAGTTGAGAGTCACGCTGTGTTGGTTGCATTTGAGGGAACATTGTCCTTCTCATTTTTTAGATATGGCAGCAAGGATGATTCTCATTTTTTCTCCCTATGGTTCTATTGTCTCTATCTTTATGAGGAGCATGCTTGGGAGAAAGACACATTGGGTGAATGTGTCCTTTGAGGGAGATCCCACACTTTTTGTACTACATGTTCTGAGGGGAGCATGGGAGATGGTATGGCCACTAGAGTAACACATTTGTTTCCTTATGCAATGAGCCATATGATGGATATGATGCCATATGATGATGATTTCCAATTCATCATATATGGGGATATTTGGGCCAGCTTGATTTGTAGCATTGGGGGAGAGATCTTTGGAGATCTAGTCCTCATCTTTCCACTTGAGGGAAAAATTATTGCAGCCCAAGGACAACCAACACTCTAAACTTCTCATAAGTGGAGAGATGGACAACGTGGGGTAGACTACATTGTCTACCATATGCAGATTTTCATCCCACCTACTTTTCCAGAGCCAAAGGTGGATGATAGTTTTTAGGAGTTGCCTAGTTGGGAGGTGATTTATTTTGCATGGATAATAGCTTGGGGATGGATGAACCATATGGGAGAGATAGTTCCCATTATATTTCATATTCCATTTCCTCAAGGGGACCTCTAGACATCAATTTTCTATCCTCTTGAGTATTTCACCTTTACATGGTGATGGCTTAATAGCTGACTTACATGCTAAGGAGGAGCAATGTGGAGGCTTGATTGATGAGATAAAATCACTTCACTTGGAGGATACAATAATAAATGGATGCTATAGGGAGAGGAGGAGAAAATAACTCAGTCTATCCTTGCACTTGCTTGAGGACAAGCAATCTTTGAGAGGGGAGGACTGTAATGTCCCAAAATTTTCATGAAGTTAATTGGAACATTAATTTTTCTCATATCATCTAGGAGGTGAATAAAATGGGTGAGGATACCCATGAGTAGGAATAAAATCCCTCATAGTGTGAAAGGGATCTATGGAGAAGCTTGATTTTGCACCTTCCGGTGTGAAAAGGGGCAATTGCATGAGGACAAGGTCAAGTTTGACCAAGTCAACAACGCTGCCTAAGAGGGTGTGGCTTGCTTGGGAATATAGCACAGTTTGAGAGGGAGAAATATTCCTTGTGGAAGAAACCCTAATGTGTGGGCTCCAGGGCAAAGAGACATTCACTTGCATAAAAGGAGGAGGAGGCAGCCATAGTGAGACATCTTTGAGTTTATGATTATTTTTCTGATTAGATTTTTTGCAGTCTTCGACTGTTCAGATGAGTTGCAGTGCTATTTAGCATGAGGGATTCATGTTTAGGATTTCCTCTCCTTATTGAGGTGCCTCTTGAAGGATTTAACTTCATTTCTCTACATCTTGGCTCAAGGCCAAAGCCACTACCATCAGTCACTGCATTATTTTTGCTGACGTATAACGTAGTGTTGCTGGGTGTTGCAGTGGAGGGTTCCACAACACCTTTCCTTGGCTCATCTTTCATATCAGGGAGCTCCTATTCCTCTAGGAGGTCAGTTAAGGATATTTCAGAGCTGATTTTCATATCCTGGCATCAAGGCTAACCTTCTCCCATCATAGACAGTGCAATCCATTCTCCATACTTCGTTATTTCAGTGCATATGTGCAGTGAGGGGTTGCATCATCATCTTGGAGGAAGATATATTCAGGGATAGGATCAACCTATCACTTGAGAGATCTATTGTAGGAGGTTTATTTCAAATTTCACATCATATTCAGCCATCTCCAGTTATTTTCAGAGTTGCAGCTACTACCCAGAAACTATGGCATTTCTGCAGATTTTCCATTTTCATGTATATTGTAGCCAATCCTTCCTAGGATTGTGTATTATTGTTTTATTGGTGTTTTCATAGGTTGAGAGCTTGCTCCCCCTCATTTATTTGAGCTAATATTGTTATATCATTCTATTATAATTTATTTTGTTGCAGTGTCTCCTATAAACTGTAATGTTATAGCCATGGCTTCTTTCATGTAGCAGTGTTTTCCATTTATCATTGAGGTTGTATTACTTTCTTGAGTGACTCTTTCCTCAAGGATTTGTATACCATTGCTGATATACCATACATTTTTTGGCTATCTAATTCTTCATGTGCCCAAGCTCATTAAAATAATGCTACTACTTCATTGTATGTTCTTGCATTTTTTGTAATCCCTCATCGGGCACTTTCTGAGGACAACTAGGTGTGGGAGATCTGTTTAACCCACCTAGAAGGATTTTTTTGGAGCCTCCTCTTGGATTTATGCCTTAGATGCATTGATCTAAGGGATCCAGGTCCAGGTTTTAAATCCTGTGTTAGTATGAATCTTTTGTCGAAGTGTACGAAAAAAGACCACTTTAGTTATGCATAACTTATAGCCGTAACATCAAATATAACTACCAATATCTTTAGATCTGCAGTTAGTTGATCAAGAAAAATGTTGCAAAAATATAGATCTATGCATAAAAATAAATTAAGCAATAAAAATGAGGTTTTTCTCCATGCATCCAATAGACAAGACAAGAATAATTTTTGAAATAATTTTATATTAAGGGCACCTGGGAGGAAAAAAAGAAAGGTGTTTCCAATTCTCCTCAATGAGATGGGTTCTTGGAAGTCCTCAGTACTTTAGATCTAGAATTTATTTCTCTTGTTGGTGTAGAAAACCTAGACAAGCATAGAACTCAAAGGGAGCTCACAAAGAAAATAATAGAAAATACGACAATGCTAATGGCTCAAAGTCAGACCAAGAGTATAGATCGAGAGTGATCTAAGAGGCAACAAAAGGTGAAGAATGGTAGGAAAAACCCTTCTATTTATAACAAAATATTGGGTCATTCTAGATCTTGGTGCATGATTAAAATAATATTAACCAAATATAGATCCACCTTTTATGGAATATTTTATTATATTTGTTGGAGGGGAAAGTTATTTGACTTGGGTCAAATCCCTTTATTTGTAAATAATAAATAAATAAATTATTTATTTAATTATTTATAAATGATTTAGTCATATTTAACAAGGAATATTATTTAAATAAGATTTAAATAATTCTTCCTAGAAAATAATAAGATAGATAAGGATTCATCTAATTAATTTCTTTGTTTTGGGTTAGATATGACCTGCAATAGTAATTAAATTATTGTTTAATTAATTATTCCATGAGGAAAATCAAACAAATATAGATTTGTTTAATATTTCCCTTTGGGGTTTCCTATTTAGACCATAAACAACTTAATAAATGTGTTTTATTAAGTTATTTTACATAGTGAAAGCAATTTTACTTAGAGTAAAATTGGTCTTACATGGTGTACTTGGGTCCATCTAATGATAATAGGTTAGATGAACAAAAAATGGTGTAACAGATTGCCCCCCAGCGTGCGAGTGTTAGGAGAAAATCGTATGACTGAAGTACATTGTAAGAACTCAATCAATAGACATCAAAAGGGAAGTCAGAGAGAGAAATGTAAGGTAGCCTAATGTGCTGAAGAACTTGACCCTAAGGAGATGAGACTTACAGGTGAAACAAGTCTCATTTTATGAGTGGGTACCTATGCTAAAGGCGGCGGGGGAGGCATACCTATGCCCGCCGAGATAAAGTACGAAAGAATAGTGCATCCAGTAAACAAGGGACCGAACTGTAAAGTACATGCTAGCATAAACATGAGCCAAATAAAAGATATAAGGAGGAATCCCACATACATGTTGTGCCTGGGATAACAGCCAATACTTATACAATAATATATGAGTACATGAGATAAAAATACAACCCCAATGCCCCGAGAAACTAGGAAGGACTCGCAAAATCTGACTGATACATGCAAATCAAAGAGGTGCTGCAATCGGCTAAGGCCGGCATCATCAAATGTATGGAGCTGCATCGAAGGCTACAATGAATAGATCATTTGGGCATGTGGGGGGCTACCTGTAGGGCCACCCCCTCACGAGGGTTGAGACATCTAACAAACACCTGTGAATCATGGAGAACAGTTGTTGCATCACTAGACCATCAAGTATACGGATCTCGATCATGCTGAAAGGAGATGGAGGTGAGAGAAAACCAAGTCAAAGGGAAATAAGGAGTCCCTTTGCCTGATCTGGGGCACTTAACAAGAGTGGAAGCTGGAACCAAGGTACACTGCCCTCTAGACCTATCTTCTGGAATGAATGAGCTGATGTTGACAAAAGGAGGTCTGCTAGAGGTGAGGCAATAAGGGATCCTCAACTAAGGCATGAGTGAAAATAGTAGAGTGACTGGCAGACTGACACCAATGCTGATGATGAAATGGGGGATACTGCGTAGCGGATGGGAAAGGATGACTTGGCAGCGAATGACACACTATCATGAGCGATAGGGGACAGTGGGACTGAAGGCCATAATGTGCGACATGAGAGAGGGACCAAGCAATGAAGGATGGAGGACTATAGTGGGATACAAAGGGACTCGGGATAGACTCCATGAATGCGATGATGACCCAAATTGGATGCTATAAACAAGGGCAACTCGATGGTGCTGCCTCACAATAAAGGTCTAATGGGGGACCATAAAAACATGAGTAAAAGAGGGTATCTCATGACAAAAATCAACACGAACAAGGACAAGTAAGGAGGAAAAGTGGTGCTACAAGTACAAGTATTTTAAGTGAGGAAATATTCTTTTGAGGAGAGGTGAATAGACCCTTCGTGCACAAAATGTGTCATGGTGAAGTATCAAATCACAAAAAACTAACAGATACCCATTTAAGTGCTCGGTGAGAGCTTTCCAACTGTGCAGACGTTTTTTCAAACGGAGCTATGGTTTGACTGCAGCAGGCGAAAGAAAAATTGGGGGTTTCTCTTCTAATAAGGCATTTTCCCTCCAAATGCACTCATTTTATTGTATAGATGTGGTGAATTTAGCGAGGAGAGAAGGCCCTAAATCTTGCGGCGATCGTAGTGGAGAAACCGACCATTGGAATCGAGATCCGTCAGTTGCAGGTAAGAGTCCTAATCCTACTCTTTCATTTCAATGGATTGAAATTTTAGTTTAGGTACCCAGAGCTCATGAACAGGCCAGGTTGCATTTTTTGGGGTTTCCGTTTGTGACCTGGGTAGTAGGTACTGGGCAGAAAACTGCAACCTGTCCCAGGAAATGACTTGAAAAGTGCGACTTGTCAGAGAAAGGGGGTTTCAGTGCTGTTTTTGGCTAAGATCTGGGATTTTTATGGTTGAGGGGCATAGGTGCCCCCAAGAATGTTGTGGTCATGCCAAAATGTATTTAGAAAAAGGGGATTCTAAACACATGTTAATGATGTGGTGCGCCATTTGTTTTCATTATGGTTGTGCAGTTTGAGAAAGGAAATGAAGGATTACCAATATCTTTTAGTACTGCTTATATGAATCAAATGGACTTTAAGTTTCCGGGTTGGCATACCTGGTGTCACTATTCAAAAGAAAGGATTTGGAGATAGTTAACTGATGCTCTCCTAGAAAACCCATAGGTTTGTCAACGACAATGTATAAGAGACTGGGTTGCCAATGTAAGATGAAGGAACGATAAGGGTTATAATCCCTAGAGTCATCTGAAGTGATATGGGACTCTAGAGGTTCTTCTAAATGTGGAAGAGTAATGGTACGAAAGTCGACAAGACCAGATACACTAGGAGATTTGTGGAGAATTGCTTCTCCTGGTCTCTCAAATATGGGTGCCCCCATACCCAAACATTGGGTTTAAATGTAATGGCCACAAGGTGTATGTGGTTCGAATGCATGGGTTCGATGTAAGGGGGAATAGATAAAGTTAGGGGTGGTGATTCCTTCCATAATTTTTTCATTGTGATAAAAGATGGGGTGACTGGTGGAAGAAAGACCACTTGGCGTGGTGAAGCTACTTGACTCATTATCATGAGAAGAGAGGGTCACATGCACATCATCACAAGAGGTGACAGAAGAGTAAGCAAATAAAGGATCTACCAATGTTAAGCCCAGGGTGATCGCTGAAGGGAGGTCAAGCGAAACATGAGGGGAAGTCTCCAAGGGGACTTCCACCAAGGGTCTCATGGATGGCGATAGGTAGAAAATGGTGGCAGCAATGGGAGTGGGAAATCCTCAAGCTGAATTGAAGCATACTACGTAAGTATGGGAGAGGCATATTTATTTTCTTCAATCTCGTACTCTTGAACTACCTCTAAAGAGGTGCGGTAATGCATCAGGTGGAGACAATGGTGGGAATAATGGCCATGGAAACCACACAGAGCACAAGGTTTGTTGGTGCGAATAGTCTTTGGGTTCTTGGCTGTGGTTGAGGAAGAAACAGAGGTTTCAGGGACCGTAGAATCAGGGAACGCGACTTTAACCATGGGTTTAATACGGGGCAGCTCGGGACAAGTATGGGTGGCATGATCGATGACATCACACAAGGCGCAAGGATTTGCGGGTGGAGTAGGGGCAGGTTCAGTCGGGGTGGCCTTGTCTTTGGGTGCCCCTTTGTGAGCTTTGCCTTTCTTTCCTGAAGCTGGCTCAACAGGAGAAGGGTCCTGTTGAGGTGCTGATGGCATTATAGCAATGGAAGAAGCTAGGGGCACCGGTTGAACTGGTTTCAAAGCAAGGTAGGGTTTGGAGTGACCGGGTGGGGTAGCGGCTGGAGGGTCAGGGTACCAGACAGGTATACCCAGGGTCAGGTTGGGGAGAGAAAGGGTGGCCATGATGGGAACTGAATAGAATCTAGGAGGGGGAGCAAGGAAAGGTATCAGACCAATGGGGTAGTGACCAGGTGGGATGGCTCCAAGATGGTTAAGGCCTGGTGGAATCAACCTGGGAGGATAAAGGGGCTCATGAGTACCAGCTGTAGGAGAAGGACTAGAAGGAGTAGGTCCAGCTAGCTGAGACGAAGGGCTAGGAGTAGGCTGTAGAGGGCGAGGTTGGGGTTGCTGACTAGCCGAAGCGAGTTTCTTAAAGGTAGCCCGAGATGATTACATCATGCAAACATTCGATAAGCTGGGTTCAGAGACAGGAGGAGGAGGGAGACCAGGGAAGGTTCCAAGAAAAGAGGAGTCTTTGTAGAATCCAGGAGAGACACTAGTCAAAGAATCAAAGGTTTTCTTATTGGTCACAGAAGAGATGGTCGTCTCAGGGGAGGTCTGAGATTTGGGCTCATGATACGTCAACTAGTCAATGGTGACTATCTTTCCATTATGAGGGAAAAAAATCTTGCAGTGGATTGAAAATGGAATAACAGACATGGCATAGGTATATCTATGCCCCAAAAGAGTGTTATAATCAATAGGGGCTTCGATAACTTCAACGTCAACGAAAACAATCTTGCCCGCAAGAATGATATGACAATTATGGAAGAGGCCAATGGGCTGGGAGGTGTGGCAATCCCACACACGAAGGGTGATTGTGGAAGGGGCCAACTTAGGAGATTCGGTTGCTTCCAAACCGAAGTAGACATCACACAAGTGGATTCCCCCTCATAAATGATACACCGAGACACATTAGCATTCTAGATTTTGATTGGGATTTGGAAAGCGACGGAAGCAGGAAGGGGAGGATGGTTTGATTGATGAGCGTCGAAAAAATCAATTAGTCATCAGCAGGATCTATAGTGCCCATGGCAGATAGTAGAGCCTTCCTTTGGGAAGGGCAAGACTGGAGGAGTTCTAGTGTTGAAATGGCAGTAGGAGACTGCGCCAAATCATCTACTATGCTATATGAATGAGCAGCTCAACCAGAAGTAGCATTTTGGCGTAATGGTCCCTTAGGAATATTGGTATGAACCTTAACTTTGGGATGAGGGATATGAAAGGGACTGTTGGATGTCGAAAGAGGCTCGATAGAACCTGAAGAAGATGACTCGGGGACATACGGAGCAGGAGGCTTGGGTTACTGACGAGACCTAGTTTGAAGGTTAAGGTCGACAGGTAGAGGTTGATTAGAGTTCATCATTAGAATCTAGTAATTGGAAGAACCAGAAGGGGAAGGTTGAGTGGCCCGTTTTCCATTAGGGGGTTGGGTAGCCACGAATCCTTACCGGGGGAAGGGATTAGTAAACATAGCCGGTTGAATAGAGGCCACATTGGGGGGATCAGTAGGGGAGGCAAGCTGTCCGCGCAATGTGGCTTCAGACTCCCACATCTGTCGCATTTTTGGTAAGAGGGGACAGTTGTGAGTGTAATGACCATAAACATTGCAACATGAACAAGGCTTGTTTGTATGAAGTGGCCTATCTGGCTTGGGCTGAGTGCCTTGTTGCTGGTTACCAGTGTTGGAGTCAATGCTTGGAGGACTGGGTCCATGGTTACCAAGGGCAGATTGATTTTGATTGCCTTTCCTCTTTATTTGAGAAGAAGGGGGATTAGTCCCACACTGTTGTGCAAATACTTGCCCCGGAGGGGGTGGTATTTGTTGTTGCTGGGGTTGAGAAGGCAAGGGAGGCGGAGGTGCAAATGCTGGAGGAGCTGGAGCACTAGGCTATGGATAAGGATAATGGTGAGGTTGGGTAACATTGAGGTAGGTAGGAGGTTGGGCAATAAGAGGAGGCATGCTATATCCTAGGTACATGCTACCTAGAGGGGGAAAAGTGCTAGAGGTGTTGGCCCCTCTCTGGGGAAGACCGTAGCACATAAGAGGTGGAGGGTACGGATGAGAAAGAGCTCCAACAATACCATTGGCAGAATGATATGCCCCCGGGGCATTAGCGCCACCGGGTTTGGGAAGGTCAGGAAGGACGATATAAACATAACCCGACTGAGCATAGATCAGGTCATATTTCAAGGCTATATGGAGGGCAGCTTCTTCGGTTTAAGGAAACTGTGAGGCGACATCTTTTCCGATGACAGGTAAGAGAGATATAAGGAACCAATCCATGTATACCTGATCTTCAAAGGTAGGAGCTCGACATAAGCTCTTTCTTCTCCGCCATTCCTAAACATGATCAGAAAGGAAGGTCGCAGACAATTGATGGAAAGAAGTCAAGATTTTGGTACCAGTGTCGTATCCGAGAGGAAGCTGGAAATAAGATAAGAGGGCTTGGGCAATGGTCGCAAAGGTGGTATGAGAAGAGGCAGTCTAATCAACATACCATTTAGACGCTTCATCTGTAAGCATGCATTGGAACAATATAATATGGATGGAATCGTTGGTAATGGAATTGGAGGAACACCACATGTGGAAAGATCAAATATGGTTAGAGGGATCTTCTCCAGCAAGGCCTTCAAACTTGGGAATGTCGGAGGGGAGCTTGGTTGGAATAGCAGGCCAACCAACATCGTGGCGGATAGGATCATTGATTAGCTAATTTAAATTGCGGAGGCTCAGACATGCCATATAGGGGAGCAAAGGGACAACTGAGGTAGTTCACATGGCAGTTCCGCCAGTAACATTCCCGACATTAGGGTCAGGGTTGCTGCTAGCATTACGCCCTGGAACAGACATAGTGAAGGTTACAGGGGGAGAACCCAAAGAATTAGAGGAGGAGTCAGAGTGCGGACTCGTGGGAGGAATAACTCGATGATGGTGGGAAGGAGCAAGTTGACCAACCAGAAACTGAGGGTGAAGGCCAAGAATTCTTCGAGATATATGCTTTGGGGGCACTATGATTACGGCACAAAGGGAAGAAGAATGACCAACAAGGGCAGGGAAGTGAAAAATCAAGTGATTACAATGTTGAAACAAGGGCAGAGAGGTGCAGTGTTAATTTATTTTAAAGTCTTTTCCTAGCTATGTTAACCAGGCTCTTCTTCATTTAGGGTCAGTGTGTGATGTGTGTTGATTTTAATTTTTAAACCCAGATGTTTTGAGAGAAAAATAAAAAGTGTGTTGCGTAACTGAAAAATAAATCTTCAGAGAACATTATATAATGCTGAAATAACAGAAAATTAATAGCTAACAATGCATCAATCTAACCCAAGGAGGCAGGTCTCTCAAAACTACTCTAACAGAGGGAAAAAAGCTAATCAAAACACATTGAAAATAAGCCAATAGATCTAAGGTCAAGAGGGACAGGGATCTAAAGGATAAATCTATTGGAAAGAGCTGCAGAAAATAACAAAGAGGCAGAGGCAAGGTTGCTACAAAGAAGGAGGAAATAAGTTAAAGGCAGAAGGGACAAGGAGGTGACCCTAGAGGTAAACCCAAAAAAAACTATATGAGGTGATTTGAAAGGGAGAAGAGCTTATTTAAAAGGGATCTGGAAAGGAGATGGCTGAAACTCTGAAAATTTAGACATCTGAAATAGCTAAAAATCTTCCACAAAATGTGGAGGGTACGAAAGCCCCACGGGGATAAATTCCCACTTAGATGAGTAAAAAAGATCAGAAACAGGTCTAAACGAGTAGAGACAGAGGCTGGAAAACCCTAACAGAAGCTTCAGACAAACCCTAGAGAAATTGCAGAAAATTTACAGAAAAAATGGTAGGTTATAGGTTCTGATATATTTTCTGTCCAGGTCATATATCTTGGGCTAAAAAGTGCATCCTTCAGGCCAGGTCGTAGGTTCTGGGCCAAAAAGTACGACCTGCAGCTCCGGGTGTCTTGACGGAAAATTTCAGAAAAAGTTGTCGTCTCGGGTGCGACTGATGTCTGTTACCTACGCAATAGGGATAGAAACACACATAAGATATAAATTTTAATGTTTTAGGGTTTTATAGGTGAAAAATAGCATAAAAATAGGAAAAACAAAAAGCTGAAGAGAAACCCTAAGGTTTGAAGTAGCTGGATATGCAGGAATAGGAAAAATGACAGCGGTCGTAATCGAAAACCCGTGTGGAGTCGCCAATTGTTAGTATGAATATTTTGTTGAAGTGTACGAAAAAATACCACTTTAGCTATGCATAACTTATAGCCCTAACATCAAATATGGCTAACAATATCTTCAGATCTATAGTTAGTTGATCAAGACAAATGCTGCAAAAATCTAGATCTATGCATAAAAATACATTAAGCAGTAAAAATAAGGTTTTGTTCCACGCATCCAATAGACAAGACAAGAATAATTTTAAAAGAATTTTATATTACGGGCACATGGGAGGAAAACAGTAAATGTGTTTCCAATTCTCCTCAATGGGATGGGTTCTTGGAAGTCCTCAGCACTTCAGATCTATAATTTCTCTCTCTTGTTGGTGTAGAAAACCCAGTCAAGCATAGAACTCAAAGGGAGCTCACAAAGAAAATAATAGAAAATATGACAATGATAATGGCTCAAAGTCAGACCAAGAGTATAGATCTAGAGTGATCTAAGAGGAAAAAAAAGGTGAAGAATGGTAGGAAAAACCCTTCTATTTATAGCAAAATATTGGGTCATTCTAGATCTTGGTGCATGATTAAAATAATATTAACCAAATATAGATCCACCTTTTATGGAATATTTTATTCTATTTGTTGGAGGGAAAAGTTATTTGACTTGGGTCAAATCCCTTTATTTGTAAATAATAAATAAATAAATGATTTATTTATCATTTTAAGGAAGTGGTTGAATGATAATTAAATAAATAATGATTTATTAAATTATTTATAAATGATTTAGTCATATTTAACAAGGAATATTATTTAAATAAGATTTAAATAATTATTCCTAGAAAATAATAAGATAAATAAGGATTTATCTAATTAATTTCCTTGTTTTGGGTTAAATATGACCCGGAATAATAATTAAATTATTGTTTAATTAATTATTCCATGAGGAAAATCAAACAAATATAGATTTTTTTAGTATTTCCCCTTGGGGTTTCCTATTTAGACCATAAACAACCTAATAAATGTGTTTTATTAAGTTATTTTACATAGTGAAAGCAATTTTACTTAGAGTAAAATTGGTCTTACATGGTGTACTTGGGTCCATCTAACGATAATAAGTTAGATGACCAAAAAATGGTGTAACATCCTGTAACAACCATTCCTGGAAAATGTGTTTTCTAGGCATGCCTTGCTAGCAGTTCCAGATTTGGGATATTACACCCACCTCCACCCCTTCATGCCACTTCATAAATCCTCATTCTCTGAATTCCAACACTAACACACCCTGGTGTTCCTTCCACAAGACTACTTCCCACAGTAATTCTGATTGTCGAGTTATCAAATTATGAAAACCAATAAAACCTTACTCATAGAGTCTACTACTTCCCAATCGGTCGACGACAATGAGGAAGTTTCCCTTGAAAAACCCATTGCCCTAGATACCTATATGATCTTAATGATCAGTCAAAAGAAAAACTCATCAAACCTCTTCACACAAAACTACCAAATCAAAAAATCATTGGCTTTATTGATCATGGACAATGGCAGCCAAAAACATTTGGTGTCCCTAGAATTAGTTAACCTCCTTCATCTGGTCACTACTCCACACCCAAAACCCTATCATATGAGATGGGTTAAAAGGATGGTCCTCACCTATTGGTTTCCCAACTTTTCCTAATAAGTTTTACCATAGGCCCATTTCAAGACATTATCCTTTGTGACGTCTCGCCATTGGAATATTCTGACTTACTTCTACGCATCCCCTACCAAGCCCAAAAAGATGCTATTTATATGGCTAAAGCCCACCAGTATAAACTTACCAAATATGGGCATACCTATATCCTCATGGCAGCACAACCCAAACCCACTTCTACCACAGATCAAATCTCTCATGTCCATTTGAATCAATGCATCTCTCTCTATTTGGTGTGCTCTGTACCACCAAAAAATAATACACATCTGGTTCCTGAACCATTGACTCCTCTCCTTCACGAATTCATTAATGTTTTCCAACCTCCAATGGGCCTTCCCCCATCTCGCCATATCGACCATTCTATTCAACTAATTTGAGGCTCGACTCTACCTAATGCACAAATTTACAGGTTGGCCCCAAGAGAATTAGAGGAAATCGAGAGGCAATTGAAAGGCCTCATTAACTCTGGCTACATTCAACCATTCTCTTCTCCCCGTGCTTGTGTCGCCTTTGTAATCCCAAAATGAGAAACCTTAGAAATGTGCCTTGTCACTAATTACCTATCCCTTAACAAAGACATAGTCAAGAACCATTACCCACTACCCCAGATTGAGGAGTTACTTGATACCCTCCAAGGAGCTAAGTGGTTCACTAAATTGAATTTGACATCAAGATATCATCAACTTCCAATGAACCCTGATGATGTCTGGAAGAAAACTTTCAAGACCAAATTAGATCTTTATGAATGGAAAGTCATGCCATTCGGCCTAACTAATGCACCGGCCACATTCATGCACCTCATTAATGATATTTTCAGAGGACATTTGGGTTCCATTGTTGTCATTGAATTAGATGGCATTATCATCTTCAGTAATACATGGGACTCCCACATGCAGCATGTCCGTCAAGCTTGTTAAGACTCCCATAGTTTGCAAGATTGGAAAGAAGAAACACTGTAGGGCCTACATCAGAACCACTTTGGAATCCTAGGATCTATCCCTCCTGGATTCAGAGAGGGATCTCTCTATATAAGTGTTTTCAAAGGATATATTTTTAAGGCTTATGATATGATATTAGGCTAGTTATGAAGCACAAGGGTTTTTTTTGTTTTTGGTTGGGTAGGATATCATCAAAGTAAAGGAAGTCCTTTTGAAGGGTGAAGGTGTGGTTTAAATAATGGTCCAGCTGATAGGATAGGTAAGAGATAATATCAATCCATTGGGCTATGGAGTCACAAAAGGATTTAATTGCACAACAAGTTTCAAGAGTGGTCCATGGGGCAAGTCATCTATATCAAAGGATCTCTTTAAGTTGATTTTATGGTATGGAACATTAAGAAGTGTGGTGAAAAGAAGAAAACATATGAGAAAACGAAGGGTATCCTAAGATTAGGTAAGGAATTTTAACCTAGCCTTCTTTTGACATAATCTCAAAGGAAAAACATTTAAGATAAAACATAAAATAGCCTAAGATCAAGTAAGGAATTTTAACCTAGCCTAATTTTGGCATATTCTTAAGGAAAACATTTAAGATAAACATAAAAAGTAGTCTAAGATCAGGTAAGGACTTTGAACCTATCCTGCTTTTGGCATACTCTTAAGGGATCTTTTCAAAGCAACTGTTGGAGATAAAATAGAGGACAGGGCTAACCATAAACTTCTCTAGTTCAACTTTACTTAGCAAACTTTTCAAGAACTTTCAAAGACAATATCTCAAGTTGTACTCAGGAAACATGGGCTCACCAACACTTCACTGGTTATACACTATTGAATTATCCTCGAAGCACAATTAGAAGAAAACATAAAGATAAATCTTATTAGTGAGATTTAGTGTACTTTGTAGTAAATCCTAATCTAAATTTGTTGTTCTTTATCAGAGAAATTGGACAGTATGGAAACATTAGAAAAACAACAATTATAGTAAGAAAAACATCACCATTGATATAGACCAGGATCCCATAAATCAGCTTATATATTTGATGTTCAAACCAGTTACAATCTTCAAGTCTAGTAGGTCTTTACAACTTCAAAATTCTCTTCTCAGCCTATCTTTCTTCAATTACTAATAGAGCTTCAGCATCCTTAGCAACTATTTACATTCAACAAGTATTCAACCAACAACAATACTAGGCTCCTCATATGATATATATAGGTAAATTGAGGAGGTGGAGTGAAAATAAGGTCTAATTTATTCAATTAATACAGAGTAAATCCTTCTCAACCTTTGGGAGGCCTAGTGGAGAAGATATCTAATGTCTTTACTCTATTAATTGATTTTTACATTAAGTTTCATCAACTTCAATCACTTTTGTTGACTTTTGAGGCTTTTGGTAGGCTGGCAATTACTTTCTGAGCTGTCTTTGGTAAATATCTCTGACTGTGCATTAACTTTGTATTCTTTTCAGGAAAATAGACTAGCAGGTGGCATTTCTGAGGATTAACTACCTCATTGATGTGGCATTTGGAGGTTTTCCTTACTAATATGTCTCTTCAACTCTTTAATCACTGATATTAATCTTTAATTTGTGCTTTAAGGCTTATTCTAGTCATCTTTTGAGATTTTTGTCCTTTGTTTACTATATTAACTTTTATTAATCTGTCTTGACACTGTGCTTTATCCATAAATTATGGAATAAGACTTTAACCTTTGACTTTATGCTTAATCCTTTTATCTTTAAAATCTATACTTCATTGTTCTTCTGCTTTTTGTGCTAGTGGCTTTGGCACATTGGAGGGCTTGATCATGTCACCAATGCTCATGAAGCACCAGTCAAACCATGAACTCGAACCGTGCAGAATCCATTTCTTCATGATTTTTCCCCGAGAATCATCATCCTGGGTTTTGCGACTGCTTCCTTGGCTGTGGGACAGTTTTTATAAATAATCTGCCATTAAACCTACAACCAAACACATAATTGGTATATAAAACCTGCGAATTTGGGGCTAAAATGATAACAAAGGGCTTCGGGATGGGTGGTGGAGCAGTGCAGAGGAGGTAAAATGCGTGGAGGAAGGGTTTCATGGAGAAAATCCAAGAACTGGGGTTTCAAATTTGAATTATGGCACATAATGGTGATGAGCGGTTTTGCAGAAAACCAGAGTGGTATTCATGTGAGGGATGGGTAGTAAATGGTTTTTCCCTGGGGGAAAATGATACAGGTCTCTGGGCGACGCGTGTTCAACAAAAACCACCATTTTTGTGCTGAAAACGCACGATCAATTCTTTTGGTAAAATGAACCCGAAATGAGTTTTAGACTGTCCACTTTAGGGGGGTGGGGGGGGGGGGGGGGGGGGGCGCAAATCTGCAGCTGTAAGCGAGCGTGAAGAATAGAAAATATGTGCAAAGGAAATATATGGTGGGGCTGGGGTGACGTGGGGTAATGTTTAGCGGATGAAAAGAAGGAGGTGGTGCGAGGATCGTTGGTCAGGAAAGATCAACGACTCAGATTCGATGAGAGAATTGATATATATGGAGGGGAAAAAAAAATGAAAATGCCTTTTTTCGAGGGACGCGGGGGTAAAATATGGTTTGGGAAGGAAAAGTGGGAGATGTAGGGATATCCGTCAGATCTAGGAGATCTACGGTTGAGATCTACTCGCGGGGTGAAAGGATAAGAGATGGAGGGCCCACCTTTATAGAAAGGGCGAAAAAGTTTTTACTTAGGAATAGGGGTTTTTTTCATGGGAAAAGGGGTTTATAAGAGTAGTGGAGTGGATCACTGGGAACCGTTGGATCAAGGAAATGAACGGTTCAGATGAATTGCAGTGGATTGGAAATTAAAAATGATGGAAGATGGGTTAGGGGGATGGTGAAAACGGGATGAAGCGAGGGTCGTCAATCTAAAACAGGATCAATGGTTAGGATTGGGTGATGAAGGAGAATGAAAAGGGCAGAGATGAAATGCAGGAGTAATGTGGGTCGTCGGATCAGGGAGATGGACAGTCAGGATTGACTTCGGCGAATCGGCGATCGGAGGAGAAGAGGGTCTGGGAACAAAAGAATTTGGAATTTGTGATGGCTGATGGTCAATGGGAAAATGAAGTGCGATGGATGGAGGATCTTCTGATCAGGATCGAGATCGACGATGGAGATGTGATTGGAGCTTCACATATCAGCAGTTTACGCAGGCGGGATTTTGGATTTGTGATGTGTCGATGCGATGGAGGGGAGCGTAGACCATCCAATCTGAGATAGATCAACGATCAGGATCTTATCAGCAGGGGATTCCATCAGAGGGGGAGATCATCGGTAGAGAATTGCGATGCGCCGATAGCCGTCAAATCTTGTGGAATGGATGGCTACGATCTCATCGGAAGATCAGCCATCAGCGAAGTAAAGGTTATGGGAACAAAGGAACTGGGATTGCCAAAGTGTGATGGCGATGGGGGCTTACGACCTTTAGCCGACGGTCTCGGGCCTTGGTCTTACGGTGAAAAGGGGCTAGGAGCTTAAGCAAAAAGAGATTAACGCCTTATATTAAAAATAAAGGTTTTTTGAAGGATTTTGAGGATTTCTATAAGGGGAAAAAAGGGTTTTAAACCAGAATAAAAGGATTTTATCAGGTTCAAAGGGGATTTTGAGGGAAAATAAAGGGTGAAATGAGGAAAATGGGGGGTTTTTCCAGAAGGATTTATGAAGGTGAAAATATGGGGAAGTGGCCTAAAAACAATCTCTTTTATAACAACAGGGCTACTTTGAAGGTTTTGAAGTGAAAATATTAGTGGAATGGATCTTTTGGACAAGGGACAACAAGGCTTCAAGAACTCACAATTTTTCTTTAAAACTTGTTTCTTGAAGACTAAAGACTTGTTTTATCCATTATCAGTTATGAAATTTTTTTATTGATGGCTAACAGTGGCTCCATTTTGGGATGGCAGCTCCTTGGAGGTGTCAAGAATCTCGGAGATAAATCTCTGGAAAGTAGACCAGTGCCTAATGTTTTTCTGCAACTTGACAACCTGCTTCTTCTTTGATCATGCTGCTTAGAAGGATGATCAGAACTTTGTATCAGTAAAATGATTTTATCCCAAACATTCTACCTACTCAGCCTACTTTCCTAACATTTTTCTTCATAAGGTGCACTTGGACTTGCAAACCTTTTGACATCAACATTTTATTCTTTTATAGAAAGAATGAAATTAATCTAAATCTACCCTTATTTCTTCCATGAGTTCAGATTAAACAATTGAATTCATAAATTCTTTACCTAAGCTACTATCTGTCAAGATTAAGGTGTTTGGCAAATTTTATTCTCTATATTCTAAAACAGAAAATTAAAACACAACCAAACCAGGATTAAGCTGTTTGATTTGTTGTTGAGACTATGGCATAAAAACAATCTGCACATAGACTGAAATTTACAGAAAGTAAAAATAAAATTGTGAAGGCTTAAGATCTAAAAATTAAAAATATCCTTCTTTCTTCTTATGACTCAGGTTTTGATCTGATTTGAGCCATTCTTCATCAAACTTATAGGTTCGGGATTTAAGCTTGTTTGAACCTCTGTTTTTCTATCCTAATCTAGTCTACTGATAAGCCAAGATTAAACAATTTGGAAAATCTGATTCACTAACTTATCAACAATAAATTGAAATTTATCTAGTAATGATTAGGCTGTATCACTAAATAGAAGTGCTCTCTCAAGTAGTGGAATTTGAGCTTGCACACTTTTAGATTTTTCCTTTCTTTTTTTGGTATGGGGCTGTACCTTTCTTCTTTTATATCTACCCTCTTTTCTCTTTTCAATGTTTTTGTATATTTCTTTTTTCTTTTTCTTTTTTTTAGAGGGAAAAAAAAAATCTAACTAAATTCTCATAGGCTGAGCTTTATTGACATTCCTATCTACCCTATTCTAACTTTGAAATATTTACATGTTTTATATGATACAATAGTGCCAGTGCAACCAGTTGAGCAGTGACAAAAAGGCATAGAAAATATGGCTTCTTGTCAGGGGTAACCATAGTACATATTGAATATTAATCTTTAAAACTAAGGCTATCACAGAAGGTGACAACTTTTTATGTATTTTTCTCTTGCAAAGGATCCATGTTTGAGAACTTGAGCCAATTAGGACCTCCATACACTCTTCCATAGGATTAACAAAGAAAAGATGAGAAATCTCTTCTTTTTGGCCCTCCATGATTGGTAGATTGTTTGCCTCTAAGATATCAGCTTTGAGGACTGCATCTTTAGTATGCTCCTTGGAAGCATCATCATCCTTCACCTTCAAATCAACAAGAAGTGAAATTTCTTATTTCTCTAAATATATGCTTGCTTCTGATGTAAATTCAGGCTCTTTGGATGACAGATTGATATCAACAATTGGAGAAGGTTTCTCTTGAAAAGATGATATATCCTCAGTAGGAAAGTATTCTATTTTTTTTTTTCCCCAAAAGACTTGCCAGTACTTTTCATTGTTTCGGATAGTTGGTCTGAATTTTTCGTGAATTATGTATTGTTTGCATTCACAAGGTCTCAGACATGTACTAGCAATAAGGGCTAATCCATTGGCAAAAATGTTTTAGTTTTTAGGGACAAGGGTAAGTTGGAATTCTTCAAATGATTTTAACAAGTCCATGGCATCATCCCTATAAGCTCTCAGCCTAATTACCAATTCTACATTCCCATGAACTGTTATCCTCTGGGCTCCTAATTTCTTCAATAAGTGCAGCCCTAAAAGGAGTGCCTCATACTCTACTATGTTACTTGTGCATTGAAAATTCAATTTATATGAATGGCCTTCAGCATGATTGTTTTCTATATTGTAAATCCATATTCCTGCACCTGCACTAGTTTTACTACATGACCCATCAAAACTCATACTCCACAGAGGACTAGTTTCATATTTATCATTAATTTCCCTACCATCCTCTCTGTCTTGAGTGCCATTGTGTTGTTCTATGGGATAGGCACCATGTTGATAATTGTTTTGTTCAAAAGAAGGTTTGGAGGCTAGCTGCTTCTTTAGTATTTGATCAATTTCTCCGTCTATCAAAGGAGGGATTTCTCTTTTAGCATAGACAGAAGTACAACAATATTCTTTCTTTGTGTTAACTGGTTTTGAGGCTGGATGTCTTCTTGAGCCTCTTCTAGTGAATCAGTACTTGTGCTTGTAGGGAAACCTTGAGGATTTTCTAATGTTTCTTGATCTACTTATGTTTCAAACAACTCCTCATGATTTTTATGATACTTAGTTTGAATATAAGGTTCATGAGTTGTTTCTTCTACATTGTCAGGATGCCACTCTCCTCTTAAAATCTGAAATGAGTTATAACATAGAGGGAGAGTCCTTATATGTGTTGATTTTTCTTCTATTTCAGGTTCTGTGTTTCCTAGGAGGCTTATTGTTTCCTCAAAGCACTGCTCACTTTTTGCATTTTCATTTTTGTCGTAAAGTTATCTTAACAACGCAATACAAGATAAAGGTATGCTGTCAGGACTTTCTTGACAACCTTCTTCATTGTTTTCTATAAAGTCTTGATCATCATACATGTCTTGCTCATTATCTAGGTCTTGTAGTGGTTGATTTTGTTCTTGATCTGGGAAAATCATGGGTTATTCTAGATCATCAATATTTAAATTAGCCTCATACCTGTCCATTCTCTTTTCAAACATGTACACCATTTTTTTTTTATCATGGCCAATAGTTTTTCTTTTGGGTATATACTTGAATCCATTTTTGTGAATCAGAAAAGAGGTCATTGTATATTGTCAACCAGTTCAGAGTCTTCTATCAGTGGAGTCATTTGGTATTTTGGGAGTTGTGGAGTCACCAGGTGAAGTATTTTTACTTGTTTTCAAGGTTTGGTTGTTGTTCACCATCAACAATCAATAATAACCAGTCTTGGTGACACTTGTCTCATTTAGAAAATAGGGTTTCGTTGAGTTGTGAAGTTATCTATTGCTCAATTGTCCCTAATATGGTTGCCACTATGTTAGGACTCCCATAGTTTGCAAGATTGGCAAGAACACACACTGCGGGGCCTACATCAGAACCACTTTAGAATCCTACGATCTAGCCCTCTTGGATTCAGAGAGGGATCTCTCTATATAAGTGTTTTCAAAGGAAATATCTTTGAGGCTTATGATATGATATTAGGCTAGTTATGAAGCACAAGGGTTTTGTTTGTTTTTGGTTGGGTAGGATATCATCAAAGTAAAGGAAGTCCTTTTGAAGGGTAAAGGTGTGAGTAGGTTGAAATAATGGTTCACCTGATAGGATAGGTAAGAGACAGTATCAATCCATTGGGCTATGGAGTCACAAAAGGATTTAATTACATAACAAGTTTCAAGAGTGGTCCATGGAGCAAGTCATCTATATCAAAGGATCTCTTTAAGTTGATTTTGTGGTATGGAACATTAAGAAGTGTGGTGAAAAGAAGAAAACATATGAGAAAAAAAAGGGCAGCCTAAGATCAGGTAAAGACTTTTAACCTAGCCTGCTTTTGACATACTATCAAAGGAAAAACATTTAAGATAGAACATAAAATAGCCTAAGATCAAGTAAGGACTTTTAACCTAGCCTGATTTTGGCATATTCTTAAGGAAAAAATTTAAGATGAACATAAAAAGTAGCCTAAGATCAGGTAAGGACTTTGAACCTATCCTGCTTTTGGCATACTCTTAAGGATTTTTTCAAAGCAATTGTTGGAGATAAACTAGAGGACAGGGCTAACCATAAACTTCTCTAGTTAAACTTTACTTAGAAAAATTTTCAAGAACTTTCAAAGACAATATCTCAAGTTGTACTCAGGAAACATGGGCTCACCAACACTTCACTGGTTATACTCTATAGAATTATCCTCAAATCACAATTAGAAGAAAACATAAAGATAAAGCTTATCAGTGAGATTTAGGGTACTTTGTAGTAAATCTTAATCTAAATTTGTTGTTCTTTATCAGAGAAAGTGGACAGTATGGAAATATTAGAAAAACAACAATTACAGTAACAAAAACATCACCATTGAAATAGACCAGGATCCCATAAATCAGCTTGTATATTTGATGTTCAAACCAGTTACAATCTTCAAGTCCAGTAGGTCTTTACGGCTTCAAACTTCTCTTCTCAGCCTATCTTTCTTCAATTACTAACAGAGCTTCAACAACCTCAAAAACTATTTACTTTCAACAAGTATTCAACCAACACCAATACTAGGTTCCTCATATGATATATATAGGTAAATTGAGGAGGTGGAGTGAAAATAAGGTCTAATTTATTCAATTAATACAAGGTAAATGCTTCTCGACCTTTGGTAGGCCTAATGGAGAATATATCTAATGTATTTACTCTGTTAATTGATTTTTACATTAAGTTTCATCAACTTTAGTCACTTTTGTTGACTTTTGAGGCTTTTTGTAGGCTAGAAATTACTTTCTGAGCTGTCTTTGGTAAATATCTCTGACTGTGCATTAAATTTGTATTATTTTGAGGAAAATATACTAGTAGATGGCATTTCTGAGGATTAATTGCCTCATTGATGTGGCATTTGGAGGCTTACCTTACTGATCTGTCTCTTCAACTCTTTAACCACTGATATTAATCTTTAATTTGTGCTTTAAGGCTTCTTCTAGTCATCTTTCGGGCTTTCTGTCCTTTGCTGACTGTATTAACTTTTATTAATCTGTCTTTACACTGTGCTTTATCCATAAACTATGGAATAAGCCTTTAACCTTCGACTTTATGCTTAATCCTTTTATCTTTAAACTCTATTCTTCGTTGTTCTTATGCTTTGTGTGCAGGTGGCTTTGGCACACTAGAGGGCTTGATCGTGTGACCAATGCTCATGAAGCACTGGTCAAACCATGAACTCGAACCCTGTGGAATCCCTTTCTTCATGATTTTGTCCCGAGGATCATCATCCTGGGTTTTTCCACTGCTTCCTTAGCTATGGGACGATTTTTATAAATAATCCACCATTAAAACCTGAAACCAAACACATAATCGTTATATAAAAAATATGAATTTGGGGTTAAAATTCTAACAGAGGGCTCTGGGATGGGTGGTGGAGCAGTGGAGAGGAGGAAAAATGCATGGAGGAAGGGTTTCATGGAGAAAATCCAAGAACCGGGGTTTCAAATTTGAATTATGGTGCAGAATAGTGATGAGCGGTTTTGTAGAAGACCGGAGTGGTATTCATGTGAGGGATGGGCGGTAAATGGTTTCAAAAAAAACAACCATTTTCACGCTGAAAACGCGCGATCAACTCTTTTGGTGAAATGAACGCGAAATCAGTTTTAGACAGTCTGATCTAGTGGCGCCAGATCTACGGCTATAAGTGAGTGCCAAGAATAGAAAAGATGTGCGAAGGAAACATATGGTGGGGCTGGGGTGACGTGCGGTAATGTTTGGTGGATGAAAAGCGGGAGGTGGTGTGAGGATCATTGAATGGGAAAGATCAAGGGCTCAGATTCGATGAGAGACTTGATATATATGGAGGGGAAAAACAAAGGAAAATTCCTTTTTGCAAGGGACACGGGGGTAAAACATGGTTTGGGAAGGAAAAGTGGGAGATGCAGCGATAGTCGTCAGATCTAGGAGATCTACAGTTGAGATCTGCTCGCGGGGTGAAAGGATAAGAGATGGAGGTCCCACCTTTATACAAACGGCGAAAAGGTTTTTACTTAGGAAGAGGGGTTTTTTACATGGGAAAAGGGGTTTATAAGAGCAGTGGAGGGGATCAAGGGGAACCATTGGATCGGGGAAATGAATGGTCCAGATGAACTTCGGTGGATCGACAATTAAAAATGGTGGAAGAGGGGTTAGGGGGATGGTGAAAATGAAATGAAGCAAAGGCCATCGATATAAAACAAGATCAACAGTTAGTATTGGGTGATGAAGGAGAATGAAAAGGGTGGAGATGAAATGTAGGAGTAATGTGGGTCGTCAGATCAGGGAGATGGACAATCAGGATTGAATTCAGCAGATCGTCATTCGGAGGAGAAGAGGGTCCGGGAATAGAAGAATTTGGAATTTGCGATGGCCGATGGCCAATGGGAAAATGAAGTGCGATGGATGGAGGGTCATTCGATCAAGATGGGGATCGATGATGGAGATGCAATTGGAGCTTCACATATCAGCAGTCTAGGTAGGTGGGATTTTGGATTTTCGATGTGCTGATGCGATGGAGGGGAGTGCAGACCATTTGATTTGAGAGAGATCAATGGTCAAGATCTTATTGGCAAGAAATTCCATCGGAGGGGGAAATCATCAAGGGGGAATTGCGATGTGATGATAGCCGTCGGATCTTGTGGAATGGACGGCTACGATCTCATCGGAAAATCGGCCATCGGCGGAGTAAAGGGTCTGGGAACAAAGGAACTGGGATCGCTAAAGTGCGATGGCGATGGGGGCTTAAGACCTTTAGCCGACGGTCCCGGGCCTCGGTCTTATGGTGAAAAGGGGCTAGGGGCTTAAGAAAAAAGTTCTTAAGGCCTTATATTAAAAATGAAGGTCTTTTGAAGGATTTGGAGGATTTCGGTAAGGGGAAAAAGGGGTTTTAAACCAGAATAAAAGGATTTTATCAAGTTCAAAGGGGATTTTGAGGGAAAATAAAGGGTAAAATGAGGAAAATGGGGGGTTTTTGCAGAAGATTTATGAAGGTGAAAAGATGGTGAAGTGGCCTAAAAACAATCTCTTTTATAACAACAGGGCTACTTTGAAGGTTTTGAAGTGAAAATATTAGTGGAATGGATATTTTGGACAAGGGACAACAAGGCTTCAAGAACTCACAAATTTTCTTTAAAACTTGTTTCTTGAAGACTAAAGACCTATTTTAGCCATCATCAGTTATGAATTTTTTTTATTGATGGCTAACAAAGTTCTCCAAATCCTCAGAGAGCACAAGTTACAAGTCAAGGAGAATAATTCATATTTGGCCAAAGTTCATTTCCTTACCTTGGCTTTATATTCAACTCAAAAGGTATTCAACTAGATCCATATCGCATCCAAGCCTTGCAGCAATGGCCACAACCTTCTTTGGCCAGTGAACTCAAAAGTTTCCTAGGTGGTATTAATTTTTATCGTAAGTTTATTCTTCATTTTTCTTAGATTTCCCGTCCTTTGCATGAACTCTATAATAGTCATTATAAATTTATTTGGACTAACGAGTCTACCAGTCACTTTGTTCATCTCAAAAAGGAACTATGTTCATATCCAGTGTTGCGTCTTCCCGACCTCTCTCAACCATTTTAGGTTAAGTC